>VWYH01009373.1:1306493-1381218 GCA_013399365.1 Pampusana beccarii
TTTCTGTATGCTACTCTCCCCATTTATTTCTCAATCTGGTCAATTCATTAAAAAAATACACAGACAGCCATCTTCCAATAGTATTTGGGCCATGGGGAGATATATGACAGTTCTGATGAAAATTAAATGAAGTTGAAGCTGTTAACACATTTGGATTGACTTATCTTAGACCACAGCTACTTGAGCACATTAATTACCTAGTTGATCTTCCTGAGTACAGGACAGAAAACAGAGTAGAGTTGTTCATTCAATACTGTATACCTTGTAACTGTCTGTTCAGAAAAGTATCACTGAATGTTAATTATCATGAAAGAGAAAGCCAACTGTGTTCAAGAGAGGTCATATTTTCAAATACAGTGCATGTTCTGAGTTAGTCAAACAAAAGAAATTATTTCAGAAATATAAAGGCAACCAAACGCAAGACTGTCAAAAATTAGCCAGTATAAAAATTAATAATTGCAATAACACTGTAACAACAATAAATGCTTCCATAAAATATAGAACCAATTACAAGACACACAAATCATTAGTAGACTATTTAGATTCATGAGAAGAAATGTATCTCAATAAGAAAAACAAGCAACATGCAAAACAACCTACAAAGCAAATTCCCAAACATTGTTCTTGAAAGAGTTCGGGAACAATGACTTTGAAAAAGCATAAGGTCATCCCTTTGAATACCAGTTGTTTATATGTGACCAACTGACTCGAACATTGTTTCATGGCTATATTTTAGAACTATACGAAAGCATAGAGCTCACCTTGAGAAAAAAACAAAACAAAACACAGGTCTTGTAAAACAAGATAACCATATAGAATATCAGGACAGAAGTAGGATAGAATAATACCTATAAATTATAAAAATATTACAAAAATATTACAAATTTGTCTTTTTTTTAACTAGAATATCATTAACTATTCTACTACTTGATTATTTTGTTTGAAAAAGGTAGTAATAGTCAGAGTTCTTGATTTCACTATTATAGTTTCCAAATTATATCTGTCATATTTCTCTCTTGTTGCCCCAAATGTGTTTACATGCTTGTGCTATAGACACATTTCTCTCACACATCTACAGCTACCTCTCACCAACATCACAAAAATCACTATAATCAATACATTGATTCAAACATTCAGACAGCTGAGCAATAAAACAGACAGACTTTTTTAGTTCATTATTTCATCCTCCATGAGAGAAAATGTAGAAGTTATATAAATGTGTATACACATATATTACATATATACACACATATATTTAAGTTATAACGCACAGTTTAAGAGATTACTCTTCATCTTTGTTATACTTTGGTTATAACCTTCCTGTTTTTTTTGTATAATTATTATGTATTATCATTTTGCCTGACAGTTCATTTTATTTTCTTTATATTATAATTTGAGACAGATAGGAACCTAACAACAACAACAGCTCTCCTCAGCTGTTTAAAGAAAATAAAGAAAAAAAACCAACCAACGAAACCCCACCACTTTTTAAACAAATAAACACATTTTTCATCAAGAGCATCTGTGTTAGATGTGGAATTTCAGAGTTTTTACATACACATCACAAAAAAAAATTAAAAAATATGTTAAGGTATAAGCTAGATTGGCTGGAAGGGAGTTTACATGAGTCTAAACTTTGTAATAGAAAGCTTATACAGCTGAATATGTAGGGTTTGATCCTAAAACCTACTTTTTCATCTGAAAGAGCATACATTGAATTTCTCTTTCAAGTATTGTGTTTCCAGCAGGTTTTTGTTTGGTTGGTTTTAGTTTGTTTTGGGGGGTTGGGTTTTTTTTCTTTTTTAATTGAAACAGAATGACTTCATTAAAGACTCTAGTCAGAAGCAAGTAACCTGGTCCTGCCAGGGCCATCAGTGGTGTGACATTATACTCAGGCAGCTTCCCACAGCCCACTTGTGAATCTAAACATCCCAGTGATGGTAGCAAACACCTGTCATGTACTCAAGAGTGAACAAACAAATGAACTATTAATTTCCTTCAATCTTCTTTTGCTTGGTTCACTTGCAGGTTCAGCTATATTAGTATTTGTAAACACATTCTCCTTTTTCCAAGTCTAATTCCTCCTGTCTGATGTAAGACTAGAAAGCAATATTCAAATACCTACCTACTGTTGCATATAAGATGTCTGGAGAAGAAACCACGTAGTATTTTTACAGTTGAAATACTTAAAAGACATGATTATTTCCTGAGAAGTTTAAAGTAAAATTCAAATAAACAAGGAGCATAGGAATAAGACAGGTAAAGATACTTCTGTAATAAGACCTCTAGATGTTTAAGCAAGAGGATTAGGTTTTAAAGAGGGACTAAAATAGATTATAACAATTATTATTAAATATGGCCTTTAACTGCTTCTACTTGCCAAAAGATGCCATTTCTTTTAATTCATTTCTCAATCACTGGGTACTCCAAAATATATTTTGCCTTCCTTAGAAAAATATCTCACAATAATGAGGAGACCTTTTCACAAATTCTGCAAAGTTAATTGAAGTAAGGTAAGTACTAAAGTTAATTGAAGCAAAGAAAGCTCAGTACCAAGGTGAAGTCATCTTCACTTAGGGTTCATATTTAGTAGGCAGTCAACCTAACAACACTACTAAAGGGAATAAAATTTGGTGTGTCAGATTTAATGATACAGAAAGGAGAGAGAGGGAATTAAAATGCAGCACAGGTACATAGTTTGAGAGAGTTTACGAGCCCTAGGTTTTATTACTCATATTCACCTGTATGATTAGGTATTGTATATTATAATGTAATACTCAGATGTTGAGAGCAAGGTTGTGACACCACTGTATAAGCCTTGTAATGCAAAAGCACATGGTCTCCACAAGGGAAGCCTCCATCCTTTTAAAGGTTTTAGGAAATAAACTTTATATGGGATGAAAGCTAAAAAGCAAGCTCATCACTTCCTTTAGAAACTGATTTCACTTTTGTCTGAAAATTTAAATCTGGCATAGTCAACTCATCCTGTAGACAACTTTCTTAAATAATACATTTTTTGTTTTCCTGTTCCTGTTCTTAATCATATAGTTCTCTTTCTTCTCTGCTTCAAGCACGACATTTGGTCATCTCTTATTTCCCCTCTCCATATTACCAATTAAGCTTTATTAATAGGTTTGATTTCCGTAGATCCCTACCCCCTTCTTTCAGACCAAATCTCTGCACTTCTTTAGTCTTAACATACTGCATTTAATTAAAGAATAATTAATGTGAACCATCTTGAAATTGCTGCATTTTCAGAGTCTATTAAAAGCCCTTAACTTATTCTAGTTTTAATATCTTTAGAGACTTGATTAAATAGTAAAGAAAGAAATGTCTGTTCTCATATACTGAAAGGACAGACTGCAGATTAGTAAAAGCAAAGAATGCCAAATTTCATTTTCATTATATTACAATATTTAGGACTGTGCATTTTCTCTGTAACAATGAGATGATCCGTTTGCCGCTAGAATTTTTGGTATTTTGCAGAAAAGTAAACAACACAAAGGACAGACTCAGTCTCTCAATTTAAGAAATTACTAAATAAATACACCGTAGTACATAAACTAGATTAATCACAGGAAATTACAGAGAAGGCTACTGCTGATTTAGCTGTGTGCATGTTGCGCATTATGGATACTAAGAAGTCCCATCTTCCTTTGGGATTGACACCTCCTTAGCTCTCTACCATGAAAGATGTTTGAAGACCAAGTCCAGCTTGATGTGCATTCTGCGGGTTTTTCAAACAGAAGTACTGCTGACCCTGCCTCCTCTCCCGGCCCCGCAGGAGCACCTGCATCACAGGCTGCATTCCCCAGTTTGTCCCAGTTCCTCAGCTCTGGAGGTGCTGAGAACAAATGCTGTGCTTTGCCAGTGGGTGCAAAACTATCACAAAGCTATCGCTACTGCAAAATGGTGGGTAGTCTTATCACATGGTTGTCTACACTGCTGTGACTGCAAAGCTAACTCTAAATGAAAATTATTTGGGCTAAAGCATAAGACGACTTTTCCGTTGCAGCCACTGTAGGAAAAGAACAAGAAGGTTATAATGGTGTGGGGGCACAGGATCACTAACGGATAGAAAACTCTGGCCATTACCCGATCAGCCCAATGGGTAACAACCAGCCAGCAGTCAGGCCTGTAGCATATGAATGTCTATATGCATGTTATGAAGAACTGTCTAGTACTATGGAAAAGATAGCAAATGTCAAGGGCCTTTCGGTTGCCTTTTTTTTTTTTTTAAAGTAAAATAAATAGTAATGCAAAATAAGTACTTTTTCTACTCAGTCAGCTCTGCACAAGGCAGTCTGCTAGCACTATAAGGTTGTGATTTTCTTTTAATAGGTTCTTTTCTGGCCTTGAACAAAAGAAAAAGAAAGCTGGAAGCACATTGCCTGGAACCTGATGTGGGACCAATTCTAAGCTGACTCGAGCCCAGCTAAAATTATTCTTTTAAAACCACCACTGCTCTTTGACATAGCCTTCACTTAATGAAAATTGCAGTTCTGTGAGAAACTGAGGGGGAACACTGAGCCACCAGTGTATAGGAGGTTTATCTATCAGAAGAGGGAGAGATTTGAAAAGGTCTGGATTAAGATGTTAAGGTTATTCAGATGAAAGTGAAAATGTCTTCCACATCCTGTACTATGTTTTTTCTTCCCAATTATAATAAACCTACTAAGAGGGAGGACAAAGAATGACAGAATCTTCCATGTTTCATTATCAAATAAAATGTTTTACCTTAGCCACTAGCAAGCTCACTTTATGAAGAACAAGTCCTGGAACTGTTTTTTCTTTTTCCTTCCTAATTACTGCAGAAATTAATGACACAGCGTAGTTCTGAATTAGCGTAATCTGTAGTACACAAACACTCACATCCTTATGGTTTATGAGCACAGTAGATTCAATAGTGTTTTTCCAAGCATCTGCCATTACAAAGGGAAATCTTACCTGTGAGCACCAGGATGCATTATCTCTGGCCAGCATCACTTAGTATTTCTTCTGCTTTGGGGCTGACTTCACCAGATGCAGACAGAAGTTCTTCCCTTTAACAAGCATTCCCTGGGACATCTGTCAGAACAGAAAAACAAGTGGTTATTCCTTAAGATTTATAGTTAGTTGACATGTAATACCCAATAGGAAATAATCATTTATGCAGTACAACAGCTGGGCATGGAATTTTAAGAGGGGCTGCATAATTGACCAATAGCAATATCCAAAATAACACTGCTTAGGAAAAGATTAATTTAGTCTCATGCAACAGAGCATAATTCAGCCCTATAGGCATTAGGAAGGCATGTTATCTTACATCCAGCATTGCAGACTGGACTTAGTGGTGCTATGGGATATTTCTGTTTTTTCTCTGAAGCATACAGTATTAGCCACTGCCAGAGGCAGATTATCAAACATTTATCTACACCTATTTCCTTCATAATGAAGAACTAATGCAATTCTATAACAATAGGAGAGTCTAGCAATGAGAACAGTGTACTGGAGGCTTCTGCCTGTTACTACCACAAAAGCAGCAGCCAGGGCTTGACTGGCTCCCTTAGCAGGATTAGTGTTTTGACACTTACCAATGCATTAGCCTTGGAAGCCTTTGAACGATGCCTTATATATTTATTTAAACATAAATTTCAAGTTCTGGACTCCCTTTCAAAAGGCTAAGAAGGTAGACTTACTTAGTGACAGTGTAGGATATGAAAGTATTGCTTGCTATTTCCATAATACCCTTATGGTTTGAAACCACATTCTGCTTTGACTTTTCTATTTCAATCTCAACATGTGACCAGTTTAGATAAGCAAAATTTGCTCCCCTTTTTGAGGTGATAACAGCATTACACACGCCTGAAAGTTAAGCTACAATACACTTTGCTTCCCATTCTATCCCAGGACCACTGCAAGATTTCATTATTTGAAAACGATGAAACTTGACTAAGAGGACAAGTTTCAGCTACTGAAATAAATTTTCATCTAAGTCCCAGTGGGGAAAAAAAAAAAAAAAGAAGGTGCATTTAACAGCTTTGTTACTTGAAAGTGAAAATAAAGTATTAAAGAATTGAAAAAACGTGAACTTTTATTAACAAAGAAAATCTTCCAGCTCGTATGCTAACCTAGGGAACAAGTTCATATCTTCATATCCAACATGAATTTTGCTGGATTATTTATCCATTGTTGATCTCTGTTGATCTCAGACTTTTTCAAGCTTATTTACCTTGTCCATTTCTGCACTGTACTGAACACTGCTATAGAGTACAGTGATATATAGACCTTGTTTAGTGTTTTTATTAACTATAATTAAAATGCAAATAAATATTCCAAAATTACATGCTATGCATGATTCTCTAGTGCTGCATCTGCAGCCTGGATTTTTCCAGAACCCTCCGTTCTATTAATCATCTACAAATATGAGAACTGTGTGTCACCACATTTATATAAGTAAAGGAAAAGGGGAATTGATAAAGATTATCATTAAGGATTCAAAAAGAAACCCCATCCTCTTTGTTTAGATATTATTACAGAAAATTGTTCGAGCAATGACGGCCTGTGAGGTTGCCGCAGTGAAGCTGGAAGCCCTGAGATCCATCCTGCTTCCACTGCTGCTCCCATTCTTTCTGCGAATATCTGTGATTTCAGACTGCCACAACTCAACAAGTGAACACTCCCCGGCAGCACAGCTAACTGGCTGTAATACGCCTTGTGCCGCAACCCGTAGGCAAAAGTGTCAGGCAGATTTCTTTGCTCGGTCTCTGATGTTCTTCCCTCACAGCCTGACATATCCAAAAGGCGAAAAGATCAGCTGAGTTGCTCTTGTACAGTTACACTTTTCCTGAATATTTTTCGAACTGCAAATTGTATATCTTGCAGGCTCCTACAAGCACAGCAAACCTTTTGGGAGTTCATCTATCAGTAAGATGTACATCCATATTTATAGGAAAGGATTTAACCATATTTGTGTGCCACAACAAGTAAGCGTATCCTCAATAACTTTTGCAGAGTCAGGATCCCAGAAAAACGATCCTGTCTTTCTAAGACTTTTGGGGATGCCCTCAGTCTTTCATAAATCTTAATGGGAAAAGAGAAAAAGCCCTATGAAATTCAGTTAACACTTCCCAGTCTCGTGTATCATTCCATAAACATGCAGTACATATGTCCCTTTACAGAAAGAGATTTTTTTTCTCATCTATTGGGAATGGTAACAGCTTATTTATCTAGTTTGAAAGATGAAATTTGATAACTTCTGCTGTAAGGTCTGGAAATTTCTAGATCACAAATATATTGCAAAGGCACCCCTCCCCCCACTGTTTTTCTTTTCTTTCTTAAGATGTCTTGTATTTTTTATTCTCAGTTCTCTGAGAGCAAATAATTTCAAAACAATAATGGCTGGAAATGGACATGAAAATACGGTCTTCAATATATTTCATGTATTTCTCCAATTTGTTGTGATATAGGGAATCGTGTTCAGAAAGAAAAATATTTTAATCAATGAAAGCCTGAGCAGAAAAAAAGAAAAGAAAGTACTTTTTAAAATTGAACAGAAAGACCAGAGATTACATTAACTGTTTGAATTCTTAGTTAGTAATGAGACTGCTTGTTCCTTTATTGTCACGTATTTAGAGAAGGCGTAAATTAGTTTACCTGTGTTTAGAGGCTATGAATAAATTTCTTTCAGGTTCATTCTAGTTTACTTTAGGTATACAGCACAGTTGTGGCCAGTAATTGCCAGCCATCTCTTCTTACAGAATACATTTAGAGGAGTATAGTTTTTCTCACATGTTGGCAGTAAACCAGCTCAGAAGTAAAGGCATCTGCCAATCCATTTTAAAAGTCACTACTGAAGCCAGCTACCACACACACTTACATATGTTCAAATATCCACTCTCACACAATTTTTTTTCATGGCATTCAGTTGTTTCCTTAAAAAATGAACCAATACTAAGAATACATTTTCAGTGTGGAAGCTGCCGTAGGTTGAGAAACATGGCATCACTGAGAGAAATGAAAAGTTTCTTGCCACTTATTTTTCAAGACAATTTTTACACCTTTTGGTCTAGAACTCCATTTCAAACCAAACAAATACAGTTACCTGTGTAAAACTGTACAATACATTAAGTTTTCATGCTCATTAATCCAGTTAACAAAATATTTGTGAATTCAAGTACGAACAGATACCATTTTCCCAGCTATTTTTTCTGGAATCTTCCTTTTGGGCCACCAGCAAAAACAGGTTTCTCAATGTGAATACTTCAGAAAAAGTCCCTATACCATTCATGTCCCACTTATGCTTTCAGAATGCTTTAGTAATAAGGCTGCACTTTCCCCCAAAGGGATTAATAACCAGAGTGTACCACTCACCTGCTTTTCTACCAGGAAAAAAACAAAAATCCAGACCTGAGCATTTTCTTGAACATGGACCTCAACTATCTTCAGCTTATTTTGCTTCCAGAAGGAAATTTATTAGCTTCAGCTGCTTAATGACTTGCTTTCTTACTGATAAAGGTACACTTTCCAGACATGCAGTAACTAAAGCTGTTCAAGTCTGAACAACACGAAGGACTTGGGTAAAGTGGGGGTCAGTGGGCAGAAGTGAGGGAAAAATAAAGGGAATTATAGCCTGTTTCTAAAGAACAGGTACAGACAGACACTTCTTAAATTTTTCCTTTTCCCAGGATTCCACTAAGGAAAATTTTGCAGGCATAAAAAGACTGCATTTAAAAAAGGTTTCTCTGCATTATCCTTAATATCAGCAGTATATTTCAATCCCTTCCACTTGGAAATTGCTGTTTAAAAAGAATTAGCTTATAATAGGATTTTATTCCTCTAGTTCATAGAACAAAAATGAATTTTTTACTTACGACTTTTTAAAGGCTATTTTACATAAGGCATATAAAAATTGTCTTTCTGCACTTAAGTGAAAGAGTTATTTTTGTGACTTTTTATTATTCTAACATAGTTTTGAAAATCAGTGAAAAACAAGGAATTAATTATAATTCATAATTTTATTATGATCATTCAGACCAAGGAGCTTACTCAATTAGATGGTATACAATGAATAAAACAAGGATAAAAAACAAAGGATGTGGACACTGGATTCGAATAATCATTGAAATAAAATGATCAGGTTTTTTTTCTCAATATTATTCAATCATTTTCCTTATTTGTATTACTAGAAGTTGATACACATGTACATGATCAAATATTATTAATATGCACAGAGAATATGTATCCAATATTAGTAACATACATATGCAGTAACATGTAGAGTACAGCAAATCTTAGACTGCAACTAGAACTACGTTTCCAAATGCTGATTCTCTTACTCTTCTGAATTTTGAATATTCATAATGTTGATTTCTCTATAAATCATTGTTTTGCCTTAAAACACAGAGTTAAGTTTCTTCATTTGAAGATATCTGGTTTTAAGCATGTGCATGCAGAAAGAACAAAAATATCTGGAAATGTCTGCTTGAGGGCCTTTCAGGAGAGAACTAGTTTTGTTGCTGAATATATGTTTTGTATCTTTGCACATTAACGGGTATTCTAAAAGTTATCTGGATTAAGTGCCATCAAAGTTAACAGCCTCTTTTTATAAGACTTTATCTTTTTCATTTTAAGATGTTATTAGAATAATAAAATGGGTGCCTAGTGGGCTGGAAGCAGACTGCCATTTAACATATTTAATGACCATCTGGAGATTTTTTATTCAAAGTTTTATTTTGTATTTTCTCTTAAGCACTTCTTACTTTTTTTAGAAAAACAAAATCTCATTTCTGCTTTCCAGTTTGGAAGCACTATGAGGTACAAACACAAAGGTTTTGACTCTAACTTCTTTATTGCTTCTTATCTCTTTGTCCTTTTGTTACTCTCCATGTGCTGTAAGTACCGTAATTCAGAAAAACAGCCATTGCTCTTGCCAGAGAAAGGCAGCAGAGAGCAGACTTGAGGGAAGAACTACAAAGGCAGAAAATCACTCAGTGCCATTTGCTCTCCCCTGTAGCAAAATTCTTTGGGGGTTGTCTTGGTCACACATTCAGAGAAACAAGCAATATTTGGCAAGTCCAAGGAAGAGGAAGACAGGACTTACCCTGTTTGTGAAGGCTCCAGGTAGGCTGTGAGTGATCCTGCTGTGGAGTAGCTACCTCAGGGACCTGCATACAGCTTCCTTGGTGGTGTTGCCTCCTGGAAGCCCAGTGCATGCTCCTTCACGTCCAAGGCATCCAGCAATCTCAGGGTGGGCACACCAAGCAGCACCTACACGCATGGGATACCCCCTTAAAGACTTCTGTTGGCCATAGGCAGCAAAGTTTTGGCAGCAGGGTGGCTGCAGGGACAGCCCCTGTGAGGAGAGGTCGAGGCTGCCGTGTTCCAGCTGCTTCCAACGAGACACACCTGAGGCCACACCTGAACCCAATCAGTGGGGCCAATGGAGCTGCTGAGAAAGGGCAAATGCTGCTGGGAGTGAGGGGTAAAGTGGGAGGAACAGACCCGGAAACAGCAAGGGAAGGAAGAGGGAGCAAAGAGACCATTCATTGCCATTTTAAGTAGCAGCTAAACTTCTTAGAGTTAATTCTACGTTTTGCATGTGTTTCAGATACTTTCTGGTTATCAAAGATAAAGTTCTCATGTATCACCTGGCTTTGATCATCTCTATTAACAGACTATCTGCGGTGCAAGTATTAGTTGTTAATAACATGATTATTTGCTTCTGAAGACAAGCACAGGGGGACAGGAAGACCAATTTGGTCATCACATTGTAGTTGGACTGGGTGACTGGCAACATCTTCAGAAACATTGCTCTGTCCCTGCTGGTTTAAATATAATATTCATTAATAAAATAGTTGAACTAGATGTCATCACGTATGTTATTTGGAAGTCAAAGAATAACATCCTTAAATAGTAAATCATTAATATTTTTGCAGAATTTTGTGCTATGCAATTGTGAACTGTTAATTGAATAGCTTGTTAATATTTAAAAGTAGAGAAGACAATATAATAATACATGGCCCTGTGTATGTGCAAAAAATGAAAAGAAGACAGGCAGGATTTTTTTCCTTTCTGTTCAGTTTTCAAAAAAAACCATTTATCAATTCGTTGTAGATGCCTGGCATACAATATATAACTTAACAAGAAGAAAGTTTGGCAAACTCTCTTCTGGATATATACAAGCATTTTGATTACTGTTTCTCACAGAGGCACTCCGAAAGTCAATTTTAAGTGGACAGCAAATTCCAAAACAGACTTTTTTCTAGCCAGAAACTGTAGCCAATAAACCGACCAGAAACAGGTTTTATACAATTACTTAGCACTCCAACAAAATAAAATACAGGTTCAGATATCAGTTGAGGAGATTATTGGGGCACAACAACGTAAGAATAATGAGGATCCACAACATGTATGCACACACTCACAAGAAACAAAACCAGAGGCCTCTCACTCCAGGGTACCCACAAGAAATAATCAGTCGCCTGGGTTAGGCAAAGACTCATTCAAAGACATATCCAGTAAATAACCACTCACCTAAATGAGGAGGTGAGCCACTCTCACTCCCAGGAAGTCTCCTCAGACAGCATCCCAGTCTAAGGGGAGGGCTCCAGTTCAAAGATCTCTGCTCTGAGAAGACAACTCGAAGCGGGTCTTCGGTGGAGACTCTGTTTTATAGCCTGGTCAGATCTGGCTGTGGGCATTATACAATAGTCCAGAAGCTTTGCAGCTATTCTGGGCACCTCCATTGTTGAGGACCCTGTCACTGACCCAGGGTCCCACCCCTCTGCCACCACCAGCTGGTGGAGGTGAAGTCACCCTGCCCGAGGGCAGGGGAGGATGCGACTGACAGCACCTTGGTACCACCATGGTGTGTACATGGGGACAGGCACAGTGGGGCACAAAAGATGCTGAAGAGCCATCAGCTGCCCCATTGAAGGCTCTGGATCTCAGCGGGATGTGCAACTGCCATACTGTTCATCTGGTCTGTTCTTTGTATACCAAACTGTATTTTCTGGGCAACTAGAATGGCATGCATCTTTCTGAGAACACACGTCAAGAAGCAATATATATCTGTGGATATTAACAGATGGAAATTTAGCAGCATTTATCTACGGACAGATTGCATTTTAGGTAAGTAATAAATAGGGAGATAAAAACATCTTGTAAGGAATATTGGTGGGGGGAGGGAGAAAAATTTTATATGTATATATATATATATATATAATATAACCTATTCAGAGTAATGCAGGGCTAAAGCAACATGTAAATGACAGAGCAGAATGTCCTAAACAGTTTCTTAGGAATCTGAGCTAAGGCACAATTGACAATGAGCCACAATGTGAATAAAAGATTAACTGCATTTCTACAATCATTTGTGCAGTGAGGAATGGAGTGTTCCTTGGGAAGTGACAAAGCATTCCCAGAGTTATTCTTGGCAATATTATGAAGTTAGCTCTGCCAGATAACGGTGTTCCTATAGCTTATCTGAACTGTCATATCCTTGAGTCCCCCTTTGCTTCCATGAACAAATCTGTTGGATTTACCAACTACATTATTTATAGTGTTCATTGTTACTGTTTATTATCTGTAGTGACACATTTCAGTTCATATTTCAAATCTGAAATGCAAGGAGAAATGAGTCAGGTTCTTAAGCATGAATGAAAGAATTGTTTGGGATGGTTCACAGATGGATTTTTTCTGTTTCTTCATGCTGAGAAGGACATCAGTAATTGAGCTCTTTTGGAAACAATAAAAACTTACCTAATTCTAGCTTAATGTTATCTATTTCTGTCATGCAAATATTTGAATAATACCTAAAGAAACACAGTTTATAAACTGAAGGAAAGAATCCAAATATAATTTCTTCTGATTAACACGTGTGGTTTTCATCTTTTCCCCTGAAGTTGTGCTTTCTGTGCTGTGTTTAATGAAATTCAGAGTGGACCTCCAAACTTTCTTCCTAGGTGTGATGGCAGCACTTCCAGCAACATCTGGGAATCTTTGCCTCCACATGATGACCTTCGGTGGGACATCTCGGGTAAGTCAGTCTCCGGCAAGACAGACAACTGCGACTCCTAGTTTAATTGCTCTTTCCTACAAGGACCAACACAAAACCTCAAGTGTCAGAAAAGGTCATTACAGAAGTGGACAGAATGTCCTAGGCAATTAAAACAAACAAACGAAACCCACCACAGCCTATCAGAAGCTCTTACCAGCTAACAATAATTTAATCCCACTGTCAAAGAACAAGCACTATTAGTGTACGCACCGATGCAAAGTCTGCCACTGTATCAAATTTCAAACAGTAAGACAAATTGCAATAATCCCAAGACACTGTTAGATTTATGGGGAAGACTTACACAGCAACGACTCATGAATAGAAATATCTTTCAGTCTGCATACATAGTGGGGGAGAAAACCATGGGCTAAAGAAGGAAAGAATTCCAAATAGCAAGAAGTACAGTTAAATGTAGCCTGATGTCCTTCTGCACTGCAAAACACATTGACTGATCAGCCATACATTGTGTTGCAGCCAGTGAAATAAATGCATGCAGTTTCAAATACATTAAGTTTTTCTGCATTGTCTGGGCTGCCTTTGAGAACTGCAAAGTGAGGCAGAGGCTACAGGCTGATCAAAGTTGAGTGTGCTCAAAAGCAAGTCCTTAGATTCTAGAGGACTTAATTGTGGTTAGCATGTGGACTAAAGGCAGTCTGTAAAAGGAAAAATCAGATTCAGTTAGTGTGATTTATTTCACATTTTCATAGTTCTGATACTTCAGCTTTCATCTCCACAACACTAATTAAAAAAAAAANTCTAAAGATGAATGCAAACTGTATTTCAAACAGAATCTATATACATTCTTTTTCTCCTGTCAAGATTTCTGCTCTTCCAAACTTTTATTCCTTGTTTCCTGAACTCACAACAAAACAAAAACGCTCCATGTTCCTCTTGAGTCGTATGAGTGTGCCTTCATGATTCAGTCTCTTTCATTTCTCTCAGTCTGCCTTACTCTCTTCAGAAATGCCTTTCAGCTGAGCATCCTTCATTGTGCTCCTCAACTGTACCCCTACAAAGTGTGATCTCCAACTGCCTCCTTTTTCCTTCTACTACCACCACCATTAACAAAATGCAATTTATGAACAAATAACTATATACATTTTTGTCCCAGGCTTAAAAATAATTTCAAAAGAAATGAAATGATATCTTTGGTATTCTTTAAAAATCTGTGGAAAAAAATGTTAGGGCTGAAATTCTTCTGTGAGCCTTCAACTGCAGCTCAAGTGTACAAATTCAAATTGGAAGAAACATAACATTAAAAATTACAGAGATTGCACTGAAATATATATTGACTATTTCAGTCCACACAAAATAATTGCAATAAGAACAAATCTAATGATGAAAATATTAACAACTGCCTTTTTAGTTTATGGTCTAAACCAGAGATGGAAAAGATGCCTGAACAGCAAGGTGAAAGCAAAGACACAACTGACAAGACAACATGCAATCAAAATCCTCCATTCCATAAAACAGCCTTGTTACACTCACAAGAGATGACTGTCAAAAATTTACCGTGGTCATAACCATTAATCATTTTATTTAGCCGATAAGCAGGCAGTTTGCTGACTTAATTATACGTAACAGCACCCTTAAAATTCCTCTACTTGCATAAATGTTGACAACACTACTGATTTGTATTTGGGTATTCTTGTTACTCAAGCGACTTCAGAGACTAAACATTAATTATACTTACATAATTATTGTGCTGACAATTAATCTGAAAGTCTGTGCTGAACATGGAATGTTTACTTTTTTATCCAAATTGACATATTTGGTTTATTCCCTCAGTCACAGATGTACAGCCACCCCTTCATCAATCTGGACTAACTGCATTATATTAATTAGAAAAGAAAGTTTCATTTCTTTCCCCTGTGTACCCAAAGGAATCAAGAAGACATGGTTGTTGAGACACATTTCTGTAGAAGAAAAGAATTTCTACATACTCACATCCAGCAAATGCTGAGTATGTACTGAAAACCAACTTCTGTTAACTGGAAGCAGGGAACCAAATTTTAATGATTAAAGATTATTGTGTAAAACTGGAAGAATTTTAATAATTTGTGATTAAAACCAGTATGCGTGGCCATTAATCTTGGCAGCTAACGCTGAAATATGTACTGCAGTAAAAGAATTTAGGGACGAATACTGAAAATTGGTTACTATTTCCCTAATTATTTTTGCCATGAAAAAATGAAAAAATCGTGCTGGGGCTTATTTTTGGGGAAACAGGGTAACAATATTTAAGTGTACAATTTTATACTTTTTTCCTTATTAGTCTTTACAATATTTTGTCAAAAAAAGTTAAATTCGAACTCTGCAGACATCAAAGTAAAATAATCTGGTATAGTTTGTACCAGAATAGTATAATTAGCTTCCAAAAGTTCTACGTAATTCTTGCAGTTTCAGTTTATGACAGACTATATTATCCCTTCGTGTTATATCAACGTACATTAGTGTTATATTGGTTAAAAGGGATACCACTTCACAGTTTATGCCTTGTCAACTTCAAATACACCTACCCTGCTTGACAAGACTAAATTGTACATTCACTCGTCATTTCAATGCTGCTGTTGTTTGAAAATATTATGACTCTAAGCAGCAAACACAAATCCTTATTTTATCAAATCCTACCCATGCATCAACCTAAAGAAATCCAGAGTTCTTCCTAAAAAAGAAGGAAGGTGAGCAAAGACATTTCCTAAGAAAGGTTAAAATAAGAAATACAGTTACATCTTCAGTTATGCTTTTCCCTAGATCCAAACCACAGATAGAAGAACGATATCAGCATGGAAGTGTTCAACCTGAAAAAAGCTCTGAAATGTAGTGTGGCATCACATCTAAGTTACTGAAGAGCAGCCACCTCTGGGCTCAAATGTAGTAAGACCTCTTGTAGCAATAAACTGAAGTAAATAAAATAAATATATAAAATGTTGATGAGGGCTTAGGTAAGTCTGAGATCATTATGTTTCAAATATGTCAAGAAACAGGGCAAACCCATGTAAGTAAAAATCACAAAATCTTCAGGTACCTCCATGGCCACTACTGCTATACTGTTCCCCTATATACTTCTTGACTGTAGATCTACGAACAATGGCTTTGAACATCATAACTAACAAAAAGACTAAAGAGGAGCCATACCTGAACATTTAAGAAAAGTCAAGTCACAGAGATCAATATAGCACTGTCAAAAGACACCCGAAGAAAACCTGAATGTAAGTCTGCTGAAAGACTTACTCAACTCAAGAGGAAATGGCTCAAGGGGAGGTTCAGATTGGATACTAGGAAAAAAGTCTTCACTGAAAGGGTTGTCGGGCATTGGAACGGGCTGCCCAGGGCAGTGGTGGAGTCACCATCCCTGGAGGGGTTTAAAAGGCATTTAGACAAGGTTCTTAGGGACATGGGTTAGTGCTAGAGTTCGGTTAGGTTATGGCTGGACTTGATCCTGAGGGTCTCTTCCATCTGAAATTGTTCTATTCTATGATTCTATGATTCAATATTGTGAATAGAAGAACTTGTAATTGCCACAATGTATAGAAATAGCATAGCTTACAACTGCTGAACTAGTCAAACAGAATTTGACTCAAGAACACCTAATTATGCTTAATCATGAAATTATCTCTAAGTTACCATGAACTTCGTTCATTATTTTAACACTGGAAGCAGGACATGTTAAAATACAACACTGCACATTTTTTAAGAATTAAAGGCATTTTACACAGCAAATATATATCAGTTATGTTTAGCATATTTATATGTTTAAATGTTTACATATTTAACATGTTTAAATGTAAGTAATGTTTTAAAAATAGGTAGTTTTTATTTGAAGAGGCCATGCCATTACTGACCTGAAACTACCATTTTGATTGTAGCAGATTTGATTTCTTTCCTATCATGGCATTCAACTTACAAAACCCTCTGCCTTTCAACAGTACTTAAAATAAACAAACATTATTGAAAAAGGCAAGTAAAAGGCAAGTAGAGGCAAATAGAAAAATACAAGTAGTACAGGATAGCAGTATCAATGACAACTACTTGTACAAATTGGTGAATGAAAGCTCTTTAAGAAGTACAAATATCAGCTTTTTATTATCTTGGGATAACCAGAAGTTATGGGTAGTCATGCATATGTTTAACTTCATTATCAACAGGGAAAACTTAGTAATACTAACGTTATCTAGGGACTACGTATTTAATTTTAAGAGAAAATTAAGAATAAGTAATAACTTGTCTAATGTGCCTGTTTCTGGATTTTAACAAATAATTTTAGCAAAAAAGTCACAGAATTTCTAGCTGAAAACCATTACCAGGAGGATAAAACTATTAGCGCTCTCTCCTGACAGTTTTGGAACCAGCTTCAGGCTGGAAAGGGCCATTGTGAACTGTTCACTTGGGGGTTTTTTTGTAACGAAGTCTGCTCTGAAGAGCATCTTTTTTAACTCTTCCTCAGTAAGGCTGAAGGCCACGGAGATAAAGAGGCACAACCGCAGGCCTACCACTGCTGGCAAACCTTGGAAAAGTGGTGGCGGTGACACAGATGACACTGACAGGCTGACACTGTAGATTAATGTACAACTAAAGTTCTGATATCCTGACCAGCAAGTCAGACCATCTGCAATGAGCTATTTGAGCTTAAGGCACATGGAGAAACATGTATAGGTATTAACTCACCAAAGGCAGGGACAGACCCTGGTCTGGAAACAACTGCCAAAAAGCTATCTAAAGAATAACGCTGTTAGACCCACTTTTGATTTTATTGTGTTGGCTATCTTCTTTTACAGTTGTTTATTTTTATTTTATTCCTCCATACGAAAAGCTGAAGCTATGGCTGCTTTGAAAATTGTCTGCAACTATGAGCAAACATAATTTTCTTACTTGTTTGGGAAAGCTACAGTTTATAAGCTACAGCTAACAGACAGATAAATGGGACCAAAGGGTAGAAAAATTATTGTGATTTGGAAGGCATAACTATACATTTCTTGAAATACTTGTGTATTTCCTGCAGCTTGATGAAAATCCTTCAAGTCCACAGCTTTTTGTAGACTTCAAATGAAACACTGAATTAATTGCTCTGAAAACACAGGTCAAACAGTGGTTCTATCAAGATCTTCCCACTGAGTAATCATACCTCAATACGCTAGTCAGGAATACAGGCTGTAGTTTTTATAAACAGCTCACTTCATACTTGCAATCCTGCTTTTGATTGCAAAATCCATGGAAGCAAATGCGGTCACTGCTTGAACAAACTGCATTTATTTTATAATTATTTTCTATTCTGTTTCTTACGCCTCATTTTATGCCAATTTTGATGTCATCTGCATATATGTATTTTCATATTTTCAGTAAATCAGAGATGCTGAAAAGCTCATAGGAGAGGATGCCATCTAAAAAGCAGCCACAAGTCAGTGTATCTACCACTGGTAAGGTTAAAGGGGAGCTATACATGCCAAAGCTGAAGCTTGAAGTGCTCTTTTACGATGCTGAGAAAGTATAAATTTATTGATAAGCAAATTGTCAAAACAAAGCACTTAATATGTTGGCTTACATTGCAAGTCACTGATGCCCTTGGGCTAACAGAATTTATAAGAACACTATTGATTTTCTTCCCTCTTCTGACTCAATGCATATTTTATGTGGCGTATTTTTGGCTGCTTAGGCTCTTTTTCAGAGTTGCTCATTTTCCAGAGTAAATACTGATGGAAGCATTTCACTTCTGCATATGAAAGTAAAAGACTTCGGTGCTCTGAATTTCTGAGTTAATTAACAGTGAGTAAATTTGTGAAAATTAAAGTGAGCTTTGTGACGGCAACTCCATGGAAAGCAAAAAGATCCAGGGGTGGATCACATACCTGAGTTGTGACTGACTGAATAGAAGCCTTTAAATGATACAGGAGTGATTATGCTGATGTTCAGTGATTGTAAAATACACAGTGAGATAATGTGAAAAACAAAATAAGAGTATTCCCATAAGTATTTAAACAGTTCAAAGATAATACATTTAACTGGCAGAAACAAGGACAAAATAAACAATTTCCATTAAGTGAAACAGAATTTATGTAAAACTACAAGATTATATTATTTTTAAAAAAGAAAAAAAATAAATAAACTATTACTTCGTGAGACTGAGCTTCCAGAAGACTATCCAAACCTTTTTCTGAAGCCACTCATATTCAGTGCTGCCTTTTCAGGAGTTTAAAATTATTTGGTGATATTCTTAAACAAACAAACAAACTACAGACCTTTTAGAACCTTTTAGAATGAAGGAAGAATCTTTTTGCCTTTTGTGCCTGCTGGGAAAACAAACCAAGAACTTCCACAAGAGAAAACTGAGTACAAATACAGATCTGAACTTGTTCTAGAGAAAAAGATCAGGTTTAAATTTTTAATAGACTAGTTTGAAAAGAAGGTTTTTTTTCTTACAAGGAAATTAGGCAATGAGTAGTTGACCAGGAAATAAATCCAGCTTTCCATGTGACAATTCATTTACTTTAAATCTGAATTAAAAACTTTAAAAATTTAAACTTCTCTTAGCTCCATTTTTCCATCATCATGATTCAAGTACATTACTTTCCTATCTTTAAAATTTAAATATTTGTCTGCATCCCTACAGTATTATTTCACCATTTTGCAAAACACAGTGTTTCTAAAATATGTTAAATTTTAAAGGTGGGCTTCTGAAGAGTTTGAATCGTCGTTTGAAGGATCTAGTTAAGATGTGAGAACTTCAAAAGAGTTACACATACAAAACATGAAAACATGTCTGCTTCCATTCAAAAGTAAGTTTACATGGGAAGCAAGTTGATTCATATTTCACATTTATTTAATGTATGAAGTTAACAGCCTCTCTCCCAGCCACCCTTCACTAACTCTTTTTCTTCTATTTCTTTCTTATTAACAAATTTTAGTGGGGTTTTTGGTGCACCATCCCACCACCCAGTAAGTGCGATACCAAGACACAGATGAACTGAGAAACATCCATAGACCCTGTGTCCCTTACTTTTGTGGAGCCCCATAACAACATAGGAGCAATCATCCTATGTTAAAAATCTATCTTCCACTCATGTTTTCACGTAAGAAATTAACTACAACTGCTTTATTAATCCTCATAAATTTTTGATGTGCTCTTTTCTTTCCAAACTGCTTATCAGGCTCACTCCTCCTTTTTTATATGTCTTTCCTATAGCAGAAAGAATGCTGGATGTATCCCCTTTTTTTTCGTTTCATAAAAATTAGTTCTCATTTCAAATCATAGGTTGTTTATAGGCAAAGGCCTCTGAGCTACTTCCATACAAGAACTGTATCACATAAACTCAAACTGAATCTTTCATATAAAACCACTTAAATTTTCATTATCATTGGTAAGCATTGAAAGGCTATGTGTCAAGCCTTGTTAGATGCCCTCTGAGAAAAATAGCCAGCTCTTGGATCGTAAACACATGCCAAAATTATAGCGGTTTATCAAATAGAGAAGAGTTGATGGTAAATGGGTTGCAAAATTATGCATTGTATTACTGAAATTCTTTTAAGGGGCAGTGTTAATACGCAATTGTAATTTTTTAAGCTTAGTGGTGTCTGTTGTGTGGTAATGAATAACAGCATTTTACTGGTTACCTGAATACGGTTTCTTTTAGATCTTTTTGAAAGTTATTTTATGACTGACCTAGAGGATTTTTTAAAATTTATTTAGCTGTAGCATATACTATACTTCCTTGTATCTGCACTGCAGAAAGTATTCAGCCATGACCTGTCAGCATAGTGACAGTTGGATTACAAATTACCATATAAATTATTAAAGTAAAATAAAATGTGTGTTCTCCTCAAAGGGTGGCAAATAATATGTTTTTTTCTTATTATTTACCTTCTTTAGAATAGCTGAACATTCAAAAATATGTACCGCTATTAGTCTTCAGTCAATAGCATTTTGCAGAATCCTAAAAAGGAACATATGTGACCAGAGAATATAGGGACATTTTCCTCAAGGCAAACATGTTCATTGTTTTCTTCCTCTGTGAAGGAACCAATATGTAACCGATAGAATCCTGTACTGCACTCTATGGAGCCATTATGAATTAATGGCAAATCAGTGATCTTTGGATTTTCTGATTCTTTCATTTTTAAGCAGCATATGGATTATTTATTTGTATTCCTGGTAGCCTGATGAGATATAAAAACCACACAATTCTAAAGTGAGCTTTCATATGCCAGATTTAGATAAGTCCATGGACTGACTCATGGCTCACTGTTCCTAATATTTTTTCTTTTTGCAAACGCATTTTATTTAGAGAGATTTAAAACCATTTTCATTTTGGTTTAATATGACTATTTCAAATTTTACCTCTGAAACATTTTATTGAGCCTAGCCTCTCATATTTTTCCCAGACAACTCCTGTTCTGATCTGCTGCACATATATTTCCAAGTCTGTAAATTAAGTAGACACTATGATAACAATTTCCTGTTCTTAGTATTCATATTTAGATTTTATTCAATTTATTTTAAGTAATTTTCCTACCTCTGTCAAATCTGATCTAGTTGCTGATTGCTTCGCCTCATTTGTTTCGCCTTTCATAAAAGAAATTTTACTGTTACCTGGGGAAAAAGAAGTTTCCCAAAGTTCCTCTCCAAGTCTGATGTCTACTCCATTGCTATCTTGCGTCTTCCGCAATACAGTATTTTAACTTATTTTTGCACATCAAAGGAGTGGAGAAGTCTCACTGTGGCTGCATGTTGCAAAGTTTAGGTCAAGACTGTCATGTGGTTGGACATGCACTTTCAATATTATTTATCTAAAGGCATAAAAGGATGTGTTAATGTTCAGCCCTAAAGAAGGAGCAGTTCACAGTACAGTACTTCGTTTGCTAACAAGACTATAACAAAAGCACAACTTCAGGTGTAAACGGAAATGCTGTTTTTCTACCTGAAGGTGAATTGTGCATCACAGATTCTTTCTCAATGCAGAGCTGGGTTTCCAGGTTTGATGAGAAAAATATGTAATATTTGCATATAACACCGGGAATTGCCAGAGGCTCAGAGTAAAACACACATTGAAACCCAGAAAATGTTATTTTATGCAGTTATGCATATTACTTGAAATTCAGTCTTTAGCTCTACAGATAACCGTTGTAAAGGAAGCAAAATATAAGTCAAAATAAATGGATAAATAATCCCAATAAAATCTACGTCACCATTTCCTATTCAATGATATATAAAGAAATAAGCATTTACTTTCATAAGAAAACCTGCATTTCAAAAGTCATTTCGACACACTATGAAGTTTAAGGAGAGAAGGAAAAAATACGCTAATAAGTGAGTTGTGCTTGAGAACAAATTTGCATGTCTTTCTGGAAACACATGACCACAAAATGGTACTCACAGAAAAAAAAAAAAAAAAAATTTGCTGACCAAATTCAAAAGAAGGCTGGTGTGGTTCATAGTCTGATGTTACTACAGCATGTGGATTAAACTTGTACCTTTAAATACGCTTAACAAGTTGGAATTCCAGCAATGACATTTCAAGCTTAATTCTAGATTATTCAAAGACTCAGTTATATAATTATATATTATATTTGTTAACTGCTTTTAGTTTCGTTTAAATTTTGTATAGATTCTGTAGATAATAAGGACATGATTGGACATTAAACATCTTTCCAAATATTATTATAATCTTGTATTCTGCATTTGAAGTTGGTTGTTTCAGAGCACTATACCAATGAGTCAGTGCTTCCAGGTGCCAAAAGTCTTATTATTTTTGTCATTGTTGTAGAATTACCATGGCTCCCAGTTAAGAAATAATTTTGGTAGAATGTACCTACAGAAATTCACAGTGTCTACAGTTTCTGTAGAAATGCCAGAATTTACAGTGTATTTCCTTATAGATAGATATATTCAATTTAGAGAGACTAGAAGACAGTATGCACTTCAAAGTTGTTTTCTTCGTTTTACTTGCCCTGAGAATCAACTGGGGGTGGGAGGGTGTGGAACCCTTTCCTAAATAATTTTTTTATAAACAAGTAAAATGTCAGTCTGTAAGTGGACATGCAGAGTAGGTGTAAATCATCATTCCCACTGCTAGTCAACATCAGAATACGATTTGAAAATTAATAGCTGTATTTACCTTCATTATCATTCTTTAATTAAGAGACTGTACATATTGCATCTCTGCATAAAAAAAGATTGAGGAGTAAACCAAGTAGATCTCTGCAGTTTTAAAGAATCAAGATAATTTTAACTTTCAGCAAAAATTCTTCTATAAGCACAATTAAATCTGTGAGTATTGAGCTGGATATCATCTAACTTGATATCTCCAGTTTTCCTTCTCAAACCACCAGCCCTCTATCTAAAGGAATGGAAAAAAAAAAAAAAAGGCCCTAGCACCTCTGTAAATGTTAGGAAAGAATAAAGAAAGAAGACATGCTGTTCTGTATCTCAACTCATTAGCAGCTAATGAAGCAGAGAATAACGCAGTCCAGAAGGAAATAGTTTATAATTCAGTTGAAAAAGACCGGAAAATGATGATAGATAATGGGTATAATGAGCCAACAGAGGAATTTTCAGGTTGCACTTTTGAATTCATAGATAACTTGATGGTTTTTTACCATTTCCTCATGTAACGAAAGACATATTGATGTTTCCCATTCTTCTTTCAAAACCAGACTGGATTATCTCTAACTACAACTATGCTTTGCCATAAGGAGTCTTCAGAATTATTCTGGACAAGAATGAACGAAGATCACTGGCACTTAAAAGTAGTATTTTCTTCAGAGAATGAGCCAGAGATTGACATCCTCTTCTATGGAAGCTAGTAGGAGGCATGTGCAAGGGTAGTGTTTGGGCAGCCGACCATGTAAAACAACTTGAAAAACTTTTATTGATATTAAATATAGGCCTTAAACAGTATCTCACTTTCAACCACTACCAACATCAGTATTAGAGTTGTAAGATGAAATTCAGAAGTCTACTTAAATCTTAAATCTTTTTAAGGATTAAATGGTCTCAAAATGTAACTCCTTGGCTTCACAGAAAGGGATATGAGAAGCCTAAATCAGTGGCAGGATAACCAGACTCTCTGCATGTGCTAAAATTTCATCTGGGCTTAAAAACAGATTAAGCTGGGGACTTCCTCTTGAATTAATCCTTTAGTCCTTGACCAATTTTGAGCTGCAAATAAAATATAACAGATTAATTCTCAAAAGTGTTCCCATGTCCAAACTGGTTTTCTTTGTTTGTTATTAAAGTTTAGGCATTGGAAATTTGTTGAGAAAACAAAGTAGTTTGTGTAAACATTTAATTGTTGGTTTATCTATTAGATACCATAAGGCTTTAATGCTGCCACTGGCACTTTCAGTTATTAAAAATTACATTATATAAAAATAATCTTAAGGCTCTTCATATTAATCTAAAAAGTAGTAGGCATTCCAGCTACTCTTCCTTCCCAGATTTGTGGAAAAACTGGGAATAAGCATTAAAAAAAAAAAAGTCTCCTGTTTACTGTATCCCCCCGACACACACCATTTTGTTCCTCAACATATGAAATTCAGATAAGATACATATAGTTTCTTCTTTTCAATCCCATTTCTGTATAAAACAACTTCTGTTTCCATACACTTTTTGGAAGTTATTCTAAACATCTTCTCATGTCTTATCTCCGTCAAGTCTTTGGTAGATGAAAAACTAACATAAACAGTATGACATTTAATTAGTCAAGACAAAACTCTCTAGCTTAGTCCTAATTTTTACAGAGGCATATTTTGAACAGTAATTATAAAATACTTTGTCTTCTGTCAATTTATTGACCTTCACCATAATGACCATATACTCCAGTGCTATAGAAAGAATATGCTTTACTCTTTTTAACATTTTTTCCTGGTTTCTTTTTTTTTTCTTCTTCTGGTACTTAATAAGCAAACGTTATTTTAAAAAGACAACACTACAGATAAGCAGTTTGAAGGGCCTCACCACTCGTTAAGGATGAATTAAAGCAAACGTTGTAAGTGAAGCTGTCAATGGGGACAGCCACATGTGAGGAGCTCAGTCACCTCAGCAGCTGGCCTGGGTATCTTGTGACCAGCAGTGCCATGCAAAGGGGCAGCTCCACAGCAAAATGCACAGAGACAGGAAGAAAACCAACAGAAAAACCCTGAAGACGCTGGTTCCGGCTTATCCCAGTCCTGCTCTGCACACCTTGAACTATTGGCAGGAGAGCGGTGCCATACCTGCAGATATAAGGTCATCATTTACATTGTGAACCCGTATGGATCTCTCTCATGGTCTGGTTAACCAAGGTATAATGAGTTTAGTGACTCTCAGCTCTAGGAAAGGCAGATTCTCAGCATCTCTCTCTCACGTCAACACTTGATGTTATCTTAAAGAACAGTACTGCAAAGAGAATGAAAATACTAAGGGTATTTTGCTCTCTGACAGCCTCAGAGACCCTGTTACAGCCACAGCGGGGACAGGAGGTCACTCTCCTACCCAGACATGGTCTTCCAATATGTTTGGGATAGAAACAGAAATGACAGGTCAATTGGCCTAACCTGTCACTCCCCGCTTTCTACCATTACTTTTCTGTTGACCACCTTTCCTCTGCTCTTTCAAAAATAATCTTTCCAGCTACAGACTTGGAAGGGTGGGTGGAAATTTTGACCATCCAAAGAGTAACAATTTAAAATTTGTTTCCTTATATTTACTTCAGCTATATATTAGTAGTTTCTACATCTTGTAGTTCCCATCTGGATATTTTAAAGAAGTCAACTGTACCACATTACTTTGGGTATTTACCATGGAATGCTAAGTTTAATGGATCATCAAAAATTACAAAATAAATACTGTATAGAGAGGAACCTAAAGCCTACAGCCAATATTAGAGAATATTAGCATTTTGCTTACAACAAGATGTCAGCAAGATCCTACATTGTATTTTCTGAAGAGTAATAAAGACATAACAAAACATAAGCTGATAGTATTGAATGACTATTCCTTTTACTTGTTTCTGATATTTGGAAAATTATAAACATGACTTTCCTGCAGGCACAGGAGTCCAGAAGAGCAAGAACGCA
This sequence comes from Pampusana beccarii, assembly GCA_013399365.1. NCBI lineage: Eukaryota > Metazoa > Chordata > Aves > Columbiformes > Columbidae > Pampusana > Pampusana beccarii. The sequence continues at coordinate 1,332,583 of VWYH01009373.1, forward strand.
ACCCATTTTTGGCAAGATTACACATTGGGTGTCATAATCAGAAACATCACAAAATAGCATTGTTACAAACACAGATAGTACTACCTAGAACAGACGTTATTTTATACTGGGGTAACACCTGTCATTTCTGAGATAATCTCTATGTATACCATCCAGAGTCTGAAAAGTACATAGGGAAAATGGGCCTAAATTTCAACAAATATTTCAAGAGTAATTAAGAGAATTGGATTGCTTAAATGAATATACATATTTTAAAATGACTTAGCCTCTTCATGTGTTAAACGAATCATCAGAAGGAAGTTTCAGTAAGACTTTATTTTATTCCTTGTTAAGTTTCTCTCCCTTCTTCCCCCAAACAAAGACTAAATATCAGCTTCTCCCTCATCCTACATAGTATTTTATTAGAAACCACAATTACTTGTTCAGCAACAGTAAAAAGAACTAGCAAAATATTCCTGATACATGCTAACTTTTCAGGTAGGATTTTTCTCCGTATGAACCAGACATGCTGTATGTGACAAACTACAGCTGGAGAGTGATAGGATTTTCAGATTTAAAAACTGTTTGGCTGTTCACTACTTTAAGTATAACTCCTAGACAAAATTAATAATATGCCTTTCTTTACCTCGTAACTTTTCTCAAATAATCCTAGGTAGTAGCCTCAGTGTAAAAATCCCAAATTGTGTGTTCAATTGCAAGTGCAATATAAACCTTAAAGGCAGCAATATAATTATTGCCATAAGCTCATCTTTATGTCAGCTTAGCATTTGCCAGGGAACAACTTAAGAGTTATTTTTAGGCATTTAAACAGGGGCACATCTGGCATGGAGTGTTCATTAATGAAGTGTGTTAAAACTGGTAAGACATTGCTGATATCAACAGAGGAAAACGTTGAGATTTGGAACATTTGGCCTGGTATTTTCATGTGTTGCATTGAATTCTAAGTGTTAATAATGATGAATCAAAACCTGGCAGAATGATCTTTTTGTAATACCAGCCATAACATTACAATCTTTAAAGGTGTCGACACAAATGTCTGTCTTCAAATTAAGTAAATTCAAGCATTTAAACATATTTCTAGAATAACATCTCATGCATAAACTGTATTTCGCATCGTGTACTGTTACAGAGGTAACCTGGTAATAAATAATTGCTATACAATCAATTTTTAAAACCACTGACTGATAATACTGATTATTATATGCTTTCCATAATAATAATTGTCTAAAATATGCAGCATATTGTAGACAAAATACATCTTCAGCAAGCATCCTTTGTTTTAAATCAGTTGGGAAAAACTAATGTACATACTAATTTTGATCATTCTAATCTGGTCTCCTTTAATAAGATACTTCCAGAGAAAAATCTTGAAGATAGATAATGCAGCAGAATGTGCCACTGCCTGTACTTTGTATGTGAATTCGTTTTCCTTCTTTGCCCTTTATTTCTTGTTATAGTACGGTAAACTGTTTTCTGTATGGGAACTTGGATAAAACAATTAAAAATCAAAAGAATGCAATAAATAAATAAAGGGAAAATTCAGTAACATAAAGGATGAAGGATTTTCAGAAAAATAAATGTATGCTGAACAATTAGATATTGGGTAAGCAAAAGAGGATTTTTGAAACTCTGCTGCTTATTGAATTCTTAGTGTTTGATATTTCAAATTTCTATCTTGAATTGCATTGAAGTGAGTGAACAGAAAGAGTACTTTTCTTTCACTCTCCGTAACTTTTTGGACTAAAAAGATATTTTCCTCCACAACTTTACTTGATGCACAAACAGAAAGTGTTATATTATAAGCTTAAGGCTTTTTGGCATAACAGCACAATGAAACATGCCACTCTAACACAAACACCTTTACCTCCTGATCTTGTGAGACACACACTTTTTCCATTCATAAGCAGCAAAACTTTAAAACTTCTGACAGAAAGTGGATAAATTAAACATTGAGTATGCCCTAGAACTTATAATAAAGTTTATAAAATTATTTCAAAATCTCAATACTCACCGTCACCCAGAAAATACAATAAAAAGGGTCACAGTCTAGCATCCAAGAAAAAATTGGCAAGATAATACCTACATCATTCCTGATAGATGGAAATGTTACAGAACTTTCAACCACTGGGGACATTTAAATGCAAGTTAGATAATCTTTTCCTTACTTAACAGTTTGGACTACAGGAGGAAGGTACCTATAAACCAACAAGAGCTGTTTTAGGTATGGTACAAATATTCTAGTGTTACTCGAGCTAAAGAAATAATAGAAGCTTTACTTTGATACACTTAACTTGAAGAGAAATGAAAGAAAATAAAATTGAACTCCATAGTAACTCAGAGATTAAGTTCTTGAAATAACATTCTCACAGTAAACAGTAGTAGCATCATGCTTCAAATTACAATATGAAATAGTTTAACACAGAAAACTAAGCATTTAACAGCATAAGTTTAAATAACAGCAATCTTGCTGCCTTTTGCAAAGATGATGCACTCAAGTACAATGTCAGAAGTGTATAAAACACATCTGGTCAGAGAAGTTCATGGTCTGCATGAGATTGAATCACCACTCATTTCACACTAAATATATCCACTAACCTCATTCTCCACAGATCACGTCTAATTCTACAGAGAGCAGTGACTTATTTTCTTTTAAAGTTAAAATTGTGGCAAACATTTGCATACTATGAAGAGGAAAGGTAAGTACTGGATATACGTTGAGAGAAAGAAAGTCTGAGACACCAGAACAGCAGAAGTGAGCTTTTTAATTTGCTAAGGTCCACCAGAGGATGTTCCTTGAAATTCCTTTGTAACAGAAGGAAGTTATTTAAAGTCTCTGGAGGAAACAGCTTAATTCATTTGCATGACATTTAGTGTCATACTCATGCTGAGAAATACATATTTAGTTGGAAAGGAATAATTCATTAAAATAAAGGGTATAAGGCAAGTCTCAACTTCCAGATTTTTTGTAAAGAGAGAAGTTTAAATCCTGTTGATATTCAGGCAAATTATATCCTGTAAGATCTATGTTTTGGTTCGCAGTAGCAAAGATATTGGCTGTGTCTGACACTGCATCCGGTCTTGAAGTTTTCCAGCTGGAACTGATACTGGCTTACGCTTGGCTGTAGTGTAGATGACATGTGCTCAAGAAGGTCTGGAAAGGAGAAATAAGACCTCATGCCAATAGCAGGAGAGGTTCACATCCATGAAGAGACTGACCTCCAAAACAAAATCCAGACTTCTCGTTAGTAAAACCTGTAGGATCAACTTAATCATGTGATCAACAGTGGTCCAGGCACAGAACCCATGGCAGGTCCACAACAAGGAGCATATCACAGAATTACCAACTACAGGACCAAGACGCTTGAAGCAAGAGTTTGCAGCATGTGCCAGAATAAAAGTTCAAAACTGTGATTGCAATGAAGATATGTCAAGACAGTCTAGACCTCATTGCTGCATGAACACAAGAGCAGAAAGGCTACACACAATGTGATGCTTGAAACATTAAGAAGTTAAGAATCAATATCTTCCTTCTTAACAATCTGAAATTATTCTCTTGAGCAAAGCCACTTTTAATTTGATATTTTTTACTGTTTATTTTTGAAGCTATTGTGAACTTCTGAGTACCTGGGCTTTTTGGAATTTTAACCATTCTTTTCAAGTTCCCAAACAGAAAAGGAATACGATTTCAGGAATTAGTCAGATACTTAAAAGAATTGAACATCTGTGAAAATGTAAATGGAAGTTTTGCCGCAGTGCACAGTGCAGTCTGTAACATTGGGAGAGCTTGTTCAAGACAGTTTGCTGTGACTGATATACGGCTTTATAATAACATAAACATGCCTAATGGTTATTTACCACTGAAAAACGAAGTTCAGCCCCAGTCTTGAATTTTCTTTGCTTGTGCTGGAGCTGAAAACTGACCTATTCTGTAGTTAACTGATTAAATATGGTAAACTGCAAGGAATTGTTGTTAGTGCCTCTAAGGACTTCTGATCCCATGTTTTTACCACATCAAGTCCTGATACAGCCTGCAAAATATGCATCCAAAACCTTGCGTATGCAACTGATATTGTTAAGATCCAAGAAGTTCTGTTTGGACAGTCGAGCAACGACACCTTGTATTTCTGGTCTCCTTATTGGTTTTTGAGGTTATACGCAAGCCAGAGTGACTAATCTAGGTTTCCAGGAAAAGAAGCTTCAGGAAGTCCCAACAGTTTACATTACTTCCCTACCTTTGAAAACAATATAATTTTTAAAAAAAATTATTATTTTAAAAAACAGAGCTTTCTCACTGCATGCCAAGATTTTTAGCTACTCAGTTTCTGCCCATGGAGACAAAGCCGATCTTGAAATAACTAGGCTATAATCCAAGGAGGAAATCAAGGCTCATTTTATAGAATTTCTTTCCATCAAAACATTTGAAAGAATGTTTGTGTCAGTGTGTAGTGGAGATGAGCATCTCTCAGAACCCTTTCCCCATGAAAAGGGCTTTGCTTTTCCAAACAAGCTCAGACCATTAGCACTGTCTTTAGAAACCGTATATTTTCTTTCACATGCTTCCACATGCTCTAGCTGGAGCTGCTTTGTGTCTATAATCTTATAAAAACAATGATGGTGATAGTGTACCTAATTCAAACAATTAAGATGCTGCGGGGCGGGGTTGAGGGGGGGAGTGTAATGTCTCCATGTATTAAATCACATTTGCAGTTTGGGTACTGTCCTGCATAATATATTTGAATAGTGCAATGTTTTGTCTGCCATAAATAGCAGCTTTTACTTTCTTTGTGATTCTACTATATCAGCCATGCACTAGCATAAACAACACACCATAAAAGAGCAGAAGGCACAGTTAAGATAGAATCATTATGCAAATAGGTTATGGCATGCTTTATATGAGAACAGCTTCCCTAAAGAGACCTAATGGGATGACTGACCTATAAAGCATTTAATTTGTTGTTAGCATTTCATTTAATTGTCTTTCAGTTCCTCCAGGAATAAAACTTTTAATTGTAAAAACTTCTAAATGACATAATGGTTGATTTCTCTTTCTGTAACTAACAGGTTCCTCTCATAATAAAAATAGCTTGCTGTAATTTCTAACTGTACTTTTAAAATTCTGGTATAATTCTGGTGAAAAAGTTAGGATGTTAGACTTCAGCTGACAAAACTCTATTAAAAGAATGTTATTCTAGAAATGTTAATGAGAGGCACGCTGAAGAAAGACTATATATCTTGATATACAGGTGTACAACAGATGATCAATTTTTCTCACTTTTGACCTTTGAGTCGTAGACTCAGGATCCATAGTTCCAGCAGAATTGATTATTGTGTGAAGGTTATACGCAATAGGGGGTAAATAGAGTATATAGATAAATCTTCATTTTCTTTGACCAACTGCTAAAGGAGATTTAAATTCACTACAAAAATATCCAATGACATCTAGTATTAATTATCAAGTCTAAGTAAAGGGACTACATAAATAATATATTATGAAATGTATTGGTTATTTCAATTAAAGTCTTAAAATATGTTTACAAAGTCGAATTGATTTTCTTCATAAAGAGACAAATTGTATGTCTCTAAAGGCATGCCTGGAGGTACCTCCTAGGATATGACAAAGAGGCCATTACTATTGGGAACCTGGCATGGCCAGACTTTCTGCTTCTAGCCTATTTAAATATGGCCAAATAATATCAACTGCCATATCTGAGAAAATCTCCTTGCTTCCATACGTCTAGAGATGAGAACTGCTCTGTAAATCCTTACGTCAATAGGGAGACCCATATCTCATTGGGAAGAGGTTCTTATAAATCTCAGATAAGTGTCCCAACAAGTAAGATATAGGGTATACTACGGGGTGTTACGAAAAGATGGACCAAATTCAAAATCACTATTGCTTTAAAATTTGATCCATCTTTTTGAAATACCCTGTCTTTCTTCTGAGCTTATTGTGAATATTGAACTAAATTCTATTATTGTAGATCTGAATAGAATCTGAATCCAATTATAGTCTTTATGGTGCTGTTACCACGTCAGAAAATCAACTGCTTTCACACTCAAACCTTCCTCTTTTACTCCTCTGTGTTGGCTATGTACCTCCATGTTCCACATGGGAAGGAATGTTGACAGGGGATCCAACTTGAAAAGGAATTAGAACAGTCTGCATTCACACTTGGATGTAAGAAGCACTTATACGTCCAAGACAAAAGTCTCAGCTGGTGGAACTCCTCAGGCATCAACACTAGATCCAAACAGTTGTCGATATCCTTAAGAACAAGCTGGATGACAGGAGTGAATGCAATCTCACCAAGGTTGCAGATGATACTAAACTGGGATCAAAAAACCTCAACAGGCTGGAAAATTGAGCCAGAAAGAGTTGCATGAGGTTCAAAGACCAAATGTGAAGTCCTGTATCTGGTAAGGAATACTTGCAAATAACAGTACAGGGTAAGGAGTCACCCTGCTGAGAATGACCTGAGAGTCCTGGTGAGCAGCAAGCTGAGCATGAGCCAGAAATCTGCCCTGGCAGCCAAGACTGTCAACAGCATCTTGGGCTGCATCGGCAAGAAAGACGACACAAAGATCAGGGGGATGTGATCATTCCACCCCATTCAAGACTTGTCAGTCACCTGGAATACTTCGTCCACTTTTGATCCCCCAGTTTCAAAGAGAAAATAAAAAATGGGAAAGGATACAGGAGAGAGCAACCAAGATAATCAGATGGTTGGAGAATTTGCCATGTGAAGGAAGAATTAAAAAATTCTTTTGTTCATCCAAAATAGGAGAAAGTTTGGGAAAAAAAAACCCAAACCAATCACAAACTTCCTTTACCCAAAGGCAATTATAGAAATGATGGAGTTACTTTCTTCACAAGGATGCATACTGACAGGACAAGAGGCAATGGGTTTAAGTTACTTCAGGGGGAAACTTTGGTCTGGAAATAAGAAAACAATTTGTTGCAAGAAAAACAAAACAAAACAAAAACAAAACCCAACCAAACCAAACCCCAGCCCAAACCAACAACTAAACAAAACAACAAAAAAACCCAACATTGGAATAAGTTACACAGAGAAGTGGAGGAACCTCCCTCACTGGAAATACTCTAGTCTCATCTTGACAGGAATAACCTTTCAACAGAAGGCTGGACCAGATGGTCTCCAGAGATGCCTCCCAGCCTAGATTTTTCTGTGATTCTATAAAAGTCTGGTATGCTGCTCTGACATTTCTTCCATCCCAGACTTTTTCAAAACTTAAAATCTTGTCTGAAATATATACTTAATTTCACAACCATTTATGTTAATAATTTTTTTTATTAAAAGAAACCTCCCTTCTTCAAGCTGAACAAATGAAAACGCTTCAGTCATTAGTAGAACATATTTCTAGGCCAAGTCTGCTGATGAGGTATGATAAAGACAAGGACTGCCACAGATATATTTTAGTTCTCGCCCCAGACGACATTAAATCTAAACATAAACATAGAGAGCAAAGGTCAGATTAAAATATTCCAATTCTAATACCAAGCAAGGAGGAAAAAAAATAAAAGTCAGGATTTTTATAAAGGCTCTTCCTAATTCTAATATATTGAAATAAAATTGAAAGACACATTTTTAGTGAGGTAGAAATACATATGATCTTTCTATAAAGAAAGCTTTTAGTATTCTGTTGGCATTCTTTTCCAGGAAGCTGTAGAACTCAGGCATTCTCATTTAGATTCTTCCATCTTAACCTTTCTTCATGTCATTGCACCCTTAAGCAAAAGCGTATAATGTATACTATTTTACCCATTTATCTCCCATTTCTACTGTTACTATACCTCAAAATGATTCATTGTGGATAATTCTCAAATATTGTGTTCAATATAACACCATGATCAACAAGGAATTCTAAGCAATCAAATAAAAAATGAAATAGTGTAAACCTCAGAAACATCTAAGCTTTACCATCCCACTGTTTTCTAAATGTCTGAAAAAAAAAAAATAAATAAACAGCCACACTTTTTAATTCTACAAACCATACCTACATTCTGGAATTAACATACAATTCTGAAAGTAAGATAAAAAACACATGTTGCTGTTTATAAACTAATTTACAGAACTAGTTTAAGAAAGACAACTAAAATTAAATTGAAAGGAAGAAACATTGAACAGATGGTGCTGAGAAATTTGGAGTTCCCAACAATGGGTGAAAAGGATGGTAAAGTTGCTTGGAGATTATAGCAAAAGCAATAATAGGCCTCAAAATATAACAAATACAACAGCAAATTCTTGTAACACATTTGGTTCTAAGTGCTGAGGACAGAGTGATTCCTGTAGTAATTTTGTTGGAAGTATAATAATTAATTGGAAAAGGAATCAAAGTGAAAGAATACAACAGGTAGGGTTTCTAACATGGCTGAAGAGAGAATTTTTTTTTTTTCTTTTTTACATGACTTTCAGAACGTAATGCTTGAGGTAATTTTACCTAAAATTGTAGTTTCCTTATGAAATGTGGTGTTAAGATCATGTTTAATTGCAAACGTGCCGAATTTCACTTGTGGCACTGCACACACAACGGCTTACTAAGCATTGAAGGGCAACCCTTACTGAGGTCAATCACGACATTAAAATGATATATTTCTATCTTTTACATTCGCTGAAATGGAGAAGATTAGCTGACTAAGAAATCATGTAGAAAGCAGGAGAGATGTTGACAAAAGTGCAGTTGTATCCAGTAGGAATCAATGCTATACACACAGATTTAACATTACCAAAGATTGCTTGCTCCCTGAACTGCTCATATTACAAAACCTTACGTAATTCAAAGGGGGATGAGTGGAGGAAAAAAACCAAACCAACAAACAAAAAACCACAAACAAACAAAAAACCCCAAACAACAAAAAACTCCCACGCCACCACACACACTTGGTTAACTCTTCTAATTCAGAATTAGTTCATCAGAAAAAACTAAACTCAGCCCTGCACAGATGAATGCTACTACATTGATTTATATTCAAGTCCCTTAGTAAAGCATCTGTTATATTTCTCCACATCATATGTGTGCTAGGCAGAGAGCCTCAGGGTTTTTAACTATAATAAATCCAAAGTTGATCTTCCAAGCCTATTGCTACTAAGGCAGTTTTCAATTTTGCAACAACTTCCTCTTAGATTTATGTCCTTTAAAATGTATTTGCCCTCTACTAATCAAGGATGTTTGGAAATCTCTCTGATTACTTTCCCCATGATCATCGTCTCTGCTCTCCCCTCAGATAACACTGTTTATTTCAACTGTCCCAGATATTTCTAATGTTGCAGAAAAAATATGGCCTAGTTTTGCTAGAAAAATTTAGCACAATCCTAATTTCACTTTCACAGCTTTAAAAGAGTGATAGTTTTCAAGTTAGTATCACTTTTGTTTGAGCAAAGGAAAGGACAGTGAGACTGAGGACTAAGCCTCTTTCCAGGTCACTGTTTGAATTAGCTTAATTTATTTCTTGCCACTCATGATTATCCACTGAATTATTTCCATAGCTTGATATTTTAGTCTGTAAATTATTTGCTAAGACTTAGCCAGAATGAATATTTTATAACACAACATGACTTTCCACTGTGTATGTCAACAAACAGTGTCCAAACTACATGGCATTTGTTTTCATTTGTGAAGAAACAGATCTCCTGTGTAGTAACTGTAAAAGTTCCACAGCAAGACATCTCTCTTAGGAGCTGATTTAAGACAGTGAAGTGAAATCATGAGGAACCCCAGTTCATATAAAATCAACCCCAGCCAACAAATGTGAAACGCATTTCTTTGAGATTTGTACTCTGAGATCAACACACAACTTTGCTGTTGAAAAGGACAAAATACACTGACAAATCTCACTCACCGTTCCTAACAGATAAATAGACTAGACCACCAAATATTGGGATGAACAGTGTGGGGAAAAAAAAAACAAAAACAAAAAACAACCACCAAACCAAACAAGAAAAAAACCCCAACAAAACAAAACAAACGAACCAAACACCACACATCTGAATTTCCAATATTTCAGATTTTTTTTTAATGAATGTTCTACAAATATTCAGTCATTGCTAACTGTTTCAAAAATAGATCCTTCCCTTCTTTGTTACTATTATTACTGATTATTCCATTTTGAAGTGAAGGGACAGACATTCTGCATAGTCTGAGTGTTCCACTTGCAGGAGGACGCAGACACTTTGTGAAATCATGTCTGTGTCTGATTTAAATTGTGCAGGGGATGGATAAAGACTACCCTAACGGCAAACAAAAAGTTTAGACTAATGTGGTCAGAAAAATTGGTTAAAAAAAAAAAATCAAATGACTTGGCATGATTTTACATTTAATTTTGCTGGTAAGGCATCGTAAGAAATTAAGAGGAAAACTCAGGCTTTTGAATGAGTATTGTTAGAACCTGCTTATAATGGGTTAAATTCTAAGTTTAAATTTCTGTGATTCTAAAGAAAATGCAGGTCTTACTCTGAGCCAATATGTGTAGCACTATTAAAGGTCCATAAAATGAATCACAAAATTAATTTTCTTTATTAAAAGAATGTAAAATGAAATGTTAACTTTCAGCCTTTCTCATATTAACTCTATGGAAGTTTAATCAAAAAGCATATAAGAACTGGAACTTCGTCACCATGTTTTGCATTTAAGAAAGAAGAAACAATAACAAAGGAGAAACTGTTAAAAAACAAATACTACTTTAATAGTCTGAAGATGAGATATTTAATAGATTTCCCTGTTCTTTCCAAGTTTGGTTTAGCATTCAGAACAACAGATTTTTTTATAACTCAGGCTGAAATTTTGTACCCCATGGAATGCAGTTAATAATATAAATTAATAAACTGAAATACAACCCAAACATTTTGGAATCTTGTCATGTCTGAGCTGCAAATTAACTCACAAGACTAACTTTCAGTTTCTATTTTTAAGTATTCCCACATTTTAATGAACAAAAACAGACCTTACTTCTTTAAGCATGATTTTCAAATGTTGCATTTATAAATATTGTGGGGTTTGCATACACTATTCTATAGAAAGCTTATGGTTCTGTATGTTTTGGCACTACAGTTATTTGATGTGATGTGTTCTTACATGTTGATGTTGTAATACAACAGGTTCATGTCCTCCTTTAGTTGTAGAAAAAGTTGACTTGAAGGGTGTTCACTGCACAGATTAAAAATATTTCATCACTGTAGCACCACAAATCTCTATTACATCTGACTTTTGACATCCTTGTACTTGGCAAGACAACACAGCAAAACCTGAAAAGACAGTCAGCTACCTCTCTCCTCATTCAGTAAGTAATCTAACTCTGAATGCAGAGTAAAGCTCTTGTAAATTGTTGCCACTGATGAGCAGCCTGTAACAGGAGGCGAACTGTAATTATATTTACTTTTTTAATCAGAAGTCACCAGCCAGCTGTGGTAACTTGTAAGACACATTGCGATGGACAATACATAAATGGTACATGAAGCACTTGTGCTCCATCTCCAGGAATCAGCAATTCTTGGCTTGATCTTAGCAACACAGATTTTAATTAGGTAAAGCTACATAGAAAAGCAGAATAATGCTTGACAGATACAATGAAAACAAGCAACAATGCTACAAGTTAAAGCAAACTTCTAAATGTGACCTCTTCTGCCCTTTTTGTGGGATTGGATGTTCTGATCACTTACATGCCACTACCTAAAAATGAAAAGCTATATTGGGATGAGGCTGGAAGGGTGAAATATTAGCTGAGAAAATGACAATGTTCTTTGTTGGTGATTTATTCCAGCTTCAGTTAATGTGTTTTCTTAAGCTTTTGGATAGTGTCATCTTCATTCTAAATTGTTAAGGTCCAGACATGCAGCTACATTATTAAAAATTCCTTTTGATAGAATTAGACTATCATTACCAGGTAATGAGAAGAACATTACTGACTTTGTGAGGAATTATGTCTTCCAGGATTTTCATCTAAATTAAACTTTGGTCTGACTTAAAAGAATACATTGTCTCTGAAGTCTACCGTTTCCTTGGTGATATTTTTTATTCTTCTGTCATAATGCAAGTAGAAGAAACATTTGAAACTTTTGTAAGATTATTTTCCAATACTGTAAAATATGAAGATCACAGAAAAATTGAATGATGCCAAATGAATGGAGTAGAGAGCATGCAATTATGACTAAAGTGAGATTAAATAAGTAAAGGTTAAGTGCAAGCATGACATGATAGAGTAGGGAAAAAAAGTAAAGGAAAAAAATTCACTGTGCTTCTTTTAATGATTCACACATACCAGTTCTACAAGCCATACGTAATATTTATATAGATCATATATATAAATGTTATGTAATACAGAGTGTTATGAAGTTGCACAGAGAATCAATTGTGTTTTAAACTACAGGAATTACTAATAAAGAAACACTCATGAAAGAAAGGTAGAATATTTTTTTTAAATTAATCTTAAAGCTATTTCTGCTTGAAAAAAGTCCAGCTTCCTTGGGGTCCATATACCTTTCAAAGATTTGTTTTCTCTCTCTGTTTCTATACTGTATGTAATATTTTAAAAAATATATTTGTATACACACACATGGAAGGGCAAAAGGAAACACTGTAGTACAGGTCCGGGGAATTCGACACAGATATTTTTGACTTTTTTTTCCTTGAACACAATTACTGTGCCTTATCTGGAATTTCTAATAAATAAAACAACTACAGAGTCACTGCCTTGAAGAAAAGCTGCACACCAAAGGACTACACAAAGAACAGAATAAATTACATGACACCAAGAAATCCAGTCCAAAGAACTACTTCATATACCTAGTGCCTGTTCAAAGTGGATAAAAATTATATGAAAATCTAATATTTTTCCAGAGAGACATGAGCAAAAAAATGAAATCAAGCATTTTGTCCAGAATACATTTTGTTATCTAAAAAAATTATGTGAGTAGAACAGTGGGGAGCTTTCAAAGCAGTTCAATCTGAAAAAAAAAATCAGTATCTTTAAAGAAAGACTTAATTTCAATATTCATGCTGACTCATATCAAGGACAACAGAATCTCTTTGAAGAGAAGCTCCTGGGTTTACCTTTGAGAAAGCTCCTCACTGCATATGTTCCCCTCCTTTGTATCTTGAGAAATTTCTGGAAGCAGAACTCTTGAAAGCACATATTTATTCTAGGGCCATGTATTGCTGTTTTATCAAGACAGTTTGTCAGGTTAGTGTCACCCTTTTATAACCAAAGAGTCATTATGATCAGAACCAGCTAACTCTTTAAGGATCCATATGTAGAATCACACTTCATGGGGCAGAGGATTCTCTATCACATTGACATTATTTTATGATGATGTGTTACAATTTCAATCAGAAAAGGTCAGAGCTGGCACTAAAAGAACAGTGATTTATTATTCAGAGGAAGATTGCATTGCAACCCATGAAGCATCCACTACTACCATTAAGACAAAAACTACAGTCAGACTAGTAGCAACGTTGCAGTCCAAGGATACTGAACTGCTGCCCCAGCAGGAAGTATAAAAACAATTTCATTTATTTAGCAATTTTAAAACTACAGTTCTGTGCCTTTTTATTATATCCTAATTAAAGTCACAAATAGTAATCTGATTAATAATGGCCAAAGCCACTGTCCAATCTTGAATTTTTTTCCTACAGCCCATTACTCTTTCAAATATTAATGAAATGTTAAAGGTTTTTTGTTAGGACAAGACAGAGAGACAGAAAATTAGCTAAACATATGTGAATATTATACTGCAAACAGGACCAAATACATTATATTTTAAATTCTATGTGGACATTTTAAGAAGACTGAGAAGACAAGCCGTGATAAACAAATTTTTTACAGAAGAATAGTTGAATCAGTAGACACTTGTCTGGAAACATACACACTTAATTAGGATCAAATCCTGTCAAACTGTTTGAACATCCACAGCAGTGGAATAGCCAAGAACCCAGGTGTGGTCACAGTGACTAAAATAGCAACAGGAGCTGATTTACCTCTTCACTCACTCTTAGCAAGGAAAGTGCATTTGGAAAAAGTGGGCTGTTGGTTTGCATGAGAACTTAAGGTCATCATCTAGACAGAACATTAATTTATTTTGGAAGAATTCTTACAAGTTCAAATGAGAAAAAGAAAAAAACTCCTAATTGTTAGGACCTTTGACTTATTTTTCCACAATTGGACATTTACTTGGACTTTGCATTCATCACAGCAAGGAAAATGGTTGTACCTGAACTAAAATGTTTTTACTGCCTTATTCTAGACTGGATCTACAGAACCTGCTTTTCAAATGTAGCTTGAAGAATAATAGGAAAGAATAGTGAAAAATTGTATAGCTAATATAGGTGGAAGTTTTTCTGTTGTCTTTACCTCATCACCCCAAAACATCTCCCAAAAAGTCAGGAACTGTTTAGTAATTTTCAGCTTATCATGCCAATAACTGCACCTTAATAATACTTTTTATTCCTGTGTATAAGTTACTTTAAAAACCTTTTACAGTAGAATCTAATTCTAATCTCTTGAAAGTCTTCCATTAATGTAACCTATTATTTCATAATATGCATTAAAACATTCCCTTTTAATTCTCATCAGCATCATTAGGGCATCTCTTAAATTCGTATGTCAATCTTCAGTAACAGCATCATCAAAAGTGGCTAGCACGAATATCTTTTAAAAAAGAAGCTAATCCTAAATGAGAAAATAGAGCAAGAGAATACTTAAATTTCTTCAAAAATTTTTGTGGTGGACCAAAAAGCCAGAGTCATTTTGTTTTCTTTATTCTTGAGGAGTGGGAAAGCAAAGAAGCAAGGCAGGATTTCTCTGTGGTTATCTGGAGCCTGGAAAACTTGATGCCATGGAAGAAGTCATGATAAAGTCACAGGCTTTAGAAGATTTTTGTTGAGTATGGAGGTCTGAATATGATGAGACAGCTTGAAGTCAACCAAGCCTTTATGGAGTTAATACATTGTTAAGAGTTTGCAGGATGAGAAACTAATTTAATTATCCCTTCCAATGTGGAAAACTGAGTTACTGGTACCCCTTATACTTCAGAATAGTTTTTTTAAATGATAAAGAAGAGCTTCCAAATATTTTGGACCATATTAATCATGGGGAAAATCACCACGAATCAAGTCACAACAGAATAATAAGTACTGCCTTAATAAGCTGATAAGCATCTTTTTAAAGTAAGGTCAGAAAGTGCAACCGCAGTAGAATCAGGAATAGAATAGTTAAGTGCCAATCTGAATTGTAAGATCCTTGTCTTCTTTTCTCTTGCTTCAGACTTTTAAAAAATTTATTATTTGCCCAAATTACAGTTTCTGCAACCAATCACTGTTTTTTCTATCTTTAAATGGAAATTTTGAAGTTTCTTTGAGAGGAGTAGAGGCATTTGGTGGGCTTTTAACTCAGAGGTGAAGTAGCCAAGTTCAGGATGTTGTAGAGCAAGAAAGGATTTCTATGTTGAATACAGTTTGCAAACAGAAGCTATACTATTTGGAAACTCGATGGCAGTAGAAAAATGTATGAATGTAATAAATTTGAGTGCTTTAAATAATATGTGACCTAATATGGTGCTTTAAAATATTAAAACTTCAAATTATGAAAGATTCCTCTTACACCTGATATATGAGGATATTTCAGCAATTCCCATTATATCTATAATGATAGCTGTTTCAGAATTGCTGATCCCAACAACTTTACTGAATTGGTTGTAAATTTGGAGAAAACATACCCCAAAAACCAGCTGGCTACATAAGGCAAAATCCACGTGATTGTTGAAAGATGCTAAAGTAGATGCTAAAAGCTTACTTTTACGATTAAGATACGTATGCCAATATACGTATCACTCATTACATGTTGTAAAGACAAGGTAAGTAGGTTATGAATTCACATCTTACATTACAATACAGCATTTATGGTTAAGCTGCCTTATTTCTAGCATGGTAACTTAAAAATCCATCAAGCTTTATACTTATGCCCAAAGCAGACAGATCACAGAAAAACAAATCAACAAAAAGAAAAAATAAAAACAACAACAACTGTGTTCCATATTTAAGAAATAAGAACCTCTAAAAGCAATACTTGTTAAACTATGTGCATCCAAATTAAAATAAAAAAAAAAAGGTTAGAGAAGTAAAGACAAACCATTCATCTAATCACCAGAATGTATGAAGCACATCACAAATCTCTCCAACAGCTGTTCTTTCACTGTAAAAATAATCTGTGAAAAATGTCTGAACTTGTTTTGACTGCTTTGCCTACCTAGCAGTTTACTTTTTTGACTGTTACAGCTATACATTTATGGACCTGTAGAAAAACTTAACAGGCTCTTCAGAGGCCAAAACCCCATGGATTGCTAAAACCTGCTATTAACCTGCCTGTCCTTGGATAACCTCATTATTCTCATTGGAATTAGGCTCAAAACACAACTGATTTGCCAGACATATTTGGAATATCTTATTTATGAATATGTATGTCTGCTTCATCTAACTAAGTTCTAATTCATCTTCTTGTGCTCTTTATTTTTATGGCTAATATCCACAAGCCAAAATGTCATTTATAAGGCAGAATTCGGCTTGATTTGGGGCCAGCACTGTTATCTCTATACCAGTCTACCTTCAGGAAAGAGCTCTCCTTAAAAATTAATTCCATCTTACCTTTGTAATGTCTGCTGTCTTCTAGAAAATTTGTTTTTTAGAAAAACATTGAAGAGACGTTTCCACTTACTGTAAATTGCTGCTTCCTTGTTTGTATTGCTGTTCAGATAGATGTTGAAGCTTTGACTTCAGAGATTCCAAAGCTCCTTCACATTAAGTCCCTTGGCACTTCAGTCTTGTTGACTCCACTAATTAGTTTTTGTAATTTCTCAGTCTGCTCTTTCGGAATTAGAAACCTTAGTAACCAACCTGTTTTTGTTTATCCTTCTATTTAATTGAAAATGTATCAATTCATGCTTACTTATTCCAAGGTTATTCTCTTTGACCAGCTAATAGCATACCCTCCTGGTGGTTCACTGACTATCCAGAGTGAAGGAATTTAATGACTAATGCATCCAACAGTACAAATTTTCTGTCGTTATTGGCAGCACTTGCTCCAGTCGATATGTGCAAATGTAATGTCTACCCTAATGACACAGATCTGGGAAGAATTCCTCTCTCCATAACATTAACAATCTCTTCTTCTATTTAAATCTGTCCATGGAAACTGGAGCAGAACAAAACACTGACTTACAGAATGCTTTTTCACAATCTTTCCCAAAGTGTTTTGCTGATTCTTAACTCTATTGTACCGTGCTTTTTCTAAAACATGCTACACCAGCGTGCCATTGTCTCTTATTCTTTGTTTTGAACACAGCTTTCTGAAAACTAAATCCTCTTCAATTGCTCTGCTGAAGTCATAAAGGCTCTTAAAAATATTTCTATTATTTCATAAATTATTTTTTTTTAACTAAGACGACTTGATACTAAAAACAAACAAAAAGCCCCTGGACTTGACTTTGCTCAGTTTCTTTTCAACTTGAAATGAATTCTCAGACACTTGCTGGGGTTTGGTTCTCATCCAATGGCAAGCATGTAATTACAATTAATCTCATTTTAATGGCTGTTTCAAAAAAAAGAAAAAAAAATAAAAATCACTTTTTCAAAATCAAACACAGGCCTTTTAGGCCGCACTCCAGAAGAGCAGCTGGTTGTTAATTTACTGTATCAGAAGATCTATTCAGCCCTTCACAAAACTGAAAACATATCTTTAATTATCAAAACCATTTCATTTTCAGCCCTCAACTTCAAGGACATGTCATCCAACACAACAGCGACAGAAATTTTCATGAATCTCCATGTTTTGAATTGTATATTTTACTTAATTACAGTCTACAACACATTAAAAAAAATAAGTAAATGAATGTTTAAAAAAAGCAAAGAGTAGCAGAAGTAGTCAGAGAAATATAATTTAATAACCCATAGTGCAGTTATCTTCAGCTAAGTTAACTTTAGAGTCTTCATCACAGACAACATCTCTTAAACAGTCCAATGAATCATGTGTTTGGAATTAATAAGGAAGCAGTAAACATATAAACTTCACTATATGTAGGTAAATTCATGGCAGTACATGTCAAAAATCTGCCTTTTATTACGCTGAAAACACACGTATTTGAACAATGAAAATTAAAATTTTTGGAAGCCAAGCATGATCCATCCCCACAGTTGTTCCAAATATCATATGGAAAAACAAAGCCTGTTCCGTATACCTGAAAAATATCTGTATACTGGGACTGTCCTGGCTGTTTTCGATCATGTTCTCCAGCTTCCAGTCTGCTACTTCTGCCTTCTATTTTCCATTTTTCCTCCTTTTAACTTAACAACTTTAGCACGTTTTCAACTCCGCTGTTCACACTAATTCAATCCTAGCTTAATATTATTTAAAAAAAAAAAAAAAAAAAAAAAAAAAAAAAAAAAAAAAAAAGAATTGTATGTGACAGGAATAAGAGTGATAGAAGAGATGCAGAAAATTTGAGAAAACTACATCATTGATACATTTGATTTTACAATCTTAAAAGCCTCCAGCATTCTGCAACATGCTTGTACATAGCCTCTATGAAAACAGAAAATGAAAATAGTATGGATACTTTCATAGAACATTTATAACAGAAAACAACTTTGAAGATGCAAACCTTTGCTAGAAGCAAAAAAGCCGATGTGGATTACTTTCGACTCCTCTTTCACTTTGTTGGCAATACATGATAACATACGGTTTTGACAGGAAAATAAAAGGAATTAACAAAATGGTAACTGAAGACGTGTTCCAACTTTAGATCCCAATTATAGCCCACATAGCTTAAAGCTAAGAAATGTGCAAACATCTAACACAAATGAAGAAGAGAAATCTCATGATAAAGAGAACATGACATGAAAAATCAAAGCAGAAGCATCTAATTAAACCTGCACAACTGTAATGCAGAGGAATTATTAAGAGAGGCAGAAGTTACTGATAAACTTGTAGCTCTCATACTGAAAGAAGATTTGAAATTAAAGAACCTGCAAAACATGAGATATATATGTAGGGTTGGCAGTTTTGAGTAGCCAGCGTCACATTTTTTCCTCAGCTTGTAGCCTGCTCTGCTATCCAAACTACATATCAAAGATTGCACAGGACAGGTTTGTGTCTTTGCTGCAGGGTTTTGATAACAAGTGTAAACAGTGTAAACCGTAAAGTACTCTTTTCCTTTAAAATAAACCTCCATCCACCATCATTATTAACAACAGCCAAGCGTAAATATATTTAAAAAGCAATGCTCATATTTCAGTTACTATGAAGGCTCATTCTGTATTTAAAATAATCTGCAAAACTTCCTACTTAACAGTAAGTTATCTACCACTGATCCACAACCTAGTTATAGAATAAAGCAGCCTGTAGAGCAGACTGAATCTGACACCAGGAAATTAAGGACCTGGCATGGATCATTAACACTGTTAATTTTTGGCATGTGGAGTGCAACCGCAATGAAGTAACATGGCAATAAGACTCACTCACCTTCCACAGGCAGCATGCACTAGAGAAGGGCAACCCAAGGGCCGTGCTCAGGTCCCTCTGAATGGGAGGATCCACACATCCATGCAGAATGGGAAAACGGGCTCTGGATCTGGCACAGAGACCTGTATGGAACAAAAGGACCATCTCTCACCCCTGCGTGTTGAGCTGGCCAGTGTTCCTATCATCCAAGATTGGAAATCTGTGGAGAGAGACTGAGTTCACGTCACCATGACACGCCAGATGCTCTAGAATACCTGAAAGACACGGACATACTGAAGAGAGTTCAGCATAGGGCCATGAAGCGGTGATGGAACTGCAGCATCTCTCACACAAGAGGAGGCTGACAGGGCTGGGACTGTTCAGCCTCAAGGAGCAAAGGCTCGGGGAAAACGTATGAATGTGTATTATATAAACACCTGATAAGGGTAATAAAGACAACGGAGCCAGACCCTTTCAGTGTTATCCAGTGACAGGACAAGAGGCAATAGACACAAGATGAAACACAGAAAATTGCACATAAGAAAAAGCCTTTTATTTCCCCCACACACACATACTGTGAGAGTGGTCAAACATGGCAACAAGTTGTCCAGAGACCTTGTGGAGTCCTCAACTGGACGTGTCTCTGAACAACCTTCTCTAGGTGACTGCTTTTTGAGCAGGGGTGTTGGACTAGATGATCTCCAAAGGTCAGCTGCTCTGCATTCCTTTCTTGAGTTCTTAGCTGGCTAATAGTTTTTATTAGTCCCAGAAATCGTGGCTTTCTTTTCACAGAACAATGCATTACAAGTATTTTTTATTAATAATAAAACTTTTTATCAGGACCTTTTTTATTTAAGCTGAGTACAGTGAAAAATATTGAAGTTAAAGACAACTACAAAATTGTCACTTGTTTGATAATCAGTAATATTTATAACTCATGCTCTACTCAGATATTAGGTACAACCCGGATAAAGAAACTAAACCAAACCAAAATATCCCTTGTAACCAGCTGAGCAGCATGAAATTAACTTTCATTATTAAGCAGCTCCTTGTAAATTTTGCTGAATTAAAAAAAGCAAAACATTTTATATTCCTCTTCATCCATCTAATCTTATTGCCAATTGGAGCTGTTACAATTTATTCTTTAATAGGATATACTTAGTTACATTTTTAATGTGTTTGAATAAAGACGGAAGCAAACCTTTCAGTACCTGACACATAAAAAATCAACTGTTACAATGAGTACCCTTCACTGAAGTTCAAGCAATATTCTTTAGATTAATGAAAAGGAATAAACTAAATTAATATTTGAGCACAGTGACGGGCACTACGATGTTATAGCTGGCAGGTGGGGGATGCAAATGCTGCCCTGGGCCCCTAGAACACCAGAGATGGCCCAGACTGAAGAGTCCAGCAAAGCACCATGGAAGGGGTTCAGCTCCGGGACGTCTATTGAGAGTATTAATTGGGCTTATTTTATTCCAGGAGATTCCAGGCTGAGCCAGGAGATGCACCAGCCATCAGCCACCTAAGGGAGAGCTTTAGAGAATGCAGAAAGCGCCACTGGCCAGAGACATACGAAGAAAACCAGGTGATGATCATGGGTCTCTACAACAGTCAGTTGGGCTGGATTCAAAGAAAAGGTAAAACATCAGAACACTGGCCTTGAGAGTCTCTGTGCATTAGCAGTTCTTGGACTTTTTTCAAGACTTTCCTGGAAAAGTCCATGAGCAAGCCAAATTTACTTTTTAAATTTTATTGTAAATTGATAAATATTTGTAAAATGAATGGGCATACTTAAATTAATCTTAGTATTCAGCCCTGATTTGAGAAGGAGGATGAAATGAGGTACCTCTCAAAGTCATCCCAACCTATTTTTTCCTCCAATTCCAGGTACGTGATGCTATATAACCAGATATTTCTGAAATACTGCAATCAGTGTTCTAGATGAGATGATTCTTCGAATCTTAGTGATTTTATGGTTCAGTTCCTATTTTGAAGCATTTCCATCAAAATTAATACACATTTTACATTCTTTTTAAGATACATTCCTCCATACCACATCTCACCTGAGCAATGATATGTAAATACAGCATATTATTTTTGTTTCAAAACTTTTTTTAAACAAATCATACATACTTCTGGAAGATTTCTCCTTCTCTATTAATTTATTCTTGATTAAATGAGCAAGAATCATAATTTCAGGTCTTTTTATTTTACATTTCAAGGTATAATGCATCATTTAAAAAGGAAATATAGCTCTAAAAGTTGCTGTTAAGGACCATAAAGCAGAGAAATAATATGTAGTTCCCTTGCAAGGTTTTCATCTTAACAGCATTACTAACTGTGACATTTATCCTGCTTAACCTCACCAAATGTACCCTAGGGAAATGTCAACAGAGTCTTATGGTTTTAATACAAATGAATTATCAAAGAGTTTGAATAATGTAATCATCTTAATGTATTCAGTTTTTATAATGAACATCTGTTATGGGGATAGAGAAGCAAAGTGACTGGTTAATGTAACAGTTAAATAAACAATTAAATGTAAAAATTAATAAAACTGATTTTACTATTTTAACTATTTGAGTAACAACATGGTGTAACTCTCATTGAAGTGTTCTTTACATCCCTTATTTCTGCTGGATACAATTTTTCTTTGATGGAATTCATATATGCTTTCTAGATGCTTGTTATGGATATAATCCTGTTTACAAAGACAGCTTGTTCCCTGGATAGAAATCTTCTCCCTTGAGTGATGCATATTTGTGTTCTTCAAGTTCCTGCCAAACCTCTTACTTTACAACTTTACATGCCTCTGCCAATAATCCTTTTGCAGTGTATTTTTTGTCAACTCCATTTATTAAGATGGTTGTTTTCAAACATCCTGCTAGCATACATTACAGAAATTTTTCTCTCATAGGAGTACATTCTTTAATTATCGAGATAGTCTAACAAATGCCTCTGATATTTACTGCTATTGTGTTTTATTTTGGCATTATACTTTGTGACCTGAATATAAAGTTTGAAAAATTTACATGAATTATACCTCATTTTGCAGTCTACAATCTTTTGTACTACATTTTATAAGTAATTCCAAGAAATCATTAATATTTTTTAAGGAAATCATGCCATAATTTACAATTCAGAAAATAAATATCCTCAGTTTTATCTGTGTTTCTGAATGACATGTCACTCAATCTCCATGCTCTGAACCTTGTTCATACACTGTAACTAGTTTGTTCTTTTGCTCATGAAATGCAGAAATTTGAATATACTTAGGCACATTTGTCAACTTGTCATCACACATCCGTATAGACAGGACATTTTAGGTCCTGAGTATGCAAATCTGGTATATTGAAATCATACTCTCAAACATCACTTGCCAAGTTGGTTCAAGGCTTGATTCATCTGCTCGTGTCTGATGCCATTTGCTTGACAACTACTATTTGCCATTTAAAATTTGTTAGGCAGTGATAGTGCAAGCTGCATTCACAGTAATATTACAATGAAACTTATCACGTGATTAAAGGTCTTAATTATTCTTAGGTTAACGACGGAATCACAGTGATAGAGAGAAGTCATGGCTTTGACCACAACCACAACTTAACTGGAATTTAACATACAATAGTTTTTACTGCTATTATGACATTCAAGCTTTTAGATTTCTCACTGAAATCTACATCCTCAATGTAAATGACTGTGTTTGGTATGTCGTGTCTATACTTCACTATGGCATTGACAGCTACTGGTGTAATGACTAGGAAAAGAACAAAGCGGTAATATCTGAATTTTAAAGGAAAATAGGTCTGTACTCTTGAGGCTTAAACATTAATCTCAGGTCTTCAAGGAGTCCTTTGCCACCTTTCAGCATTCAGAATTCCTAACCAGCACTAGAGTAATTGCCTATCTCTTTATTTAGCAAGAATGAGTGTGGTAATATACCTTGAAAATCTAGATATGATAACACTATTATCTCTCTCTATCTAGAAGTGTTGTAGTCAAAACACATTCTATAGAACAGGCAGGTTCAAATGCATTTTAAATGTACATTTCTAGCTGCTCTAGAGCATTCTTTATACCACCCTAAACATATTCCTATTGAAAAGGGATTTCAGAAACCACAATTAGACAGAATACTATAATTATTTCTGCAAATCAGGGGCGGAGGCCCTTGGAAGTGAGGAATCCTGGCTCTGCTGTTACAGTTGCTCACTATTAAATAGCCAAGGGAATAACTGTGTCTCATACATGACAACTCTGAAGCCCGGGCACATAGGCAAGTTTTCTCACAGGGAAAATCAGTCATTTCAGTCAAGAGCTCAAGTAGAAGTTGCTGCTGTCAAAATCACAAGAACATATGCATAATTTTCATTCTTGCATTCACATTCATCATTACTGAGAAGCATGTAGAACAACCAGAGCAGATGTCTGTGACTGAACAGAACTTATTCAGATACTGTCTGTTGGATTTGATTACTGAGTTGAGGACGCCCTCACCTGTCTGACTGATTATGGTTTTCCTCCACTTCCCTGTCTGGTTACCACGACCAACCCTGAATTTTTCTGTGCTCCATGTCCCTTTATTTATCCCACTCTTCCATCTCAGTCCTTTTCAAACCACTGAACCATCTAAGCCCTTTCAGCCTGACCAGTTTCCCTAGAGGAAAATAACAATATGCTTTTTTTTTCCTCAGATCATCTACACTGCTTTCTGTGTATAATTTTTTTTTTTTTTCCCTATACCGAGATTATGTTGAATTCTTTTAGGAATGGTGACACTATGGTCATCCAGACATCTGTATCTATTTCATGTGATGCAGGGGACAAGAGACTCTGGCTCTCAGGTATGGTCTGAGCATTGCTGGTCTGTCTTTTCAGGTAGTAGGGACCTGGAATAACTGAGCAGAAGATCTCACTCAGGGTAAGGTGTGAAACAGAGGCTAAGCTGTCACATAGTAGTAGCAATCTGGTGTACGAAAAGAAATCAGAATT
Source organism: Pampusana beccarii (assembly GCA_013399365.1). Lineage (NCBI taxonomy): Eukaryota > Metazoa > Chordata > Aves > Columbiformes > Columbidae > Pampusana > Pampusana beccarii. The sequence continues at coordinate 1,357,079 of VWYH01009373.1, forward strand.
TAGGTAAATCTTCCTGGAGCACTTGGAAGGACCAGCTGATTGTTATCTCTTCACATTCAGACTGAAATTGGAAGGACTACACTTCTTGACATAAAATGCCTATATTCTGCCCCAATTACACTTTAAATGCTTTTTGTGAACTAAGCCTTGGTCTTATTAATCATCTTTAATTACCAGGTTCACTCTTCTGTCCTCTGAAAACTGTCACTTCATTTGCTTTGTTCTAATATTTGCTTACCTTCCCAGTTAAACATCACTTTTCATAAAGAAATTCTCACTTGTACAGCAGGGTATTTCTAGCTAATTTCCTTAATACCCAAAGGATGCACATAATCTGGACTTTGAGAAATGAGTATTAACTTTTTTCTCTATAGTCCTTCCTTTGATCTTAGTTGTTTTTACAAGGTCAGTTCTAAGCATAACTTCATAAGTTTTCAGATACCTCCTCTAATTTCATTTTCTGTGTCCTTCAGCATTAGCAGTCAGAGTTAAATGATAACCCAGATTTCTTTCCATGCATTATTTTCCGGTTCCCAAAATTTCACTGCTATGTTCCCTGGAGTCTCATTTTGCATGCCAGAAACCAAGATCCCTTTGACATAAAACTGCCTCTCCAAATCTTGCCTTTGTGCAGCTCCTCGAGTTACCTATTTTCATTTTCATTAATATTCCACCCATATCAACCAGCACATTAGATTTCAGTAATGCATAGAAAAACCACAATTGGTGTCCCCCACTTTGCTTCTGCAGTCTACTATTTCTGTTTGTTTCTTCTCTTTCCATACATCCATTTTAATACATTAACATAGAGTCTCCATTTTTCTTCTAATTTCTGAGTAACCTGAAATCACCTTGCACGTTTTAGCTCAGGTGCCACTCAAATTCCCCTTCACCATTCCCTCTCTCCCAAAACAGGTCTTGAAGGCACAACGGTTCCTGCAGACCATGAACAGACTGCTGTTCAGAAAGGATTTGTCCTGGGAAGTTGTGTGTGCCTTTGTGCTTCGCTTTTCAGTGAACACTTTAAAGGCAGAGGGGAAAAGATCTCCAAGATTTTGACAATGACAAGTATATCCATTAAAGATTAATTAAATTATTTTAATGATGGAAAATTAAAAATAATCCAGTATTTTAGCTTGTATTAAAAATAATAACTTTGTGGTAATATTCAGTATAATGGATTATAAGATATATATTAAATAAGGGCAGAAAATCCAAGAAGTCTATCTGTGATAATGAGCCTGTTACTTTAATTGACATTCAAATCTTGTTTAAACATTGGCCTATTGAACTGTAAGTCTCTCTATTTAATTGAGTTTAATGCTAAAATAGAAAAGATATTTTAATTCTAGACGTGGCCACTAAAAAAAAAATTAAGGTGGTAAGTTCTGAAATCTCAAGGAATTTAGAACCAAGCTTTTCTTAACTCAGTAAAATTGATTTTACAGAGCCTAGTCTCTTTGAGGAGCTGATTACCTATATGTGATTTTCACTCCTGTATTTTACAAATTTGCATAATTTTTTGTCTTTTTTTTCTCTTTCTTTTCTTGAAAGCAGAATTGAATTTAGAAAAACAGACGTATACACACTCTGTAAATACACAGACAATACTCCACCTCTCGCATTCGGCAACATTGTGACTATAAGCAGCCCATCAGAAGAATCAAGTAAAGCCCCTCATACTAATACTGGGAGGACTGGCTTGCTAAAAAAAAAAATAAAAAAATAGTGGTAGCCGCTATCAATAAATTAATTTACGATACAGAAACAAACACACCAAATTTTCATGCATTTCAGAGCCTTCCTCATAAAAGGAAAAGTGAACACTGAACAGCAATCTCAAAATAAACTATTTTTTGACTGTTATCAAAATAAGGCAAAATTAAGTGTTCATATATTAGAGAATATATAATTAATACATTCCATTCTCAAGACCAGATGTTCTTTTCTTCTGAAAGGCTAAAATTTGTAAGTAAAATCACTTCTCAATCACCAATAAACAGATAATTAGAAGCAAACTGAGTTTAAAATTAGGTTATATACTTTTACAAGAGGCTCTATACCTAAAGAATTATAAACTAATTGCAGGAGAAAAAGGTGGGCGCTTTAATTTGTTGAAACACAGGATGAGGCAAACTTCCAGAGACTAAGCTTGAAATGAGAGCCTTTTGTAGTACAAAAACATGATGAGACAGCCTTTCATAGCATTTCAAGCTTTTCCATAATATATTGTCAGTGTTGCCAAAGAACCCATCATATATGATAATTTTCACACAGTTTTGAATAAGAACCTCAAAAAGATCAAAACAAACTTTCAAGTTGCTTTGTGGTTTGTAAATATTTTTAGAAATTACTTTGTATGATAAACAATAGCACTCTAAGAACTTCAAAAAGAAAGTTGTTAGTTATGTTACCTAATGAAAGTAATATTATTTACTGAGAATAGTTTACAACACTTGCAGTGGATAGAAACATTTACGTAAACAGCAAAATACTGGAATGACTTCGTTAAGAATACTTGTACAACAACCATATTGATTAAAGTTACTGCTGAATTTTCTATTTTGTTGCTTTCAGTTCTCTTAATACACTGAAAAAAAACCCTGAATTTTCTCAGCCCAGGGATGATGTGACTTGTTAAGTATTTGAAAATAGTTAAGTATCAGACTGCTCAAACCTCATAACTTCTTCTGATGAATAACCTAGGGAAGAAAAACCCAGATTCTTCCTGATGCTGCTACCCATTATCCTCAAAATAGTCAACACTTAAAATGTGCACATTGCAGTTAAATGTATGGGAAAACGCTGGCAGCGAAATATCCGACTAAACCATACTGTATACAGAATATCAAATTAACATTTTATTGCAGGAATCACAGCTAAAGAAGCCAAGGCAAGGCTGACAACAATGGAGGTAGCAAGTAAGTAAAATTTCACATATTCCCAAGAAGACAGAGAATAAGAAAGTAATTTAAATTCTATTTCTACCTGATCAGTAAAGAACAGTGAATTTTCCATTGATTATTCCATTTTCCATTCTTTCTAGCTGATGCTTTAACACACCACTGCTTGGCCAGTCTATTCTCAAGGTTCTGACTTGTTAATAGAAGTCTCCAAAAATGCTACAACCCCGAAATCGTCACTAGTTGGTAGAGCTAGATTGAAAGAGTTGGGCTTTTTGTATAATGACATTTAGAAAATGAAAGTGAGAAGGGTTTTTTTTGACAGAAGTATTTTCATTTTCTTAGGAGAAACGTGAGGATGTCGACAGAAACATACAACACAACTCATTTAGGATATGTGCAAGACTGCAATGTGCTTTTCTTTATTAAAATTTTATAGAAGCTGATTTTTTTCCATTACGACTAGATCCAAATCCTTATTTCATGTCATGACAAACGTTGGAGGAATTTGCACTCTTAGATTGCCCTAAATGCTGTCTGTTGAAAGATACGATCCTAGCCATATAATCTTTATCACTGCTATACAGGGAGGTTTTATTCGTTTTAAATCATACAGATCCCAAAACAATAATCCAAAAGGCAGACTTAACTAAGTTCCCTTGGAAGCACAGCACTCAGATTATTTTCTCTAAATCTCCAAGGCCATTAGCAGAAACCTGATAAATGAGAAATAGTACTGAATAGAAAGAATGTTACTGCAAGGCTATAATTCCATTTTATAGAATTTTTCTAATATTTTAAGTTTTTAATAGCACCAAGATTAACTGAGTCATACTTCATTACATTACTTTGCTTCAAGTATTTTACCTCTTTTGATTTCATTAATGGAAAGTATTCTTCTCTTCTGTGAGCACTATTATCATTGTTATTTTAGAACACTTTTCCTAGCTTTCATAGTTCAACAATGTGTATCTAAACTATCCAAATAATTACCAGTTTTACTTTTGTCATTTTGGATACTGGTGGTTATCACTGGGTATTCAAAAAAATCCCACTTACAAATCAATAATTACATTTATAATAGAGGCAGACATTAACAAAAAAAGCACGTATTCTCAATTATTCTTGGTTCAGCAGTTCTGTGTGTATGCACACAGACAAGAAACACGCCAAACTAATGAAAAAACAAATCAAAATAAACACCTCCTCTCAAGTTCTTGCATAACCCTGCCTGTGCAAAACAAATATCTACCAGGAGCAGCTCCAAAAAGCTCCCATTAATTTCCATTATCAGCATAACTGCATTTTGAATATCCATTTGCAAGGCATGCCTTTCTTTGTAAGCAGTATTTCACCATTCCTAGTGGATATCAAGCTACATCAAAGAGTTCCTGCTATAATCTAGCAATTCTTGTCTTCAACCAGGCGGCACTGGGACAAGTGTTTTCTCTGATTTTCTCTCCCATCTCAGACAAAAAAATGAGGCAGATCACTGTCCCTGTAGGCTTGAGAGGAGGAAGGTGTCTACTGATCATGCCCATGTCAATCAGTCAGTTTACACAAACAAGCCCACTAATGACTGAAGAAAAATTTCCAGTGTGTTCAGTGGAGGGCGCTATCTGGCCAAAGGTTTCAGATTTTTGCTGTACTCAGCATTGCTTCCTCTACTTAACAACTGTAGCCTGGTTTCATTTAATTTGCATTTTGCCTTTGAAAGAGGGATTTCCATCCTTGTCTATTTGAAGAGCTTTTTACTAGAAAAATACATAACTTTGCCATATCACATGTTAATATGTTTGTTTTTCCCAAAATTTGCTCTGTTTTTAAGGTCTTCCTAATAACAAAAACATAAGCATGTCTTAAAAATAAAATTGCTCTGTCAAATATGGATTTACAAAATACTTGTACATTCATTTTCTACCACAGCCCTAGTAATTAAGAGTTGGACAGCATTTAATTAGCTTGTCAAGTCTAACTACGAGCACTTACATATACTTATTTTTCTTCAAAAGAACTGTATCAAAATTTTATAATCTGCCTCTTCACAGACCGAACCTTCCTACTGAAAACAAATGATTTTATTCCTTCTGGAAATATGAAACATGTCCTAAATCCCACACCATATAAATAACACCTCCTGGACACAGACAGATCAAACATTAAAAGTCTAAGCCTTAATCCTCATCCCCAGACAATGCAAACAACTTCAGAAAGCAAACATATCTTGTGTCTGAAAAAGGCTGGTCCTGCTCCAAAGTCAGCAATACACAACTACCACTGAATCCTATTGTTCCTTCCATACCAGTTTACCCTTCGTTTGACAAAAGGACACTTGTGATGTCTGACAATGATGCGTTTTAACGCAAGTTATTTGCAATTACCTTTAAGCTGCTGAATTAAACTGAGAAAATGCTATTTTTATATTCTTCTTCATTTATTACTTGAGGATGCTCACAAACGCATGCAAATCCACACACTTTTCAAATGATCTACCACCTTTTTTTGAAGTCAAATGTGCTGCATACGTTTAGAACAGCAAAGAGCTGAACTTTCAGGTTATTTTAGCAGTCTAAAAGCTTTATTAAAACTTCATTAAGAAAAGTAGCAACAATTCCTGACTAACACCATACTGCAAATGAAGAATATTACTGTTCAGAGGTGGATTAATCACGTGCAGGGTGTTTAGAAACACTTAATGCAGTTGTTTTTTGCTTGAGAGTCATTCTTGCCATGCCAGTGTCCCATTCCATATCACATTTTTCAGTAAGAAAATGAATTATCGTTATCTAATGAGCAATTTCAGATCCCTAATTTCAACTTTTTCATTTTGCTTAATTAGAGAAAGTACTAAGGGCAGAAAATATAGGCAAGCTCCAACTGCCATTAACAGTAAATGAGATTTGCGTAAGTAACTTATTTGAAACTTAAATCTCTCCACCTGCACTGCATATGTCTGATACATCATTAGTTTATATGTTTTTATAGATGCCAGATATAGTCCTGTTTCTCCATAGATGAAATATCTTTCCCTCTTTCGGGGCCATAAACAACAATGCTGGCAAACACCTACCAAGTGGTTCCCATGTTTCTACTTTCTGAAGGAGAAAAGCTGATCCAAACACGGTGTTTTGCGAGCTGCTGTGGGGATTGCAGGACCCTCTGCCTGCTGTGCCCAGCTCTTTCCCCACATGCTCACCCTGAGTTTCTCCCAGAGGGAACGCATACGTGGGCTCTGTCTGCAACCACGTCAGAAAAATGAGGGGTGTAATCCCAGGCCCTCAGTTCAGTCACATTCTTTGTAAACCATACAGCCACTTTTACCTTCCTAGGAGGTTTGATTTTGTTTAGAAAGAATTTTTCTATGCTAATGTTATACATAATACTTTTCAGAATACAATATAACATATGGAAACAGCAACTTAATGAATTTCATAAATGTAAATGCTTATCACAAACAATATCACAGAGCTTTGAATCTTTAACTTTGTATTCTCTATTGTTAGCTCGTAATGTGCCTGTGAATGCACAAATTCCAAATTGTAAAGATTCAATTTTTACATTTTCCTCATTAAAGATTATTAACAGTGTGTGACCCCATGTGGTAATACAACATGATCTAGCACTTTCTTTAAAGGTATTTATTGGATAGACTAAAGAACATCTAGTTATTAGCAAAAAAAAATATTTTCCAAATCTTTTTAAAAGCTTTGTAATTCTCAGAGAAAATAGGCAGTCCCACTCCTATGTTTTAATTTTTCTTACAGTAGAACGTGAAAGGATGGGAAGATACATTTTCAAAAGATTTTTCTTGCAGTAATTTCTTACCATACACTGTAGGTGGTAATTTAGCGTGTCTAGACTAAAAATTAGATGTTATCTCAGGGTCTCTAATAAAAACTATCTGTACAGGCTTGTCTATACTCAAAAATATTTTTTAAAGGTAGAAATCACTTCTTAATATGCTTGCATTTTTAACTGTCTTAGATTTCTTTGGGGCAATTATGGACACACTTTGTCCAGAAGAAAGAACTGCTGCCCGTCACCTACCTACCTCCTCTCCATTTAAGAAAATTATAAAACGATTGTATTAAGAAGACAAATTCTGCCACTGGGCAAAAGACTGCTAAAATATGAATTCACTAATCATGCCTAGAATTCACAGATATGAAAAGTACGCATATTTCAGATGATCTCAAAAAGACAAATCCTTCTCACAGAGTTAGATGATAATCTTTTAAGCTGTTTATTCTCCTCTTAATTATCAGTACGCCTTAATATGGAACAATGAAGCAATCTCTGGAAGCTCTGCAGATACCCTTTTGCAGGTGAATTTGTTGACGGTTTGAACTCCGTGTTATTTTCCCGGTTTTTACATACATCTTTCCCCTGACATCTTAAGCATCAAAGCAGATTATCTATCAGAAGAGGTGATCACCATCTTAGAAGTGAGCTTGTAGAACAACATGAATATTGGGGGCTTCAGGGATTGAACTGAAATGTGTGAACACTGCAAATTGTCAGCAACCTATTTCAATGAGTGTGTAAAGATGCAACTAGAAGATAAAGGGTATAAGACTGAAGGCAAACAAAAATATTGGCCAGTCATCTTCCTACAATTACTTTCATAAAATACTAAAAGGAAACCGTAACAAAACAAAACAGTGCCTGGGATTCTATCACAGCCTGTTGTTTGGCACTGTTTTTCTGGTATCTAACTTCTCTACCTGTAATGCTATAAATCTGTCAGTCACAGTAGAGGGAAAAATGAACAACCAAGCAAACAAACCCCTTGATAATAGCATAACATAATTGCTAAGTCAGAAAATAATCAGAATCTGATTTTGGTGGAAGCTCTGAATACCAAGCTGCTCTAAGATTTCTACCCGTGGACTACTTTTATAACCGGCAATGCACACTACAAACGTGAAACAAATTAATCAGCACAGCTTCTCATAAGCTACACCTATTTTACTGTGCTGGGTTAAATTATAGCTACTGCCTTTTCATAAAAATCAAATTTGAGAATTCTATTGAAATACATCACTTTTACAAAGAAAAAGAAAATATTACTGCCAATAGATGTTGTTTTAACTCTCCTTTTATACAGAAAAATAGTAATGCCGCTGACCTCTTACAAGTACGTTTCTCTGAAAACATATAATTATATTTACGAAATCAGCAATTTTTAATACAGTTTGGTAGATGAGATATTGTTTTGTATTTCCTAAGGTCTCATATTGTGTTGTGAGAGGCAATTAAACAGCTGGCATATTTCAAACAAAGTCATTGCTGATGAGGTCTCTGTGTAATGTCACAATATTAAACTACGCAAAAAAGCATACAGCAATGGCAACAATCTTTTTCTAAATTTAACTTTCTGATAGATTTATAATGTATCCCACGGAATTTCATTTCCTTAAGCCTCCCTACCATATTCGGATTTCTTATATGTACTAAACAGTTGGATCTTGTCTTAAGGAGGCTATCAAGAATGTATTACATACACTCTTTCCCATGCACTCAGAATTTCCTCCTCAAAAAAAGGTAGCAGGGACAAATATGAAAAAGAAGTTTACGTAGCCACTCAAAATACCCGCTCAATCCACACATATATTTGTATTGCACAACTTTTCCTAACAGTTAGGAAAATACACTTTTAAATTAAACGATCCAGTCAAGATAAAACAGAAATCCACATCATACCTACTGTAGTATTGTTTCTGTGCACTTAGAAATAAAGGAGATCCTCTCCTTCAGCATTAAGAGGCAAAAACCCCCACACCTGAATATTTCTTTCATTGCAAAGTCGATAAGTTTCTGTAAAATACTGGTCATGTACATTATGTGTGTGCACATTGTTTGAATAGGTTATTTTTACTTTTAATTGATCATTGTTATTTACATTATTTGAGAAGATATATTCTTAGAACAAACAGACTATTGGATATCATCTTGCATGCAAATTATAAAGAAAAAGTTACACGTTTACTCCAAGTAAGCACAAGCGCCATTGCTCAAGAAACAGCTTTCACACAAGGCTCTTTTGTTTTCTGTGGTTACTCTATACTCCACAAACTACACATTTCCTGAGAGAGACTCTTATGAACCTGTGCTTGTGATCCCACTCAACTGTAAGAGTTATCTACTCCAGCCACCTTCTAGACAGTTACCTACCTATGGCAGGACAGTCTCTTGTATTTCACTGGGGTTTTCGTTTCCTTAAAGCCCTTTGAAACAGATTTTGTCAAAATCCTTTTGGAAATAGTAGCAGTTTAGAGAAAACAGATCACCGTTCTCTGCGTGCTTGTTGACAGCTTCCAAAGCTCCACACAGGTGGCAAGGCAGGACCTCACGTTTTAAAGCCATCTCAGTAAACTGTGCTTGGTCAGGAACTGAGTGATTCCATCCTTTACAATTTTCTCTAAATACGTATTTATGTGATTGTAATTGCTTAGACTCCTTCTCTACTTCTTTCCAAGTTTTAAAAAATAAAAATTAATTCAATTTAATCCATTCTAACTGACAATTAAGTTTTAGGCGTGTACTAGTTGCGTTCTCTTTATTCACCAATGTGCAGAATTTGTTTCCTCTGTAAACAGTATTTATTATCAATCAGCTTATTACATCAGTAAAATCAGCATTACAATATGTTCCAAGCTGAATTTTTAAAAGAAATGTTACATTCAAACGGACTATTAGACAACCACTCAAAATACAATTCTGCTAAGGCATTTGAATTCAACGTATTCTATTGTATTAATTTCTCTCTATTGCTGCTTACAGGAGGATTTACAAGAACTAAAAACCCAATTGTCTGAACTATATTGTAGAAAATGCCTATAACTTTGATCTAATACCACACTGAGATTCTTGAGAGCTCTTAAGAAACCCAGGTTAAAAAAAAAAAAATAAAAAAAAATCAGAATGTCCTCTAAGGTTTGTTTGGTTTTGTTTCATCTTTAATTCACAATTTATAACAGTTCAATTTCTAATCATATGGAGAGGAGGAAATTGTGAGCTTGAGATCTTAATATTGTTTGAAAAGGTATGAAAATCAATTTCTCCTTCCAAAAAATCAAGGTCAATCACATGCTGAACTGCTCTTCCTAGTTCTTCGATGCTTCCTGTGTCTCCTTCTCCAACAACAAAGCATTACTAGAGGGAGTCTCATCAGTACTGTTGATATCTACCCGTATAATCCTCTCATTAAAGGGTTACAAAGGTTTGCACTGTATGGAATAAATTTTCAAACTTACTTCAGTTAAAGAACGAACATGGGAAAATAGATCAGAATTTCTGCTCTTTAGATCCCCAGTCCTGAACTGTAGCTCATTCTGAAGCTTCTTCATATCTCCTGAAGCAACATTATGCAGCAGAATTACACTGTTAGTCTTAGCATACAGTTCAGGCCATGAGAGATAATATTCTTTGTGTGATTACAATATTCCCACAAAGCACAGGAGTCACATATTATCTTGTGATCTGCTTGGTTTTCTGTGGTAATATTTTATAACTAAAGTAGCATTTAATTGCAAGGTAAGTAGCCAACAGTAGTGCAACTTCTACTTTTCCGAATAATGTTCACGACTACAGCTATCCTCAAATTATAAATAAACAAAAAAATCATGAAAATATCAGCAAGAAACAAATATTAATGCCACTACCGTGTGGTGTAACTACAAAGGAACATTCTAAAACCCCATTGATTTTATTAAAGAATAAAACAACTAGAAAACAACTATATCTCATCCAAGTTAAAAGCCTCTCTCATTAATACTATTTGCCTAAAGAATGACAAACAGAAAGCACATTGGGATGCTGAAAGCTGATAGTTAAGGTAGGCATAAAGAGTGGTCAGTATTCCATACTACATATTCACATTGCAGAAAAAGACTCAATGTCCTATACTTAATTTATTATGACTGTACTCTGCTGTTCATCGTCAGATTCGTACCTCAGATAAAGGAGAATGAAGTTTCAATTTATCTAATGTGGTTATTAAACTCCACTTTAGGCTATGAGATATTTCAACAACTATTGTATATTTTATTTTTATGCTGGTTTTATCCCTGACCTTAAATAGAATGCGAGACAACCACTTTATCTTTCAAACTTCTACAGCTCTGCCATCAGTCTCCAAAACCTTTTCAGCTACTATAACAAATGCGATAAGAAAAACTTTTCATCCCAACCAAATCAGTTTATTTTATTATTATTTCCATAGTCAAAGTTCCCAAGAGTGCTTCTGTAATTAATTAGCAGGAAACATGCCGAAAAGGGTAATAGATACGGGATACAGATTCTTCTTCTTCTAAGATACCAGTTCAAGTTTAATTGTTGTTTGAATGAAATCTGGTTCAAATTCTAACCACTTTCAGCATATGTCGTGTTATACTATAATACCACATGTTCTGATGTCGTGTAAACTTTCTAAAAATGATTGCACAGAGAGCAAAGAGAAATGAAGCTGTTGATAGCTCTGATATCTTGGCAACAACCTACCTGGCCCTGTTCAGAATAAGGCATTTTAGCAAGTGTGTGGGCCTCTGTCCCTCCGGGGGACAGGCCCCCTCCAGCAGGTCAGTGAGGCTCCAACTATGTAGATCAGCCATGTTACACAAGGCTGAAATCATTTTTAAATCAAAGACTGACTGAAACAGATTTTCTGTCAGATTTCTGTCTCAGAACAAGCACATCATGAAAGCTTCCCTCACTTTTCACAGATTAAAATGTGATTGAGCCCACAAAGATCACAAACCAGCTGTCATCGCTACTCTGAGTGCAAGATGTAGCTACACTTGCATACATGTAGTAATGCACTCACTGCAGTACAGACAGCAAACTCATACGTTGCTCAGGAAAACAGTATCATTCACACACAGGGAAATCAAAGTGAAAAATAGTGTCCTTTTTAATAAGTGCTATAGGAAGTAGAAAACTGCATCACCGCACTGGGACAGTAATTGCAAGGCATGGTGATTCTGTAGTGTATTCAGATGCGTCTTTGTATTTTCGTGTCCCTTTTGCCTAACTCTCCTTTTTGATTTTCCCTTGTCCATCTATCTTGCTATAATTGCTCTTGCTTTTCTCTTCTTCAGGGTATGTACTGTTATTTTCTTATTAATCTTTAGTTTTCTGAATGTGAATAATACGCATTAATAAATATGAAATTAACACAAAGCAAAAACAGAGGTGAATAAGTAATTAAATGTCATCTTTTATTTCTCTTAACATCTCTCAATTCAGTCACTACCTCCTCTGTTTTAATGTCACTGCTGCTGAGATCTCTTTAAAACCACAAGCACAGACCCAGAGAAGAAATATACAAATGTATAAAACAGAAACATGACTCCCTCAGGAAAAGTATTATGTATTGCTTTTCCTTTTTTGATAACTATCACTTATTCATAGACAAAGCCACTTAAATAGATATTTCTTGACAGAAGCTTTTAATTCCCTTCCTTGAGAATGAAAGCCATGCACCCTGTTTGCAAAGCTGTCATATAGTATTTCAAGAAATGTGAGGATTTAAGAAGCTCGTTCAGGAACTGGGAGTTACTAAGTGGCTCTTGTTCGGGTGAGAAGCTTCTCATGACAAACTGCCCGCGAGGCCAACTTGGGGATTCCAAGAGAATTTGCAGAACCTCTGACAAAATGTTGCCGACTGGAGGGGTGAAGGACAAGATGAACCTTCCTTCCACTCCTCAACAGGGAAGAACTACTCACATGAGCAGAGCTTCTGGCACAGTTTGAAAACTGGTTTGGGCCAGATTAACAGTACAAAGCACAGCATATATTATTAAAGCAGTACACTTATTTTTGGTGTAGGCAAATCTAAATAAATTAGAAGCCACTAAGTGAAGCCAGTCTTGGTGGAATCTATAGGAAGGACTCAGATGTTGACCTTCTTTCTTCTACGTGTCCCATGGAAGTCGATTGACTCTCCTGTGATACTGTATTTGGGGAACTCCTGTGCCACTGTGGGTTCTCGCACTGAGAAAGGGGGTGAAAAGCCATTTTAACACCAACTGTTGAACATGAAATAGTAGGCAGCCTGGGGAGTCTGGCCCCTGAAACATTTTGGATAAAGTCATCAGACACTAACTAATGAGAAGTCAAGTCTTTAGGAAAACAGAAGCAGGAAGGAGAAGCATTCAGAAAGTCAGGGAAAAAACCAAACCAGAACAAACCAAACAAACATGCAGAACTATTGTGAATTTTGTATTCATCATATCAGACTGTAAATTACTCAGAAACATTTTAAAGCAAAGAGTTAATAAACTAAAGTGCCGATTGTTTTCTTTAATAAGAATAAATTGTGGGTGAATATTTAAGTTTGGCAAATAAAAAGCTGAATGCCAAATTACCAACTAATTTCAAAATGTGTGCTTTTGCAATAACAGTCAGCCAGGGATCAGTTTGCATCCCTTGAAGAACTACCTTGGATCAGTAGCCTGATATGTGAACAAACCATTATACTGTCAACTTTCAGGCCTTCAACACATCCGAGAGAGACAGTGCAGAGTTTGGGAGGCTTTCCAGAAGGTTTCTGAAATTAACTATCAATGCAGTGAAATGTAGTAAAATTTGAATTAACACCTGAGGTTTCGCAGATACAACAGAAGAGGTTGCTCCAAATGCGCACATTTACATGTGATCAAATTGGTCCACTGTCCTAGGAGAGTGAGAAGACTATGTTCAGTACGAAAAAAGTGAGATTCTTTAAATAGAAACCAAATAAATTTGTGTATCCCTTTTTACTTGATGTACTGAAATTATGGTCAAAGGTCAGAAAACTGACCTTTGTCTTCCTGCAAATTTGCCCCACAAGATCCCAAAATCCTGGTAGCAAACAAGATTTGGAAGGCCAGAAGGGAAGACTACAGTATTTTCAAGATTTTCTACTGGAATCAGTGGAAAATTGTATGCATTGATGAAAAAATAAACAATGTATTGGCAAATATTGCCATTTACATGAGCACATGGTTCGTTCCATAATCTGAAATCAAAGTATTTTGCTGTCTTCAAGAAATTTTACAGTATCATTCAGCGACTAATTACACTTATGTAAGGATTTCAGTGATTCTAATTCTGTTTTGAAAAAGATAGAATTTTAGATCCCTATTACTTTTTAATACATATTTTCATATCAACACTACTCATTGCAGGTTTGGTCACAGTGTAGTTATAAGCCTCAAATCTCTCTCTCTCTTATTTTATTAATTTATTTTTATTTAACCTGTAATTCAGTTTTGCTATTGTTGTTTTAAAAATTTTCATGTATTGATTCCTTTAAGCTACACTATGCTTTCTTTTCAATAATATGAATATTAAAACTGAACCTAGAATAGGACATGATACTGCAGTGAAACTGAAAGTTTGGGGAAATAAATTCAAATTTTAAAAATATTAACTATGAAAGTTAATATGCATAACTAAGTCTGTGAAGTAAAAGGAACATATTATTCTTAGCACAGTAATTGCTGTTTTTCCTTGGCTTTTGTAGCCCTAGTCAGCAAACCAGACTGATATGAATGCAAGATACATATATTAGTTTTGAAATTCCAAGATATAAAGAAGAGTCTCTGATTCCTAATGGTTTTATTCAATCCTTTTGTCTGACAGGCTTCCTTAAAGTAATAGGCTATTCTTATTATCAAAGTTAATCAATATCTGCTCACTGTTGTACAGTTCTTTTTAAGTATTGTGTCTGTTATCTTTATGTAAGGGCCAGGATCAAGAAAACTGAAACATCAGTGAATATTCCTGTATTAGGACCTCCTGAGACCTCAAGATAATAAAGAGAAGTTTTGCAGTTCTACTTTTCTGTGAACTTCAGAGTAGTCTACTAGAAAACTTCAAGAAACAGTAGGATGCCATTTTAAGGGTTTATTGGGTGCCTGTGAGATAAAGATATTTCTGAAATAGTTAAGCATGAACTGCACACTTAAAGAAAAGTTAATAAAACAAAACAAAAACAAACCAACCAACCTTTTCCAGTCAAAGATTAGGTATTTACTAAAACTCTGTCACTGCAGATAACCGAAATAGGGCATTCTTTGATTTGCAATGAATACGTGGAATTCGGAAACTGCTTAGAATGTAATGACTTGTGATGTTAAAGTAACCTCTGAGCTGAGGTTGTGCAGAGTTTCTGATATCCATTTATCTTTGACAGATATAATCTGCAGGTCTTATTACCATCTTAGAGTTCCTTAAAGTTCTTGAAAAAAAGTCAGAAAGGTAAGCTTTCATGAAGAGGCTAAATCCATTTGGGGAGTTTCTTGACTCTGTATCTCCTAAGAACAAAGTTTCTTCCATGCAGTTTTCATTCCTAGTCAGCTACAATGCTTAGACTGAGAGATGACACACCATTGAATTCCGTCCCTTGGTGAGCACAACTGAAATAATGTCATTTAAACTTTTAAAGTATATCAAACAGGGAGATTTAAGATTATTACCTAGAGCACATCAGATCTTAAATAAAAGGATACTATTCTACTACATGTAAAATCTATACACAATAGAAGGCCTAACTTCATCTTCTGTGTAGCTCAAGATTCTCTATTTATCTGTCTTCCTCTGGTGGTTTGGGTTTTGTCCAGACAACCTGGAACATCCAAAGTCCTGGCAGGATCACAAAAACCCAAAAGTATAAGACTGTTGATGTGCAAACTTCTCAAAAGTTCAAATAACTGCCTCTAGCTTTCCAACCTCAAAATCCAGACAGTTTTATTAATGATCCATCTTGTTTCTGAAACATTTAACATAGCATTCAGGTTCTTACAACCTTAATTCATAGCAACATTTTTACAGATTATGATCTTTGTTTAATCTCAAGAAAACAATTATTTTAAAAACATGAATTAAGAGATTTAAAAGTTATTGTCATTTTTTCCATTAAAGTTAGATGAAATTAAATATACTGATAGCTTTTGTATGATACGACAGAGACTAAAGGAAACCTTTAACCTGGAACAGAAATGAAGCCCTAAGGCTTCCTGATGCAAACAATTACATTCATTATTTTTATTGGAAATAATAGTGAATGGGAAAGCTAGGTGTTTGAAAGCGTCTGTAAAGAGTTGTTCATTAAATACATATTTATGTTGTATTCTGTTTGTTTCTGCATCATTCCACATCCGTTCTTCCATATATTTATATTCACATTACAAGAATACCAGGAAAGGAACAACTTGCATCGTTAGGCCTTTGTTGTAAAACAAGTCTGCATTGCATATACACGTATCATAGGAAGCAAACTAGTTTGTGTTATCTACTTGCTTGCATAAAAACTGTGAAATTAAGGTAGTGGTAGGTATCATATAATGCCCCACCAATGCCAGTCACCAGGTGAGACTCTGCTGGCCCAGCCAAGATAACTTGGTGTTCAAGAAGCTATCACCTCTCTGGACAAGCCACAGAAGACTTGTTCTGACCTATGCAAAGAGGAGGCGTAAACCTTTAACACAGAGCGGTCTTGATCCATAGAAAAAATTACATAAAAATACCAATACTGCACAGTGAAGCTTGGGAAAGAGAGAAGACACCACTTCAGTTGTGGCTTCCCACATAGAAGAGCTCTCAAGCCTGATCTCTGCCAACTCCACCTCCAAGATGAAGAACCATCAATGACTACCTCACACTTGTGAGCTATTAAAATCTAATGCTCAATTACTATATTTGATTAATGCTTGAAACCCGGTGGTTAACAAATAGATTGCCTGAAATTTGAGGATAAAACGTCATTTGAAGCTTTTAGGTCTGCCTGATGTCTTAGTCTCTCAAAATATTTCTGTCATAGTGGTACCAACCTTCCTGCAAAACAGTGGTTGCCCTGCCCTACCATTTCTTCTACTTTAAAAAAAAAAAAAAATTTTTTTGAAAATACTACTTTGTCCATTCAATAGCAGCATTACATACTGTGGGGTTTTAGACATACATTGCTGGAGATAAATTTACTATTCAGTCCATTAAAGAGAAAAAGATCAATTTGATAAAATAGAAGATCTGAAGTCCAAAATAAGGCATTTGGTTTTTAATTGACTGTAGCATCCTGAGTAGATGTTATACACTGCAAGGAGCAACAATTCCTTTCATAGGATTATTCCCAATGCTGCAGTAGCACCCAAGTTCAGGTCAAGATTAGTGTGCCATCACATTAGATTATATACATGCACATAACCAGATACGATTTATGCCACAATCTGAAAAAAAAACCCCACCCAATTTATTTCCTATAAAGTTAATTTTACCTCAACATATTCTAAAACAATGTTTGCATTTCAACTATTAATAGTAAGTTATGCAATTTTATTAAACCTTTGTAGAAAGAGGACAGCTTTTAACCAGATCCTGTGAGGAAACTGTTTAAGTTTTCCTCTTACCACTAATTATTAGTATATAATTTAATTTTTTTTTATGGGTGGAGAGCAAGCGCTCCTTCAAACCCTCCAATTTTCAGGTGTGGCTAAGAGTGGGAGCAGTTTATGCATTGTTGGCCTGTTCATGTATCTCCTGAGACACGCACTAAAGCAACATCACTGCATTTGTTTCACTGATGAGAACATACTTTCCTCTTTATCTTTGCCATCTACTGCATTAGTCCTAAGTGAAATAAGCAATAGAAGAGATCTGTCGGAAGTTAGATACCTCAATTTTTTGAATGAGTTTGAATTTACACGTGTAAAAGGACATCAGTAATTTTCTCACATTTTCCTAATCTTCCCTGATGGATTCAGGCCATGCTTTTCATTTACTCCAGATGCGATAACCAAACTGTCAGCTATGTTTCAGCTTTTCCTTTAATCTTTCCCTGGAGCCAATAATAAAAGATTAGTAATTGACAGTGGTTGCTAGGCTAAGGGTAATGCTTATTTTAAACACGGGAAGCAAGAGCTGTATTTTTTGAAGGGATAATTTGTGGGAGAGCAGAAAATTGGATTACTTTGTTATCTGTTGTGTAAATGACAAAGATATTCAGTGTCCTTAAAATGTCAAGGCAAGTTTAATTAAAAATTTACTACCTAATTTTAAGGTGGGAGAACAGAATGGAAGAGAGGAAATGGAGTAATGTTTACAGGTAATTTAGAAACTTTACCAAGCAGCATATAATGTTAATAAAAGTTACAGTATAGACTGTATACAACATACAGTCAATTTTTGATACAGACTTTTTTGAAAAACGTATTCATTCTCATCAGAAGCTAAACATCTGCAACCCATCATCCGCTTAGACATTAATGACATTATTACCTATATGTTAAAAGCCCAGAGATGGGAATGAGAGAAGGTCTCAAGAAAACATTTATTAATAGAAAAATTAGTTTCCTTAGAAAGAAATTCTCCAGCCACATCGATACTTCGCTAAAGTTGCCTGCTCAGAGATGAATTTCACTTTAACTGTGATGTCAGCTATTCACACAGCATATTACTACACCAAGTAACAGCACTTTGCCTAGATTATATGCAGAGCAGAGTTTTGTTTCTCTTGTAAAATGAGGGAAATTGCATGGAGAACACTAATACTTTGGGACAGATTCTGGTTTAGGCAGCACAGCTGAGCTCAACTCCACTACTGCATGTAGACATTCACTAACTAGGCAAATTGGATATAAGAAATTTGAACTGAAATATTATTGCAAAACTTCATTGGTGCGGCTCTAGCTGTGAAAAGCTGAGGCTGAAAGGTTGTCACTGGCTGCAGACAACATAACACAGATTTTGCTGAAATCAGGTACACAGTCTGAGTAAGGTCAACAAATTTTTGTAAGTAAAAGCACAGCACAATTTTATTTTTTAAACAAATGTTGATATGTCTCACTAAATAAATTATCTATCCTCAAGCTGCTATTTTACATCTCAGGGTCTTTTTCTGTTTATCAATCTGTGTTCTTTAAATTACGTACATCTTTCTTATAAATCAGGTATACGTATGGATAACTGTGTGGATATCTAAGGCACAAGCTACCCTTGCAGTTGATGCTCATGGTTACTGAGAGCAGGAGCAGAAATAGCGCTGTAATCTCCATGTGCACCACAGGTGGGTGCCACAGCAGTATGGTACAGATGGAATGCCACGTCACCTGGGAGCAGACCAGTCATCTCAGCACTTGCCTTGTCCCTACCCTTTTCTTAATAATAACTTCTAGCAACTAATTTCAGTCATGTACTGATTTTCCTATAGCTAAAGAAATTCTTACTGCAAAATGCATAAAGTCAGAATACAACCCAATACTGAGATCTTTCTAGACAGGATAGCTGAGAAGGACCATGATAAAAATCAAAAAGAAAAAGAAAACTGGAAAAGCGAAAATGATAAAGATGGATTTGAATTTTCCAACCCATTTAATTCATAAATATTATAGCTTTCATGGATGTGTGCTGCAGTGCCATTGAGCTGATTCAGTACCAAAGAATCTTACCTAAATTGTCACCATTTGGCTTATGCCTTTTCTGTAAATGTAAAAAGACTCATAGAGTTTACAAATTAGCTTTAAACACACTTTGGTCATGAAATATTATACTGCTATTAGTTTACAACATGTTGTGCTATATGTCTGACTTAAAACCATATACATGAGGGAGACAACTGAGTATGTTGCAGAAAAATATCTCTGGCTATATTAGTTTATTCTTTCAAGATTAACAATCATTTCTGATTTCATTCTCAAGAACTGAAAGCCCAGCTCTCCACACAATAAATCACTGGCCAATGAGGAATTTGAGTATGATTTGAAATAGTCAGACTTAATACGGAAGCAGAATTTGTAGAACCGCGTATTTGAGTGAGATGGATATGTGTGTTCTGTGACCTCTTTCACGGGGGCCACTTTCAGCATTAACAGACAGAACTGTGGTTTCAGTAAAAATTTGTGAAGGGAAACAGACTGGTAGGATTCAGGAGAAAGCAAAAGATTGAAAACATTATCGTTCAGCATATGTCTATCTTTAAGCACACTCTCACTTTCAAAACATATTTGGCATTTGCAATTATAAAAGTTCCCTTAGTTTTGTATCTAATTTAAAATAACATTTCTTTCTGAAAGTTAACATTGTTAAATGAGTAACATAACCAGGTTCTATCAGCATTAAGACAGGAGTTCAAGAATACATACAGACTGACGAGCTAGATTTGACTGAAACCCAGAATTAAATAACTACCTGCTCCACTATTTGTGAAAGAATCTAAAGGTCACATAACTCAATATTGGGATAAATTTTCCCAGGGCAGGTAAGTGAAACAATAAAATGCTTTTTATGGTTACAAATTAGCAGATAATACGAATATTTGAACTTTTAAGAGGGTATAAAGTGACACAGCAGGATGATTTATAAGATGGGTTTTTTAAAACAGAGGAGGAAACAAGAACATTTTCATAGTGACTCCCAGTCTATAAATCGATGAATTCTATTTATAATCTATATCGTACATCAGAAAAATAAGCAGCTAGAATCCTTATAACTAGAAATATTAATACTTAAATTGATTGAAAAATACTGAAAATGTAATTCTCTAAAGAACTGAATTTTCCTGTTGGAGTTTAGCTATTTGTTTATACAATCTTTTATTAAGCATTATCTCAAGAATCTGGAATGTTTTCTGATTTCATCAGTGATCAAGAAAGGTAAAAGATGTTAAACAGGAATGATTTTAAAAGCATCTATTAAAAAAGTTAAGTGGAGGGGGTTTGCCTCTATTTTGTTCTTTTTGTATATAGATATTACTAATTTTGCACAAAAAAATATTTCTCATTTCCTAAAAAAGGTATCTGGAGTTAAGCTAGAGATTATCTATCTGTTATGATGCTTTTTCCAAAAAAGAGGAGAATACAGAGAGTGCCTGAGTCATAGATGCCTCCATAATGTCATTATACGTATTTATTAACGCATCTTAGGTGAGATACATTTGTGGGAAAGGAGTTGATCACAGTGAGAGGTTGCATAAAATTTTTGGTTTATGACGACTTCTTCAGAAGTGGAACCTAAACCACTTTCCTTTTGTACATCAAAATGACAAAAGATACAGAAGACATAAAAAAGGCATCCTGGATGGGGTACACTTGGGAAAGGCCGTTCTGTACGTGAGGTTGGAAACATTCCCTTTTGAACGCAAGAGAAGAGCTGCAGCCTATTTTTACTGCACAGAGTTGGCAACAAGATAAAGCTTTTAAGGCAAAATATTACTTTCTCTGCTATGACAAAATGTCACAGTTGGGATTTCTTTATGAGATAAATGTCATTTAGGAGCATTCAAAGAGGATACCTAAACTCATTTTCTTTGTCTGTAACTCCATATATCTCTCACTACTTGTATGAGACTGTGGCTGGACAGCTCCGGAAGTGCCGCTGCCACATCGTGTCCATCCCCGGCCTCCCCGCTGCCCTAGGGCTATGTGCAACCAGACTTGGAGAGAATCTAACAGGCCAAAATATTTTAAGAAGCAGAGAATGATACTTGTCACAGACACGGGTTTCAGTGAGTGACTGTGATTGACAAAGAATTCATGTGTCTCACAGCAAAAACTCACACTTGGCAGGGCTGAAGGACGCCAAGAAGGTTTCCCTACAGTGTGAAATCACATCAAAAGGAAGAGGATACTCCCAAAGCAACCAGAGACACACAGGAGACAGAGAGACCCTCTTTCTCTTGTATCTGCTAGCTCAATCCCTTTTCAGAGAACTCCAAAGTGAAACACTGGCAGCCCTCACAAACCCGTGGGCCAACAGGAATGGATAAAACAGAGCTCATTTACTTTATACTTCAGGAAAAAAAAAAAATATATATATATATATACCACACAAATTAAACATTACAAAGAAAAATAAAGAGAATATTACTCTTTCATTAAAATTTATAACTAGAAGTTGTTTCTAAACACTCAGTAGAAGTCTGTTAAATCTCCATTCACATTTCAGTTGGCTAAAATCCACATATCTAATGAAAGCGACAGTAAATCTGGACTGCAGAAATTACAATTCCACTTAGCCACAGGAAGAAGAAAAGCAGCCTGTGTGCTAAGATCCATTAAATACCAGAGCAATTTTAACTGTCCAGTAAATGACTCACTGAAAAAGGCAGTAAATCATAAAATTAATTCTTGGTGGACTGGATAAATTCACACCTTTTTCCCTCTCCAGGTACCTATGGAAAACATTGTTTTCCTTCTGTAAAAAATAAAGAACTATGACAGTTATCAACAGCTAAAATAGTGAATTTGTTGACTTCCCTATTTCCTCAAAATATTAACATTTCCTTGATTTTGTGAGGACAGAAAAGAAAGTTAAAGATGCACACGGAACGAAGTGTAGTTTTCTGTAAATTATAATGAAAATATCATAAGACTTCAGATTTAGATTGACATGATGAGTATTCATGCATTAAACAATCAAAATAAATCATGAGGAGCATCTGAGTTAGCTTCACAGTGATTTTTTTCTTAATTTATAGGTGAGAAAACTGAGTGGATCAATTCTGCTAGAACTGATGATGACGTAGGCCAACATTTGGTACCAATCTAGAGCACAGAGCCTTCTAGAAAAATGAAGAAAAAATGATACAGCTATTTCCTTCAAATTATATGGATAGTGAGATTCAAAGACTATTCCTTCTTCCAAATAAATGTCACTATATGCTTGTAAGCGCAAGAGGCAGAGAAGAGGAAAAAAATAGATCCACTGAAGTAAGAAATGCTTCACAGCTCATGTACTGGATTACATGTGCTTTGCAGGCATTGGTGCATTAATAAAATAAACCTAACAGTAAGTGATCCTTGAAAAATCTTGGTTGATCCTGTTTTGCATAATATAAATAATCCAGTAACACTTAATTTCCTTGCTCTTCTGATGAATCAAGTTTCTAGATTCTTCAAATATCCTAGATAGTCTATTTTACAGGCATATTAACCTAGATTCAACTTCATTAAATATGTTTCTACATGTACTAATGCAGCTGTAAATTTATGTAAAGGAAAACTAAGAATAGAGAGTTTTGTGCTTTTCACCTACCACAAATGAGGAACACATGCATGTATATGTCTACCACACCTCTTTTACAGCCAAAAAATTCAGATTTCAATGAAACTAAGAGCTGTAAATCGTAGATTTTCCTCTGAGGCACAAAAAAAGGAAGGCTTCGTTGTTGTTGGGGTTGATTTGTTTGTGTGTGTTTGTTGTTGTTTTGTTTGGGGTTTGGTTTTGTTTTTTGCTAAAGCACATCTTACTGCAATACCAGAATTGGACTGTACTCAAACAGCAATAGACTTGTATAATACTGCATGTATTTTAAATCATTTATTATAGGGTCTAATTTTTAAACAAAGAAAGGTACATTTGAAAAGCATCAATGGTTTGACACAAAGCAGTTGAGTTTTGAAACCTCCCTCTCCCCTTCAAGTCTAAATGTCACATATACAGGAGCATGAAGAGCTGTTTGATTTTCATGCTACCTCAAGGGTAGCTCTTTAGGCAAGAAGTAAAAGCCTAAATTGTAAGGAATGGTTGGTTTGTATTGAATGAAATTATCAAAGAAAATTGTTTTTAAGGACCAAGATCAGTGAAACGTTCAATATTTTAAAAGACTGCACATGATACACTGCATATACTAGTGAAGGCTTAGATCTTCAAATCATATCTAAATGTTTTATGCCATATGCCAAACTGTGTTACTGTAACTTATTCAATTCCATGCCTATAAAGATCACTGGTAATAGCAATGTATATGATCAGTACATACGCCACTGCATTTGTTATTTTCTTCACCAACTATGAAGAGTATTTACAAGTACAGAACTAATATTCAATGCAGTAATATTCAATACAAAGAATTTTGTTAATACAAATCCACCTGCTAGGTCTAACTGCTTCTGCTGCATCTCACCTTTCAAATTCCTTTTGCAAAAAATTTTCCAGGATCACATTCTTAAAAAACATCAGCTTAAAGCTGATGACTACTTCAGTTAGGCTATTACTTAAAGTAATGACTACTTTAAATTGGTACTGGTCATCAGAAGGTGCTTTTATTTACAGCTGTAATTCACCTGACATGTAGTAGAGCAGATGAGACAGATTGAAAGGAATTAAGTACATCATAGTACTTTCCAGCTGAAGGATTTATATAGTAGTATTGACCTTTTCTACTTCCATCCACTGTACCTTAAGGACCTACTGAATTTGGGAGGGGCTGGTAAGGAATCTTTTAAAAGCTTTTTAAGGTTACATCATAGAATCATAGAATAG
>VWYH01009375.1:3666-105672 GCA_013399365.1 Pampusana beccarii
AGACATGAGGAAGAAATTTTTTACAGTGAGGGTGGTGAGACCCTGGCCCAGGTTGGCCAGAGAGGTGGTGGATGCCCCATCCCTGGAGACATCCCAGGCCAGGCTGGACGGAGCTCTGAGCAACCTGATCTGGTGAAGATGTCCCTGCTCATGGCAGGGGTGGCACTGGATGAGCTTTGAAGGTCCCTTCCAACCCAAACTATTCTATGATTTCAAAAGCAGCACAGAGCCACATTTTCAGGCATAGTTCCACTTGGTGTTGTAACGCTGAATCCTCCACCCTGACATTACCAAAACAATGTAAGGCTGAGAGTAGACACTTCAGGAGAAGTTCTCCTTACACCTGATTTAGAGGTCACCTAAATCAAGTGTGAAAGACTCCACTGACTGTAGAAGCAGACCAGGATGTTTAATTCAAACCTACTCATTTAATTTATACCAGGGAAGATTAATCCCACTGGTTGACTGCAATGGAGCCTCAGCTGTTACCGCAAACCTATTTAGTTATTTAATTATGTTAACAAGAGGATAAGTTGCCAAGGGAATTAGCTGATTAGCCACTTCTGAAATTCATTATGGGTAGTATGTTCACAAATGTGGAATTAGCAACTTTTTAGTTACTCACGTATTTTAAATGTCTTCATTCAGTCTAGTGCTGTGACTGGTATTCACAAGATCCCTGCTCTGGTGAGTGGCTGCTGTCACCGATGTTATCAGCAGAGACAACATATAGAGTCATCCAGTATGGGAGGTTTAGAATGAAATCTTTCTTTCCTCTGCTGGGTTTACTCAGTAATACGAAATATGACAACTCGTTCCCCAGCAAGAGTCCCAAAACTATCAGAACTATAGGATATTCTGAGAAGGTTACTCCTTGGTCCCTTCTTACATATTGATCAGAGAAGAGAGAAAATTAGAGCATTTTTCTGACTTTTGCCTGTGATCTCAGCCTCCAGTTGTGATCCATTAGAATGATGAGTTATTTATGGAAAGTGAAACAGTTCAACAGGAGAGCTGTACAGGTTAACTGATACTCCACTGGTGGGGTCTCATCTGGCAGATCTGGACTGACATCACGTTGAAAAGCCATTGGAAACTCAGTCTTCCACTTTCCAGGAAAATGCTTTCCCTATGCCACGGGTAAAATCATTGCACTTCCCCCAGTTTTTTCATAAGAAAGAAAAAAATTGACCTGCTCTTGATACCTCTCTCTTCTGGGGGGTGACTGGTGGATTGAAACATAAGGTGGGTTCTCGCACCCATGCAGAATTATACACTTGACTCTCTCTGAGGTGTGGGGCTCAGAAACCTCTTGCTTCAATATTTTTCAGATTCTTCTACTCATCCTCCAACTTTGAGTGGGAATTTCTTTGAGCACCTTCTTAAGGAACCTAAGACTTCAAATTATACAGATGAAGTTGAATGTGTAAGGCCACCTAGAAAGTAGGATTTGCAACATGAATATTTTCATACGGGTTTCAAAAAATGCCTTGAAAAACTTTACAGGCTTTAAAAATTTGACCCTGTGCATCTTAACTCCACTTGAAATGGCAGTTTTAAGATCTTAATTCTCTTACATTTTCAAAATTCTGTCACTACTCAGGTGGAAGAAAGGCTGTTCTTCCTTGTTCACTACTCTTTTAGTTTCATGGCTGTTCTGAGAGTTTACGAGGATCAGAAGAGCTTCTAATAAAATGGGGACATTTGTGTCATGAGTAGTGGTCCAGCTCTTGATTATCAGGATATGAGATGGTCCTGACCATGTGCTGATTTTACTGTGAGATGTCAGAATCCTGTGGGTTTCAGCAGAGCCTGTGAATTAGGTCACAGATGCGTTGAACCCTGAACATACACTTATTTCTGGCCTAAAGCTGCCATATGCAAGCGCCAAGTATGAATTCAGATAGATTTTTTTTCCCACTGTCACAAATAGGCTTCACTCCAGGCATTGTTTTTGAGAGAGCCATGACGCACTTTGATATATCAATAAGAGCAAAAAAAACCCCAACCCTAATAAGTTCCAGAAAAGTTACATAAACGCGTCTCACCTGATGCTCCTGTCTTTGTACACTCTCTTAACTGACCCCATGGGCCAGCAAAAAGCATCTAATGTAGTACTGATGCTGGAAATACTGCACAGATGACTCAGAGAACCGAAGGGAATACTGGAAAATGCTCAGCGTTAAGCCAGTCCTCTAAAATCTAAATGAGCAAAATTGAATTAAATCAGAGTAATTCAATTCCATTGTCTCTAAATGAATTCATTGTGAGAGGACAGAGTCTGAGGTTGGCCAAGAGAAGGAGAACTATCTGTTCAACAGGTGGTATGGGTCAAACCAAAAAGAGATTGCTAAATCTTTTGAGTGTTGCCACATGGGGGTATATTACAAGCTATGCAGTTATTACCCTTCAGTAGACGTTGTGCGGCAGAGCACAGCTGTAGATGATTAAAGAGACCACTGCCAGCATCTGACAGCAAAATGTCAGTGTCAAAATTCAATTTGAATTGATTAAATAAGGGATGGCAACACTTTTGTTTTATGGATGGCAGCACTTCAGTCGCTTTAGATGCTCTGCTTTCAGAAATAAAATTCTTTCCCTCCCTGCTATGTTTGTTGGGGTGTTTTCAGTTGGATCGCAGTCATTTCTCCAGTCAATCAATTAAGCCAGGGTTTGCCACTGTGTCTGAGAGTCAGCCACAAAAGAGCTGGTACGGTTCCTTGGTGCTTGGCCAAGAGGCTTCAGCAGGAGCAAGACATCAGGCAGCTTAATCTGACTTCCACCACTGGCACAAGGTTTAATGGATGTTAGGGCAGCAATCATGTTCTGTGGTGCTGCCTTTCTCTCCTTGCCAAAAACATGGGGGGGGTGCTGAGAGCAGAGCCAGCGGAGCTACCTGTGCCAGCAAGCTCCTCTATGCAGGGCGATGCCTACAGCCCTTTGAAGCTCGTGTTGTGCTCCATAAATACATTTATCTCCCTAGGCCTCGTAGAGCTACACCGCCTGAGTAACTTGGCGCATTGAGTGGTCTCCCCGAAGTTAAATGGCAGTAAGTTACTCAGAGATATGAGATTTTACAGGATTAGGCCTTAAGTGCTGACTCCAGGCCAGATCTGCAGCAGGTATAAATCACCGCAGGTAATTTTCACCAGCTGAAATTCTGGCCCTAAGCCCGTGAGTCGTGTTGTTATTTTTTCACATTGTAAATTTTTGCTGTTTCTTATTTATATTGCTTTAGCACTTCGGGGCGCTTGTCAGGGGCCAGGACCCCATCGTGCTTGTCACCCTTCGAACAGAGATGCAAAAGACCCCTCTTGCTCCGGAGTGTTCCCAGTTTAAATAGTGTGCAAACCTTCGTATAGTCATTCAGCTTTTTCTAAGTGCGTTATTGCAATCGAGTTTTT
Source organism: Pampusana beccarii (assembly GCA_013399365.1). NCBI lineage: Eukaryota > Metazoa > Chordata > Aves > Columbiformes > Columbidae > Pampusana > Pampusana beccarii. The sequence continues at coordinate 7,071 of VWYH01009375.1, forward strand.
CTTTTATCCTTCCAGTAACGCATAACAACACAAATTCTGTGCCCAGGTTAATATCTTTAAGTGAAAATTTGCATTCTGCTGTAAATTATGTCTAAAGCAGCATTTTAAGCCTGGAATTTGTTGGAACCAGAAACAGTGTGGGACATGGTATTCAGTAGCTGAAGTGAGAGGTCCAGAGTCTCTGATACCTGATTTGAGATATATCAAAAAAAGAATTTGCATCTAATTTGAACTCGAAGTGAGGGGAATCTTAACAGTGGCTGAATATCTCAACTCTTTTGTGTAGCATTGTATTTAATTAGTGTGATATTACTTTTGTTTCAGTTGTAGTGTACCTTCCAGCTCTGCAGAGCTCTGGTTAGCATCTCTGGAATTATTGCTATTGCCTTCAATTACCCTGGAAGGGGTTTAAAAGTAGTAAAACTAAAACTTTTTAGAGCTGAAGTAATGCTAGGAAATTCCGCTTCATTACAGTCCTACCTGACTGCTTAGAAAAATAATGTAGTGGCTACAGGTCTCAAATTTATTGTGTGATGGCCTCGACAGACCAGAAAAATATGATAGGGTGTATATGTTTTATTGGTAAATCATACTGTTAAGCTGTTCTTTCCTTTCATGTTCTCTTTCACTGTTGTTTGGGGGTTTTTTGTGCTAGGCAGGAGAAGACGTGGCACAGCAGTTCCCTGTGTCCCCTTTTTCCATTGCAGGAGGAGCTTTACCCTGAGGCAGACCTTGGTGGGCTACTTTATCATCAGATTGTGTATGCATTAGAGCACAAATTAACAAAAAATAAGAAAAAAGAAATACAGGGTGTTTCAAGAAGATGGACCCGATTTGAAATCACTATATCTCTGCAGCCGCATGGAAGAAGACAGTTTGAGAGGCATTCAGGACAAATTCAATTATTGTCTTGATGTTGTCTGTACAGCAGGTGGAAGGAACATAAAGCATTTATAAAAAGGTTACTAAAACTTGATAGCTCATTAAACCGTCTGTAATTTTTTTTGTGTAACATGTTGCCATTGTGAAATATACTACTATACTACATTGCTTTGAAATTGGGTCCATCTTTTTGAAACACGCTGTAGTAGTTGGCTTTTTTCTAGATACTACTGTAGCCGTTGATGATGGGTGTTTCTAAATAAGACTTACTCTGCCCTAATCATTTATTAATTGCTTTTTTTTTTTGGCAAAGCCCTTGAAAGAGGCTTGGTGAAGGCTCTGAAGAAGCTGGATGACTATCTGAGAACACCTCTGCCAGAGGAGATTGATGCAGGCAGCACCGAAGAGGAGAAAGTGTCTAAACGCAAGTTTCTGGATGGAGATGACCTGACTCTTGCTGACTGCAACCTTCTGCCCAAACTCCATGTTGTCAAGGTAAAAGATGCCATGTGATGGCCAACAAAGCCTTATCTGACAATGAAATGGCTGCTCTGACAGCCAAGAGCTAAAGCCAACGTGTATTTCAGCAGAGTCATTTTAAGTCCTAGAAGAGCAGAGTTTGAAACACACTTTTGCTCCTCTATGTGTCTTATAGTTTAAGTTAAACACCTTTGTATTTAGTACATGAAGAAATTGTCCCATCACTAATTAGTGGCAAAGACAACATTAAGATCTAGGTATCCCATCTCTTTATTTTTACCTTGCTGCAAGTAACAGCATATTTCATATCCATTAGTTCCCATTAAGAGCAATGTCAAAACTTTAGTCAGTTCCCACTCATTTGTAACTTAAGAGAAGCAGTCAATCATTTTGGGGAGTATTTGTTCCAGCTGGTATTTCACACAGAGAAGTCAACAAATCAAACTCACCGCTGATGTACAACGGTCGCTGGTGTACATCATCTTGACTTCTAAATGTTGCACTCATTTAATCTATCAGATTACATGTTTCTTTAGAATAAAGCAAGTACCTGGCAGACCTTGGCAAGCAAGAAAGCTAGGAATTAAGGCCAAGTCATGCATCTAATTTGGCTTCATGAGCCAAAACATAACCTGAGCCTGGGAGCTGACTGCACACATGCAAAAAAATTTGAAAAAAGTAGTGAGTAAGTCACCAGGTAAGAAATGTGATAATATCCTCACAGATCTAGCTCTCTTTTTGGCTCATTTTCATTGGTGATGGAGTCAGACAATGCAAAATGAATGTGTGGCCCCTTACTGGTTCCTGTCTCCTTGGGATGAAATGAAAGATGTCAAAAGAGAATTGAAAGATTTCTCAGACAAGTATAGCTATATGTTATTGCCTGAAAAGTCTTTTACACATGGAAGAAAGTGTAAATTCATTTGATGGAAGATGTGTGCTAGAAATTGTTAAAATCTTGACTTAAGTTGCCCAGCATGTTTTATCTTCTCTGTGTGTGTGTGAAACATCATTGAAGGCAAGAATGCTTAATTAAATGCAGTTTAGGATAGGATTTGGACTTGCAAATACCAAATGGATCCTGATAATAGGAAGAAATCACGGTCATTTCTGAGAATATGACTGTCCAAAGAAATCTGTGATGAAAAATACCTCTACCATGTGCTTGAAAAATAAAGGGGAACTCTGTGGCACATATGTATGTAATTTATGCCCAGGAACAATTTTATACTGTCAGAAAAATTAGAGATTGGAAGCGGCCATTAAATCACCTAATCCATCCTTTCCTATCAGCTAGTTCATTCTGTCACCACAGGATTATTCTGTGTGGTACATTCTTACAGAAAGACTGAAATATCCCAATCCAGCATGCTACTTAACCAACCAACTAGCTTTAAGCACAGATTAGTCCCATTGACTTCAATGCCACTATACAGGTGCTTAAAATTAAGTATGCACTTAACTATTTTCCTGAATAAGGGCCTGAGTGTTTTCAGAAATCAAAAATTTGCCTTGATAGACAATTTCCTAGTCTAACAAGTCTTGAAAGCACCATTTTCTCCCTCAGTTTATCCTAATATTCCTGTTTCTAATGTCTGCTAAATCATCTTGGTTTCTCAATCATGGTACACATACCACCCTGAATTTTCCCGTTGAGTGAACACAGATACAGTCTTCCAACAGCTGTAGGTGGTTACATTCTCTGACATCATTGGCTGGGCAAAATATATTAGATATATTATAAGTAGAAGCATAGTATATGTAGAATATATGTTAAATATATATAGTGATAAACATAAATATAATTATTAAATATGTTAAACATAAGTATAGTAATTACTGTTAAACTATGTTATATGTAAATTGTTACTAATGGCTTTCCATTCAATCTGTCTTCCTTTCTATGATTCAGCTAATCCGCTTTCTCTTATTTGGCATCTCAACTTTAAGAAGTGATGTACATAAGACTGGTAAAAAACACCAAACACCACTAGGGTAAAATTAATGAGCCTTGGGTATCATAAAAGTCATAATTTGGTGATATAGCTGCCAGGACATTGCATTAGAGTGTCCTTAGGCCAAGTAGCATCCTTGCAAGATAGCGTATGACCTATGGTCTGAAAAGGCTTTTATTTTCTAACACCCTGATTCTCCAAGCGTTTCTCTCCTTTGCTATTAATTATGTGACAAGAAAGAGTACGAAGCTCTCTAAAAGGAAATCTAGAGATATATCACCAGCAAGATCCCTTTTTCCCCCCACTCTTTTCTCTTCATTTTAGATTGTTACAAAGAAATACCGCAACTTTGACTTCCCGACAGAGATGACGGGGCTGTGGCGGTACCTGAAGAACGCGTACGCCAGGGATGAATTCACCAACACCTGTGCGGCAGACAAAGAGATTGAGCAAGCCTACGCAGACGTGGCCAAGCGGCTCAGCAAGTCCTAACTGCCCTCAGCCGTGGCTCAGTATCCCCTTTTACAAACTCTTCTCCTCATTGCCTTAATATATACTTTATCATTATGCTATCTGGTTGGCATCCCAATGACTTCACCTATTCAAGTGTATTGGTCAGGGACAAATCTGCTTCTCCCTGGAGAAAACAGAAGGCAGCTCTAAGGTGGGGGATGCAGAGCCTTTGAAATCTGAACCTAAGATCTGGCTAAACTAGTATTATTCACAATCAGTATTGGAAATTAGTCCACTTTACTAGTTTCTTGTTTCATGGTGGGGGTATATCAACCACCTTTGGAGTTTTAAAAGTAAGATATTAGCTGAAATTTCAAGTAAGAGATTTAGGAATACACAGAACTGGTTCTTCTGTAGGTTATGTCAAGGATGCTTCCCCCCACTCCCAGTGCTATTGGGATCCTTGAGGCAGGAGCAAAATATGAGAGAGAGAGAGGGAAAGAAGAAGTTTGACCCTAAAGGTGAAATGCTCTTAGCAGTTATACTGTAAAAAACTCTCTGAATGCATATTCTGTCCTAGCAGGCCCAAGAGCTTCTAGGGTATTTATTTTTAACTTGGCACAAAAGGGGGGAAGCCTGAGTGAATATGTCAGACTTGCAGATGCTGCTTTGCATAAAATTTGCATGATATTGTTGGATCGAAATGTTTGACGTGAAAGAGAGTGAATGAGCAATTAAGCAGGCAGCCCTCGGAAGAGCAAGGCTCATGCCAAAATGCCCAGTGGATCTGCTAGTTGGTAGAGACACTCAGACACAGCAATAGCGGGGGCAGAATATTGACTCCAGCGAATAGAGGGAATTGGCACAGTGAACCAAACCACGTAGGATATTGTAGTCTTGACTGTACGGTTGCCAGTTCCTTTATAATCACTATCTTGGGAAGCTTGGGTCGGCAGGAGAAAGCTGTCGCTGCACATGAATTCCAGGCAGGGGAAGCATTTTCTACATGTTGAGCTCCAGATGGGTCACTTTCAAGCACTCATCATCTCACCCCAGGAGAAGTTTGTTCTGAAAGCCTCAAAGAGGGCAGACTGAAACAGAGGGAGGCACATTTCCAGCAAGAAATTTGGCAGGGACGCTAGCAGAAATCCATGTGTGACGCCTTAGTCCTGCTCCTCCAGGGTTTACCAATTCAGGTTACACAATTCGGAGTTAGGATTGCTCCCTAAAACTGTTTTGTTCTGTCTGTAGCATCTGCCTGACACAATCTGCTTTATACTAGTGATTATGTGCATGTTATTTTAGCAAATTCAGAATGACAGCTCTTTTACATTGAACTCGTGTGTCCTGATGTGCACAACAGTGCGCATGGCTCTTGATTTTCAGTTTGGGGGGATTTAAACGCTGTTTTCAAAGATATAATAAAACCCGATGTGGCTCCCCTTCTGGTCAGAGTTGCAGAGAGCTGCACTGATTTGAGGGGAACCCCAAGCTGTGACCAAGGGGAACCTCACAGCTGGCTTGTTTGTAGCCAGAGAGCTGAAGGACCGGAGACAGCATTGAAAATCAGCCTCTGCCCCATGATGATGATGACAATCTGAAGCCATCCCTGTTGCCTGATTATTCCGCTTTTCACGCTAACCCAGCTGGGAGCAGAACGTTGCTCGTTGATTGTGAAGATAGCTTGTGGTTGACTATTGTTTCGCATGCGATGGTCAATTTGTTCTGAACGTTTCAAAACCATGGAAGAAAATCCATGAACACCCAAGTCTTCCCCTAGAATGGGCTATTTTAACAACGGCTAGACTGGAGGGCAAAGGCTCACACTCTTTGAAACACTGCTGAGAAATCAGCTGGCTCAGAGAACACTAATAGCAGCCAGAAAAATCTAATAAGATTAGAAGTATCTGTGCAAGCACATGTGGCTTGTTAAAAACATTTCTTCATGAGATTGGAGTTATTTGTGATTTTTTTTTTTGGTAAATTAAGGCAACTATTTATTTATTTATTTTAATTGACTCAGTCTTTTCTGTTTTCCTGGTTTTGTTTTCACTCAGTGCACTGATCAAGATGGCTCTGTCTGTTTAGAAAAGTGTTATTAGTAACGCTCTGCAAATTTGTTTCTAGGGAAGAGTCTTGTGTCTGATTGATGGTCACTGGGATTTTTTACTTTCAGTATGATTTGACCAGGAGCATGCCAATCAACAGAATCTACGTTGTCTTTTTCCAGGTTTGTTTCAATTAGTGACTTCGCTTAATCACATTTGCAATGAATCTTTAAATGAAGACTCAGAGGCAGATGCAGATTCTTCCTCTGTGCTTATTATATTTAGCTCCTTAAAGAAGATTGTCTAAACATGCAGCAGATCTCAGGCTGAGTAAGCGAACCAGTTCAGGACCTGTCATGATTTCTTCCATTTCTGTGAACCTTTATCAATTTCCTGAATCCCGTGGGCCTGAAATGTTCTAGTATGTCTTTAGTTTGGCTAGAAGAGGGCCAACACACAGTTGATTTCAGTGACTTCACATTACATCTGTTTTTAAAAAACTATGTTTAATAGTGGTTTGGCTTATACCAAAAAAAGCTGTTGATGCAATGAGCTTTTTCTAAGATGATTTGCATGCTCTTATTAAAATATTTTTAGGATTTATTTGTAAAATCCTAAAATCCCCAAGCTACCTTCCTTTTAATTAATAATTAAACAACCCCTAAATATCTCAATTTTTCTAACAATGCCCCCCCCAAATCTTGATGAAATGTATCGACCAATATGGAAAAGAATAAGAGGAAAACGAAAACTGCTTTCAGCTACCGTGCCTGTTCTGTCTGAATTAAAGTCTCGCTCTGCATCCTAACTTTGCATTTCACTTATAGCTCTATTGTGGGCTGATGCAAGATTATGGACAGGTTCAGGCACTCCCTGACCTTTGTTTGGATTTGAAATCCAAGCTCATGTTTTCAGACCTGTAACTTTTGCTCACCTTTGTGCTTTTTGGCTTTAGCCATAGTCAGAAGCAGGAAATACTGGAAATCCTACATAGAAAAGTGTTTTGCTAAGATTTTGAGCTCAGTTCTCAAGACTCAGGATCCATCACCAGTGAGGTTTTAAAGGGCTCCAGACTCCTTTAAGCAGGGTATTTTTTGTGACCTTCCATTGTATTTAGAATTATAAGTAATAAATATTAATCATACAGGATTGTATATCTACATTGGCAAGGCAGCATTTCTGAAAAGAATCTAAGTGACAAGACAGACATTGCAGATTTACAATAACTTTGTTCATAAATTTTTTGCAAGATGTAAAGAAAGACATAGTGCAGAGGGGGAAGAAGCCAACAATGTGGATTTAATCATCTGCATTACAGAAATGCAGACCAAATGTCTGTAAAGATGTCCATTTCATCCAAACATTTCTTAGATATTTATTTCAAAGCTCCCTGTTCAGTCAATCCAGCACTCCATTCATATTGGAACTAATATTGATTTTTCTTCTATTAGCAGTGGTATGGGAGTGCGAGAGGATCCCGTATATTAGTTATTCTATTTTCTGTTAGACTATTTGGTTTGCCACGAGGTCATCTTGCTGTGAAAATAGGACTAAAGAAGTACCATTTTCAAGATAAGTCTTCTGACAAATATTTTTTTCCAATATAAAGAATCGTATAATGACATTGCTTTATCAGGTCTAGTGTGAAATATAGAGCTACAGGTTACTCCTATGTTTGCATCAGTTGAAAAGCCACTGCCATGGAGGAATGACAGCCTAAATCACGGAGAAACTAGATACCTTTGTTTCCTACAAGTTCAGCTGAATTGCACATTGCAACTTATTTTGCACGTGTATTTTATTTTAACCCCCAGCCACCTTTTCTCCTCTCTCATCCCTGCTAAAAGTCAATTCTAAATTCGCCATGAAAATTCTACCATTTCCTCAGTGCTAAGTAACAGGAGGCTCATGGATGGGCACACAGGGCAGTGGGTTTTATCCATTATGTGGGATGAAGTCCGAAGGCCACCACTGTACCAGCAGTGAAGGGGAGAAGCGAAGAGAACTCCCTTTCTGCATTGACTGAGTTTGGCTAATTATCTGAATTTCAGGTATTGCAAAATGTAGGCACTTATGTAAAGCCCCAGGAGCAAATGGAAACGTTCACTTTTCAAAATTAATTGGTGCTATGAAGAAAAAAATAACCCGAAAATGTTGTGTCCTCTGTCATGTGTATTCTTTTAAGCACCACAAAGTTTGCTTTTTTTGTTATTCTGCTAGATATAATCATTATTCTTGAATTGCTTTTGATATTAAGAAATATTTCCCAGTAAGATTTTGCCTTTCTGCTGAATCTTTAATCTCTTCATTAATTGTGATGTCTGCAATGACCTGGTAATTGCAGAGGAGGCAGGAAAGCTCTGAGGCTTATGCTTGTTGAGAAGTTGAAGGAGGTAATGATTTTTTTTTTCGAGAAAACAATATTAAAAATCTTTTTTTAAAATGTGTTATTTCATTTGGGATATTTTAACCAAGAATGATAGACTGTTTAGTCCAGACTGTGATTTTCAGCACAGACCTGTGCAAGCCACCATGTTAAGGTGCCCTTGCCTTGGGATTTCCTCAGGATACATAGAGACGTTCCTGTTGAGTCACAAAATTTCGTATTTCCTTGGTCAGGAGGGATCTGCTGGTTTGCACTGGCACTGGGCTATGACGGCCCACTAACTCAGCGCTAGGCAGTGAAAAAAGGGTCCCTGTTCCCTTCTCTCCCCCTGTAGCTCACATACAAGGAAAGCAGAAAGCATTAATCTGGTTTATTTCCCTGTGCCATGTCCCAGGCAAAACTCCAGCCCTGGGAAAGCACAGGAACCCCGTCCAGCGCTGGTTTTCAAAGCTTGATCAGTCCATGTTTTAACATGGGACATAAAGCTCTGAAGACCCCCATGTAGCTCCTCAGGCAGTGTTACAGGACTCAGTGGTATCTCAGAGACTGCAACAATCACGTTATTCCCATTGCCCCAAAACCATTCCCCGTTCACCATTTACTGGAGAGGTGCTAAAGCTGAAAATACTCTGGAGGATGCACTTGAATGTGATGTATTTCGAGCTGTGCTCATCACCTAACCCGCTCTGAACAACGACATCGTGGCAGCTCAGCAGGCCATGGCTCTGCTGCCGAGGGGTCGACCCCATCGCCTGTTGGAGCAGCAGCGCTGGGGTGGGAAATGCTGAAGCTGCTCAGCCAAGGGTGGTGTAACCGAGATGAAAGGTTTCGGTGCCACCTTTTCTCTGGCCGCGCTCTTGAGCTGAAGCCTGTTAGCAGCTCAGCTGGGGCCACGCACTAATGAGCATTTCTAGCTTGCAGCACGTGAATAGAGACTACTCATGTGTTTAATGCTAAACATGTGCTTGCCTGCCTGCCTGGAGAGGGGCCTAAAAGTCATGACAGAGAAGCCTATCTTAATGAAGAGCATTATTATTCTCTTTTCCTTTGAAATCCGGTGGCAGAATTCCCAGTGGGGGAATTCCCAATAGGAATTCCCAGTAGAGCCCAAGGCTACATAAGCACGAAGAGGTTTCAAGTGTGAAGGTGCCCTCAGTGAACAAAAAACACTCAAGGAGAAAAGGAGGCAGCCTCTTACTACAGAAGCAGGACACCAGCTTGGTCCCAGTGGTAACTGGAGGGTCAGGCCCCGTTCTGGTTTATCATGGGGACGTTCAGAGTGGAGCTGGGACGAGGCCACGTTGATGGTGTGATACCAAGGCATGTTCTGCTGTATCTCCAACCACGCTCCCTACGGTGGTATCCCACAGTATAACACCACCTCCATTGGGTCTGCCTCACTCTTATTATGAAGTAGCTTGTCTAAAGAAAACTAGGAAGGGTTTTTTTTTATGTATACATGGAGTAAAAACAATCCAAATATGCTCTAATGGTTCTCAACACGATACTGTCAGTTCTCACCACAGGGTGGAATTTGTTGGTGGAAATTAAATTAAACTAAATTAAAACAGAAAAGCTTGGCTGTTGCTAATGGGTACTACTGGGAGCCCTAAAAGCAGTTTACAGTGTAGAACCATAACAGGAGTGAACATCCTTTAATTCCCAGCATCACTTAGGTTTCACAGAGTCATTTCAGCTTATTCTGCTGCACTGCTGAGAAGTTGCTTTTTCCCTGTCTCCCTAGGTCTATAAACTGAAGAATTTGGGAAATGGCTACAGGCACCACACTAATCTCTTTCTTTTTCACTTTTTTTCTCCCTCTTCATTAAACTAACTACTTTAGTTTGGAAGTAACCGATAAGTAAATAGAATTTGCAAACAGCAAATTTCTCTGCTTTTTCACTGAGGAAGTTTTTAAGAGCTTTAAGGAAATGCGAGATTATCCCCAGCTTTGGGAATAAACTGTGGTATAAAACATATATAGAAGTGTGATTCTGATTAAATAATTTAAGCAAGAAGATTACAGTTTGCTTTAAGGAGCACGCTTAAAACTAAACAAACAGGATACTCCAGAAACTGCAATAGGAATTTAAGATTCAGTTCTAGTCTCTGTTGTGTGGCGTTTTGCTATTTTATTTTATTTTTATTTTAACTAATGATTGTGCAATATGGAAACTATATATATTGTCTTTATTTAACTGCATTATTTAATTCGAGAATGCTGTGTAATGTGTTGGGATGGAAGGCGGCATAAAAGGAAAACTTTTACCCTTGAAACGTCATTATTACTACTGAGTCTTTGATTTTGTTCCCACTGGAATAAACAAGAGCTGCACCACTTAGTTGTGTAGAAGCAGGATCTCAGCTCCCCAGATGCAGACAGTTTGGCAGCCTCTATGGAGGGTAATTTGCTATTTAGCAACCTGAGCCTTGCAGTGGGCACAGGAAAGCGGACAGGATAGTCCTGGGCTGAACGGATGGCGTTGCTCGCGCAGGCCCGCAGAGAATCCCCTGCTGTTACAAAAGGAGATTAAGCCATCATGAGACGTGGACTGGCTCACCCTGAACCAGACACATTCGCCGGCGGCGCAGCCGCTAAATCGCTCTGACACCAGGAACCGCAGCGCAGGAGCTCGGCCTCAGATGCGAGTCAAAGCGGCATCTTCGCCACCAGTCGTTTTCTATTTATAATGACACGGATCTATTTTACAATCACGGGGAGGCACAACAGGAGCGGCCTTTGTTCTGCCTAAATCGCATTTCTCGTGCGGGTGGGTTGAAATCCAGCCCTTGGCCCCGCGCCGCGCACCACACGCACCCGGGGCGGGAGATCCTGGCACCACAGCACGCACCCTGTCGTGCTCCAGCGCTCAAAGGCTGGAGCAATAAACTCCTGCTAAATGGCTTAAAAACATCCCCTTAAGTGTGCTGAGCTGCCGCTCTGCCTCGCTTCTCCTTTCCGACCCTATTTTATGCCTAAGACTTTCGTGTCAAATAAGCCAGGAGTATATCGCGTTGTTTAGTGCTGGAAATTACTCGGTGTTATTGGCCATAAGAACTTGGGGTGAAAAGACCCAAACCCAAATTCAACCCTCTTTCCTAGTGCAAAACTGGCTGCTTGTGCATGCAACTGTATTTTCAGAGGCTGCAAATCAATTGCCAATAGCTGCTTTATTTGGTTTCTGGAGAACAGGTCCTCATCTCTGCAAATGCTTGTTGATATAATGGTACCCCCATGTCTTTTTTTTCTTCTTTTTTTTTTTTTTTTTTAAATTAAGTGTTCTGATCTGTGTGGCCTAGAAATGTATGATCTAGCGATCAATAGATCTACTTTTACAGTCTTGACTGCCTGACTGTTTTCAGTTCTAAAGCCTGAAGATCAAAACCAAGTTGCACTGTGGTGAACAGAAACGCTTTTTTTTTTCCCTCAAAACCCACTCATTTTCAAATCCTGACTCATTTGGGGCACAATTCTGGTTCCTTAGAGAGGGGTCCAAGGCTGAAAGAGAGAAAGGGAAGGCACCAGGCATGCTACTGTCCTTCCCCTGAAAGAGGACAGCAAGAACCAGTCTGGAAATCCAAGGAGTTGTATGGACATATTTTCCATATTCAGTGTGAAAGCAACTTGTACAGAGAGCTGAATTGCCCTATACTACCCCACAGCTGCTTAAACATAAAGGTAAAAATCAGTAACTCTTAAGGAGAATGCAGGAATGATCTTTAAACTCAGACCTGGTCAGCTTCAAAGAAAAGTCATTTATTTGTAAACTACGATTTTATAGTGGTTGACAGTGACAAGTGACCATACATCTAGGGGTCTCCATCAGATAAGAAAGACAGGATGAAACCTTTTGCATAGTTGTGATTGTCAGTTGAGACACATCCTCTATTAATAGGTAATTTTAGATTAGACTGTAACATTTTGGGGTAGGAGCTCTATGTTTCTTCTCTGTATGTGCAGCTCCTAACATAACAGGAGCCTGATTAGAGCCTTCGTGTGCTGCTCTAACCCTCGTAATATATAATAATAGGAATAATATATTTAAAACGTCATTGCAGTTCACCTTTAATATTATGATTATGTGGCTGTACTCTGTCAACTGTGAATAAAATTAATGTTCTTTTTGTATAATAAGTAGTATATTTTATTATTGAAGGAACAGTTAAATTTAATTTTTAAAAGCAAAAAAGTATCTGCTCTTTGTTTCATTTGAAGTTTTTGGATAAATAAGCAAACGTTTCTTTTGTATCCTTCAAATGAGTATGTGTTAAATGAAGAAATCCACCTTCTTGAATTGGAGCTGTTTATAATCTTATATCCCAAGAGTGATTAACACCTGATAATTTGAATAAAAGTGGTTTATTTTCTCATTGGGTTATTCCTGAGCTTTTGTTTAATTTGTTAATAGTTTTTTATTTAAACAAGCAACATTCCCTCAGCTGCAAGAAAAAAATGTGCACTTACAGCTTGAATACAACTACACTCCTCACGGGGTCTAAAAATCGATTTGATAGAAATAAAGGGAAAGACAACAAGGACAAGCAAGCTACATCTGTGGTAGAAGAAGAAACGTGGTCAGGGTACAACTGCACTGTCCCCCAGACTTTGGTGCCAGATAATTTTTGTGCACTTTGGTGCCAGATAATTAGTGCAGCTGGTGGCACCGTGTTGGCCTGGACCAGAGACCACTCTCCAAGGTGGTGTCCAAGCGCAACAACGGGATATGAGAAATGGTGGGGTTATAATACAGGTCTATCCAATAATGGATGCGTTGAAATGAGGAATGATTATTCAGTGTCTTTCATGTCTCAGGTTAGGTGTTCCTGATGAAATAATTAAGCACCATGTTTAAAGCAAACATAAATAAGTACTTTTTTACAGAATGTGTAACAAAGCTTTGGAGCCCTCTACCAGCGCATGCTGTGCAGATCAAAATGAACATGGGGTTCAAATACGGACATAACTTCATGAAGAACAGATCCATTACTGTTGCTGAACACCAAAGTTCAGATGCAGATTTTAGGTCAAGAAGTCCCTGAATACCAGGTCTGGGAGAGGGCTGGGAGAAGTAGGTTTCCACTTACTTTATTTCTTACATAGCTTCTGCTGTGAGAGGTGAGACACAGCTGAGGTGGCTTGGCTCCAGGATGGCCTTTCTGATATTATAAAAAAGAAAAACTGATGTTACGATAAACAACACTTAGAATTTATCTTCCTCCAAGCAACCCACTTCCAGAGAGGCATTAGAGACAGAGGCTCTGATTCCCTCTCACAGCAAATCATAGAATCATACGATAGTTTTGACTGGAAAAGACCTTTAAGATCATTGACTCCAACCATTAACCTATTGCTGACAAGTTCAGCTCTAAACAATTCCCTGAGAATCTCACCTACATGAAACATTTTATCTGCTAATCCCATGTTTGAAGACCATGTTATTCAAAGCACAGCAGTCAGGAGAAAATACTCAGAAATACAAGAAATATAAAAAGATAACTCAGTAGCTACCCAATAATAAATAAATATTAAGATGAAATATTACAATTAAATATGATATTAAATTAATATTTAAAGTAAATATTAAACGAATATTAATGATAAATAAATAAAGAATGTCAGGGAATCACTGCCCATCTGAAATAACAAGGGTTCATCATCCAACAGCTGCAACTGGAGAGGAAGAAATAGGATTCCTCCTGGTTTATGTTTCAACTTTTCCTCTGGTCACCAAAGACTGTACCTTTGGGCCACATCTCTCTGGTACCACATCTCTCTTGATTTGCTGTGTGATCTAACAATGAGAATTTGGCTCAAAGTCTTCAAACCCAAGCTGGTAAGTGTCAGTGGAATGTTTTTGCTTTAGCTAGTGCTGCAATAGCTGTTCAGTTGTCCAGAACTGCAGTGGTCCAGGGCCTTGGCTGATTGCTTTTGGACTGAACCTGCAAGTGCAAGCACCCAGGTGCACCTTCATAGCACACATGGTCTTTCCCTTTCTCTCGGATTGTGACAGCATGGAAGAAAAACAAGGCATCTGCAAAACGCATCATCAGGCAGATCAAAGAAGGAATAAATAAGGTACTGCAAACCCTATTATTGCCTGATTCGTAACCAGTCCTGAATGGAACTAGGGCTTTGCTGTTTGGTCATTCAGCTGCATGAAAGTTGACCATGGCCGTTGCTATGGGTTATTGGTAACACTGCCATGCATTTTCTCACAGAAACCCACACCTTGCACAGCTCCACCACGTCATTGCATTGCCAGAACCACATGCGTGAGACTGTGTCATCCTGATGAGCATCTCCATGAGTGACCGATACCAAATTCTTCAAAGACTGATGACATGAGCCCCAGCATTTGGGGTTTACCATACTGACCAGACTCAAAACATGTTCCACACCAGTGGTGGTTTTTTAGCATTATTTTGATTAAAAATAGTTACTTATAGCTCTAAGTCCTCTCATTATACAAACAAACCTGACACTGGTCTCAGGCTCTCTAGACACTGGCCTAGGTGGTGTTTTACGGCAGTGAGTGCATCAGATCCACTAGGCGCTGTGTAAAATGAGAGGTTTCTGTGCATGAGTGATAGTGATTGCAGACCTGAATGATGAAAAATGGGGCGAGTAACAACCTGGATCACTTATAATTTTTCATGTCTTTATTTTATCATTCCTTATGCATCTGCCCTGAACAAACCAAAGCTTTCCCCCTTTCCACAGCCCCGTCTCTATGCTGCTGGTCATGGGTTTGGTCATTCAGTCTCTTAAGGATCACTCCTACCCAGCTAATCGCTCTATCTGATGGGGATTTGTTCTGCTGTCTCTCCTTGCTTGCCACGTGAAAAATAAAGTCCTTATCGGTGTCCACAGAGCTGCTGGCACCTCTTCCTTCAGGGATGGGGTTGCGGGAAGCTTTGTCAGGGAGAGTTTAGCTTGGAGTTTTTCTTTTTTATCTCAATACCTGCTGTAACACTCTACACATCCTACTAGACGTGCTGCAATCAGTCCGGTCTGCACCAGGCAAGAGTTTAGACGTTTCAGGTGTCATCCATCCTTCATATCTCATGCATGCCTTGCCTTTCGTGAGCCCAGCAGATGCCTTTAATTGCCAGCCACTGCTCTTGGCTTTCCAAGAAGCAACAGAGGAACTACGGAGTCCCTCTGGCTAAGGATGAAACAAAGGGGCCCAGCAGTGTTATGACATTTTCTTGCACTGAATTGGCTTTGGGAAGAATGGGCTCTTTCCTCCCATTAGATAAGCACAGAAATCTTAAGCAGATGCTTGCAAAACATCAAACAAATATATACTTTAAAAAAAATAAATATAGGCTATACCCACATACCCCATAATCTGGCCAATATTCAGCCACCGCTAGCAGTATCTAGCCTTTCTCTGGCGAAGCCTGGATGAAAAGGAAAAACCCGCAGTCTAGTCGCTCCACAGCAGGACTGCAACTGGCTCCTCCATCACCATCACACCAGGGCTGAACGTGGCCATGGTGGAGCTGGTGGTCAGTCTCCAGTCTGCCCTGTTGGTCAGCAATTGGGGCTTTTGTGGAACGTGAAGGGGAATTTCATGCCGTAGGGAAGAAGGTGCAGCTGTATGGAAAGCCTAAATTGCCCAGAACAAAAAGAAAGGGTGTTTTCTCTAGTGCTTAAGTACTGTTATGCTACTGATTTCTCGGGCAGAGATAACAGACTGGATTTCTTCTAGTTTCCTCGCGTAGGAAAGCCAGAGGATTTGGGAAAAGCTGGATGGAACTATATTCACTGAGAAGTATGAGAAAGAGTTCACTAGAGTCCCCCGTCTTTCAACCCTTTTTTAAAACAATGTCAATGAACATTACCAGTGCCAAGAGAAGGGCTTTTAAAAACCTGCTGAAGTTCAGGTCACCCATGTAATCCTCATTCATCTTCTTGTATGGACGGGCTGTGGTTCCAGCTTTCATCTTCACTGTCTACAACTACCTGAAATGAGGTTGTAGCATGGAGGGTGTTGGTCTCTTCTCCTAAGTAGCAAGCAACAGGGTGAGAGGAAATGGCCTCAAGTTGTGCCAGGGGAGGGTTAGATTGGATATTAGAAAAAATTTCTTCGCAGAAGGGGCTGTTGGGCATTGGAACAGGCTGCCCAGGGAAGCAGTGGAGTCACCATCCCTGGAGGGGTTTAAAAGATGAGGTTCTTGGGGACACGGTTTAGTGTTAGATTTAGGTTATGGTTGGACTCAATAATCTTGAGAGTCTCTTCCAACCAAAATGATTCTATGATTTTGTCTGCTCATGTACCAAGTCCTGCACAGGTCCTGCCCGCTTCGGTTCCCTGAATGGGTGATGCAATTCATTTTCTCAGCAATATGTGGTGCTGGGATTTCTTTATTCCTTATTGCTCACCCTATTAGGAAGGTCTTCAAAATAGTCATGGTATCATGTGCTTTCTGCAGCAGTGTTGTTTGCAACTGCTTCACAAACATTCATTAGATCACTTCATGTATCCCTAAGGGGGAAAGGATGATGTTTCACAGCGTGGCAACCAAGGCTTAGAATTTCAGATGTAAGTTTTCTCTTCACTTTGGATACTCCGTTTCACCTCTTTAAGATGTGATTTTTCTCAGCACATTGCTCTGCACAGCAATTTCAGGGTACTGCTGTACCAATAAATTCAATGTGCTAGGAAAACTCCCAGTCTTTGGGACAAACTGGTTCAAAATGTCTCATGTCCACACTGGTTTTACCCTCTTAAGCTGGATGGCTGCCTGCAAACTGCTTATTAGAAACAGGCCCTGGACAAATGAACTTCCAAATGATGCTGGGGACAGATTAGTTTGGGAGGGTGCTAGATGGCCTGAGCCAAGAGGGCTCTCACAGTCTAGACATACAAACATATATATAAATATATGGTGTGTACATACCCTAAGTAGTAAATGCAGGTATTTGGGCTATTTTCCCACTTCTTTCCAGTGCATCTGGGAGTGCTCAGAGCTCCTGCACCTCAGCTGTTGCCACCTCAGGTACCACAGCCACCATAAAAAGTAGCAAATTTGGCTCAGTTGAACAGTAGTTGGTCTTTCCTAAGTTCACAGTCTGTCTGGGGGCATATTTCTTAGCATGGCCTGCTACGACAGGACAAGGGGTAATAGTTTTAAGCTAAAAGAGGAGAAATTCAGCCCAGATATGAAGAAGAAATTGTGGCCCCTGAGGGTGGTGAAACACTGGCCCAGGTTTCCCAGAGAGGTGGTGGATGCCCCATCCCTGCAGACATCCCAGGCCAGGCTGGACGGGGCTCTGAGCAACCTGATCTGGTGAAGATGTCCCTGCTCATGGCAGGGGTGGCACTGGATGAGCTTTGAAGGTCCCTTCCAACCCAAGCTGTTCTATGATTCTACGATTTCATGACTTTGCAAGTATAGTAAAGTTTTAGTGTAGTTTTTTTCTTTGTGTGATTTTGTGTGTGTGTGTGCGTATGTACGCATACACACATAGGTACACCTGTTTTCACATATGTGTGTATACATATACGGTGGCATCTTTCCCTCCGAGCAGCATTTTAATTCTGGGTATCTGTAATGATGATGGAATATCAGTGCTGAAACCCAAGTCCTAGGGATGTTATTCATCACAGGGCAGTGAGAATTGCGCTGCTGTGCCTGTTTGGCCAGGAAAATTCACTACTCCTTGCCATGGGGCACAATTCTCCAGGGAGAGCCCTGTGGCCGTCAGAGCCCGTGTGATGCTTTGCTCTGCATCCAGCCAGAGTAGCACTCATATTTATGGTGTATGGGCTTAAATCTTTATTCATAAACCAGCAGCTTTAGCTTTTCATTGTCAATGTGGATGTTGAACTAATCAGAAAGGCGAGCAGGGGAAGGGTGGGGACAGGAAAAGAGGAGTTTGTGGGAACATAACATTGTAAAAGAAAAAACTCTGCTTGCTGTCAGTTAAGTCTCTCCATTAGTTACCTCTACCATTATGGATTCATTTTAAGATCCAGACTTCAATATACATAACTTTAAATCACTAACATTCTTCATGGCTCTGTGATTTGCTGGTTCCATATGTAGCCTCTTGGCCCATTGCATTGGCACAGGTTCAATTCTTGTTCTTCCTTTGGGTTACGGTTTCCTTGCTTTGATGGGGGAATCGGGAGGGGAAGAAGAGGGAAAAGCCAAAAAACTGACGGTGAGATAGAAGCCAAGTGATGGGAGAGAATGAAAGAATGGGAGGAAAAGAGAGGAGCAAAAGTACAAGCACTACAGAGAGAAACAGCTTAAAACAAGTAGGAAGAAGTAAAGAAATAGTAGGAAAAAAGCAGAAAGAGGAAAACAATGAGAAATATTGTCACGTGAAGCTGTCTCCATCCCTCTGCTTTTGACAGTGCTGAGACACTGAGCAGTGGGAGGAGAGGACTGATAGACCCTTCCCTGAGAGCCTGAAATGGCAGTACTGTGCTGCTCCTCGTCCCCTCACAAACAGGCTCAGCTCCCGCCTGAACTTCGTAATTAAGCTCACCAAGATTTTGCTTGGGGTCTGGGCTGACAGCTGTATTGAATTTTGGTTTATTGTGTGATTTATCAGAGCCGTCGATGGGCGTTTGGATGATTTAGTGCTGCAAAAATACCTTGGAATGCAACGCACAGCAATATCTGCATTATTAATAACAATAATAATAAAGATAAATGTCTCTCCCCAGAGCTTTCGATGGCCATGCCACTCAATTTAACATTTTAACAGTGGCATGTGGCCTCTCCATGGCACCTGGTAACGTCTGATGGATTCAAGCAGGCAAAGAAAAGGTTATTTGTCAAATGCTCAGCCTCAACTGTATGGTATTTTGAAAGCTCCAGGTCAGAGCAGCCTGAGCTGCATTCCTGTCCCTGACATCCAGCGAGACTGAACTTTGTCATGTTATTAAGCTGTCAGCAGCACTGGGGCGTTATTTAGATTTCTGGTGGGAACTCCTTGCACATGCTTGGGGTGCTCTAGTGGGATTATATCAACACCATTGTAAAACACACACAAATGAGCTGTGCTGTAATTACCACATGAAGACCTCGCTTGGCTGGGTTAATCAGCAGAGAATGGAAATACCAGATAAACACAAATGGGCCACCAGGATGTTTATTCCAGTGGCAACAATGCCATTGTTTCCTATGAGACCAGCCTGATTCTGGGGCTCCTCTGGCAGCCAAACCACCAGCTGATGAGCATCTGCCATGCATGGAGGAGCAACATGGGGCTCTGCTTCGTCCTCTGCACAAGAGTCCTACAGAAATGATTGGCAGGACTGGGGCTGGGAAGATGCAGAGGGACCAAGGGCTTTAGATGGCATGATATTTGCTGTTGTAAAAAGAAAAAAAAATAAAATTCTCTACATCCCTGCACCAGTACCACTCAAAGATTTGCTTTGCATGAGACTCTTGTGCCCACCAGGTAGGACAGAGGCTGCTTTCTGTGCACCCCTCCCCATGTTCTCCAAAGTGGAAGGGGCAATTATGGCTTTATCAGTTCCAGCTGCCTGTCAGAAAGGGTGCGCTGGGCAAAAGCATCTGTCTGGGGAGTTTTGTTCTGTTGGTTGCCGTTCGACGACTCGCATTTTGACATGCTTTTACCACTCGCTTTTCAGGAAGAGACACAACCTGATTTAAATTGACTGCACCCCACTGCAGCCACAAGCCATGGTGACCAAGTGGGACCATGGTGGCACCATCACCCTGGGCAGAGCAGAGGGCTGAGATCCTCCCTCAAGAATCCTGCCCAGTATGTCAGACCTGTTTTATCCACCTGGGTGCTGTAACTAACACCGTGGACAGTGGTTTGCTGAGCAAACAGCTGAGCCCCTGGAAGATGTCCTTGTCTCACGTGTTTGCTACAACGTCCACAGCTTTACCCATGGGCAAGGGGTTGCCTGAGCACTCTTTAAATCAATGATGGTGGTTGTCTTGGAAGAGCAGTGAGGATGGTTGTGTACAAGCCTGCCTGGCTGTGCCAGGAGCTGATAGCAGAGCACTTGGTTAGTCCCTTCCTCTGGAAAAACTACAGAGAAGCATAAGAGATGGTGACAAATACATGGGTAACACCAGCATCATTTGGCACAGGAAGCTTTGAAAGAGGTTTTCCACACATCCTGACATCCTATTATAGTAACATCGCAACAAAACAATGAAAACATATAACACTCTGTGTCAGTAATTTGATAAGTCCTGGAAGTGACTGTGCTACTCCCACAAATTTGCAATCCAAATGGGATAAAGATGTTTCTCTGCAACCTCCATTGGCAGAGAGAAGATTGTCCAAAGATATTCACTCATCTCTCGAATGGCCAGGTTAGTTGTTCAGCTCTCATCTCCTGGACAATAAGCTATGAAGTACAGGACCATCGGTGCCTTCCCATTCCTGTTATAAATAGATGGGCTTGCAGGAGGGTTTTCTCCTCCATGGAAAAGAAGGGGAGAGGAAAAGGGGGGTGGTGAGGTACAAGAGAAACCTAGAGACAACAGGTTTGGGAGAGAAAGCCAGACCCAAGAAGGAATGATGTTTCCTTAGTGCTTTTTTGCCGTCTGTTTGGTCTACAGAAAAGTATATCCAGATCATGCTCTGAGAGGCTGCTCTCTGAGTCCCCAGCTGTCACTGTCTTCACTTATTTCTGGGACCATGTAGGACACAGGACACTGAATAACCGTGCCAATCTCACTGCTTTTCTTCCTCCCTACTCTGTTTGCCACAGCCACCTGTGCCATGCCTCATGTTAGCTCCTGACTTCCCATCTCCTGTAGCAGGCTGAGGCCTACCATGCTCAGCTTTGGGTCTAAAAATGCTTTTGATAAATAAAACTGACCAAAACCTCCTTATCTCCTCAGTGTTACCACTGCTATTGCAGACAAAGGAATGGGCATCACAGATTCGCTCTTCTTCTGCCTTTACCCATTACTTGGTGAGACAAGTGAAATCCTGATGTCTCCCAGGAGCACCCTGAGGTGCATGAGGGTGGGTCTTCACCTACAGGGACCTGACCAGGAACCTCTTGCTGCACTGATGACTTGGCTTCCCAGGGCCACGACTCATTTTTATCACCAGTTTTGAAAAACTGGAATGCATACCTCGTAGATCTTCTGTGTATGACTCCTCAGTTAGGGGCTTTTCTGAGCAACGTCTATCCCTGATGAAAAACGTTTTTCATCAAAAAGGAAATTCTTAATAAAAAATGTACTCTAGTGAAACTCTTCCACATAAAATTGCTGGTTTTGACACACACTCAATACCCACCAAAACAATTAATCTTCGTTTACTAACCAGGATACTAAAGTTAAATAACTCAAGTCAGTATTCGGAAATGAAATTACATTTTTAAGTAAAATGGCAGATCAAAAGGAATTGTTCCTTCCAGTGCACTGAAATTGGCATTTTTTGGCTGACAGCCATTGTCATGTTGTGTTCCCCCTGCCTGCTTTACTCATTTGCTGTCCTCTAATGTGTGGACTGGGTGAACATCTTCATCTGTGTGTACCGTGGCACATAACACAGGGAACCCACAATTTTTTACTGGTGAAGTATGAATGGAGAGGAGGAATAAATGTTTCCTACCTTGGTCTCAGGGATGGGTGCAGGCAGCCTCTGGCTTCTTTTCGTCGGTGCTCAAAGCTGGTCAGATGCAGTTTGGATGAGATCTTTTGTTTCTTTGACTCCCACATAGTGGGAGTCAAAGTCATAGTCATAGTGGGAATCAGATAGTCATATAGCCATAGTGGGAGTCCCATACATAGTGACATACTTATCCTTCGATCCAGGGTTGAAGTCAAGGGCATCATACGGTCTGCTGACCTGGAATAGAGTTTAGCACGTGCTTGAAGACTTCCTCATTTGGTTTATTGAATGGAAGCATTTTCACAAAGTTTAAAGAGAAAGCGATTGATTGAAAAAAAAAAGAAAGACAAGAGAAAAGGTCATTGTCATTGGATGGGGGTGACACAGCAAGAGGAGCACCTTCAGGTAGCTCTGTCCTCTGAACAGCACCTTTAAAACTCAGTTCTTCTTTGAAGTGCCTGCAGTCGGGCACTAAAACTAGTGAAAAATAAATCGTTAGGAAATCTGAAACATAAAGATATGTAGACAATAAAATTCAGATTAACGAGGAGTTAATCAGTGATTAATCATTCACTATGTAACCCACATTTTCCTTGTGGTTTTATGAAATGTCTTAAGCAGGAAAATAAGAAAACAAACACCTTTACTTCCAGTATGCTTGAGCATTGCACTTTTCATATTACGCAGTATCAAGATTTCTTGCCTTGGTACTTGCTTTCTCTTTCCCATCAGTCAAGATCTTCTTCAGCTTCAGAATAAAAGGCATTGTATATTATTTTCCTCATGGCTGCAAAATCGAAGTATTTAAGAGAAACTATAGAGCTCACTTGAAAAGGAGGGTTAAAAGTGTTACCCTACAAAAGAGAAAGTATTGTGACATTTGAAAGATTATTCTTCCTGGGACTCAAGGTTTTTACCAGTGATCTGCATCTGTAGCCTTTCCCAACACAGTCTATCATCAACTGATTCAATGTCATCATCAAAGAATTTTTGGCTACTGACTTTAATAATAGTTGAGAAGTTTAATGAAAGGAAAGATCTGCATAGATTTATTCCTAAATTGGATGAAACCCTGCCTTTTTTTTCTTTTTTTTCGGTAATATTTCTGCTCAGAGAAAATTATAACCTCTGCTGCCAGTGATGTGCTCTGTATGTTTTGTTTATTACAGTGGTTTTAACTGGAACCATTGGTGAGGGAGTATCATTATAAAATTCTTGATCCCCTTGATATATTTGTGCAAACATAGTTGTGGGCACCAAAGGCACTGGAGGACATGACATTTTCAAACCATTTTCTCCTTATTTTAAGCATCTGCTCAGTCACTCAAATGTGGTACATGCCCACATGCTCTCTAGGCAGAGAGAAACTAAGGCCATTGTTCAGACTGGACGTCTGACCTCATGTGTTTGACCCCACCTGAGTTGAAGCTGGTCTTTTGCAGCTGCTTCTCCAACCAAGCCATGACTTGGTGGTGGTGCCTACGTGGCCAACCCCTTCCTGGTGTTTGCCATCACCATCACGGCAGGAGCATTGCAAGGAGATGTCTGACTTCTCACCCCGGAGTTGCACAAACCAAGAGTGACAGTGGTTTGTTCTAAAAACCTCCTGGGCATGTAGGTTACACACATGCAGTTGTTGGGGGATCAGGTGGTTGTCCCACATCTAAGAATAGCAAGTATTGGGTCTCAGAGAGCTGCGAATTCGTGCCATGTCTGCAGTACCTGTGAAGATGAGCTCTGGAAATCAGGACTGCTGTCACTCTCTTTGCAATTATCAATTTTAAAAAATTTTATTTGCTATTGTCTAGCACTGAGTTGCTTCCGTCTCCTTGGGGACTGCAAGAGATGAAAGCTGTGGAGGACACAAACCATTTGAAATGCAATGGGCCAGGTTTTTTAAAGAGCCAGAAGCTGGGTTTCTTCCCCTTGGTGTCTACAGACTGGGCCAGATTTTCCAGGGGGTTCGTCCAGCAGCACCGGGTGACTCCCATTGGGACACTGGTACCTTACTCTGCAAAAAGCTTCACTCACAAAGACATTAAATGCTTTTAGAAGTCTGGTTGCTGAGAATCACAGGTCAGCTTATTTATTTACTTTACTTTGAATCATGAGGATCAATTAGCTGATGATGATGCAGAGGGGAAGGGAGCTGAGATTTTTATTTATCTTCAGGAACTGCTTTATAATAAGGGTTGATTGTTGCCTCTGCATAGCCCAGTGAACCTTGTAGTGACCCAGCAAAGTCAGGGGCTTACACCGAAACCTTCAGGTGGGCTTGTCCTCCTCTAACTTTGGCCATCTCAGTCCAGGGTGTCTCTGTCAGCAGTGACGTGAGATGAGAACCTCCACAAAGCTGTTTACCTTGCTGGGTGTAGACAACTCTCTTAGGATACAAGGTGCCACCTTCTTTTCCAGAGGACCATCTAATACTACGCATTTAGCTTTAGGATGGCTGGAGGCAGCTGAGAATTATCTCATATGGAGATGAATGGAACTACAAGTAGATGAAATTGAAACACCGGACTTCCACACTGTGCTGGATTAGGCAATTGGCAGCTGCTATAACCAACCCCCAAGACTGCCTGTGGTTACATTCACTGAACCGGACCTCTGAAAGGGACAAATTCTACTCCAGCCCAAGAAAGGCTCCTCTCATCGCAGTGCCACGGGTCAGTGATTAGGAGATATATAAATGAGAACACATTTCTCCCTCCGACGGTAGAGGTAACTGCCAGCAAAACATGATGAGAGGGAAGAAAACTAGGCAAGACCCATCAAGATCCACTGCTGGAGCCAAGGAAAAAGGTTCTGTTGACATCTCTGCAAATCAGGGCTGAGCCAGACGAAAGCTGTGAAGAAAGAGCCCTGTGCACCATAAGGTTGTGTTGGTCTACAACCAAGGAGAGGAATATTCTGTAGCCAACAAGATCCCTGCTGGGCAGCACAAAGACAAATTTCTCTTTCATCAGCACAGCTGGAATTAATCTGGATTTGTTCTAGTGCAACAAAAGGGCTAAATTCACTCTATATGTTTCCCTTCCTCTATCTTTCCCCCACCCCCTGAATATGCTTTAAAAATGAGTCCTGAGCCCTGCTCTGAAGAAGTAACAACTTGGGGTCCACATGCTGGGAGTGTTTGGGAAATGTTGTTGATTCAATAGAATCATCATCTGGGATGGCGGAGGAGGCAACAAAACACTCAAGAATCTCTTGTCACTTTAATGAGGTGAATTAACTTAGCAAAGCGTCAACGAAGAAGACCTGGGGCAAGAGCTGCATCAGAGAAGGTAAAGGAAGGGATCTCCAAGGGTCTTAGTGGGTCTTGAGCCTGGTCTATGAATGTCTCGCTGATGTTGGTGAGATCCTGTACACAGGTTTACATGCTCTCCTCACCTGGGTCTCCCCATTCAGCAGGTCCATTTTGTTGTGTATTGCCTTTTCTCTTTCACAGCTGATGAAGTATTTCCATCTCCCCATTCTCTTCTCTGTTGTATCTTGGCCCGTGTTCTCCTAAAGAACATGTGTATTTCATGAACATGCAGGCTTGCATTTATGTGGCTCATGCCAAGTGTGAGCCCGTTCTGCATCAGAAACAGTCATTTATGGGGAAGTGAATAGTCAAAAGCTTACTATTAGTAGTAACTCCTGGCATTTGACAGTGACCATTCAAAATCTTCGGATGCTGGGAACATAGAATTTGCTGCAACTGTCTCAGAAAAGCCCACATGAAGAAATCAAGTTTTGGTACAATACAAAAAAGCCCTATTCTGAGGTTGCATCCTACTTATTTTAAGGGATTTTCTGTTCCAAAAGTCCAGTTATGAAAAGATATAGAAAAAATGGCTGTTTTCAGTACTTTCATAAGCATTTCTTATCACAATGAGCATAGAGAAAATCAGCACTTCTTGTGAGAAATGACCAGTTTGACACATAAATATTAGAAAGGGAAGAGCAAAACAAAACAAAACAAACCCCAACCCAACACGTGGGCATTATCCAACACAAAGAAATATAGGAATGAACAAAACCAGGAAAACTACTAGAAAATGGGAAAAGATTGGAAAAATGTGGTTAAAAACCAAAGGGAAAAGAAGGAAATAGTTTTCTTTAATTGATTTTATAGCAACCCTTGATCAACAATTTTTCAGTATTTTACTCTTTTGTGGTGTATTTACTAATATTGTATATGACTTCTGTTGTAGAACTTCCTAAATAAATAGGACTGCTTAGTTTTGCTGTACTACCTTGCATCCATAGTGCTTCAGGATATGTTAATGCTCTTTTAAGGATAAGCAGAGGCACAGAGAGACATCAATAAGACAAGTACTAGAATACAGAATATTTACAGTATATCTCCAGCTCCTACTCAAATCAATTATCCATGGGACAATAGCACCTACTTAAATTTAGACTGTGTTTAAAGATACATCATGCAAATGGGAGTAGATTGAAAGTCACTGGTCTCCTGTTGTGCACTGGTGTTAAGAATTTGACTTCAGGCAGATGCAGAATGAGTTTAAGTCAACTAGTACAACTATGCCCAGTGGGTACAACTCACCAGGCCATTTGTTTCCATACTCCATGTGTTGTTGTCACTTGTAGATTCAATTGAAAAAGTGGATGAGTCGCCACCATCCCTGGAGGTGTTTAAAAGACATGTAGATGAGGTTCTTAGGGACATGGTTTAGTGGTGGACTTGACAGTGTTAGGTTAACGGTTGGACTTGATGATCTCAAAGGTCTTTTCCAACCAAAATGATTCTATGATTTAATGAAAAATGAACATTCTTCTAGATTATTTTTTTTAAGCTTGAAATGTGGATATGTCAAAGCTGTGAGTCAGTCCAAATGTGGAGAAACAGTGTAGGGAGACTTGGTGGCTTACGAAGCCCAAAATGTCATTTGGCCTTTCACTGTCACTTGGTAGATCTTACTTTACCCCAGGATGACAGTTTCTACCATGCCTGTTTTTTATGAAGCAAATGCTTTTAACAAAATCAGTGCCTTTACAGTAAGGAGGCTCAAAAATGAGGTTGCACATCTTGATTTTCTCTGTGTGTTTTGAGGAAAACAAGAACAAAGAATTGATGCTCATGGTGGGAACAAACACCCTGGCCCCATATGCTACCTCATCTCCCCCTCTCTGTGCTGCTGTTCCTGAGTATGGATATTTTGGCAGGTATGGTGATGCTCCTTGAACTGCTTGGAGTAAAATAAGCCCTCATTTTTAATTGATTTTTAGAAATCCCTTCTTGATGTACAATTTCAAGTGCTTTCCAATTTCTTCTATGTGTCACATATATAAACGTTTCTCTTCAGGCTACAACTCAGATAGGAGTAGTTCTTTCAAGGACTGCATCCATTTTGGAAAAAAGAAACATTTCATTGGCAAGGTCTGAGTTAAATGGATTTTTTTTCACCCTGCTGACATTGCGGACTTGATTGGAATAAACATGCTCTGCCTTGAAAGCCAAACCACATGAAAAAAGGGGTAGCATGGGAAGGCAGGCGTTCAACAAACAGTGCTGTCGGAATTGGCATTGATGGGTCCAGGTACCACCATTCCCAGATTTCCACCCTATCTCTCTGCTGGGAGCTACCACCCCACCCTTCTGCTCACATTCTGGTGTCTTCATGCAAATATTGGTAACACCAGTTCATACACAGGGATGTGACAAAGCTGAGGAGGCAGAGAGTTCATTGCATGCTAGCTGTTACGTGGAGGTGATACAGACCATAGGAGGTGGCATTGCTACTGCCCTGTCTCTTGGAGCTCTAGTTTTTCAGCTCTTTCTGCCTGCCTTGCCTACTTGCACCCATGAAAAGAGTCAAAACGTGCCGGAATCATTAATTCAGCTCAGGAGGACATAGCCACATTATGTGCAAATGTGCTGATTGCTTCTTGGCTGTTAAATGGGGCTTCAACACTACAGCAATGTGCAGTTGCAGGCCAGAAGGCCAGTCATACCGTGGGCTGCATCACAAGGAGCGTGGACAGCAGGTCCAGGGAGGTAATTCTGCCCCTCTGCTCCGCTTTGGTGAGACCCCAACTGGAGTCCTGTGTCCAGCTCTGGAGCCCTCAGAACATGGACCTGTTGGAGATGATCCAGAGGAGGCCACCACGATGATCAGAGGGCTGGAACAGCTCTGCTGTGAGGACAGGCTGAGAGAGTCAGGAGTGTTCAGCCTGGAGAAGAGAAGGCTCTGGGGAGACCTTATTGCGGCCTTTCAGTACTTAAAAGGGGCCTGTAAGAAAGATGGGGACAGACAGGGCCTGTACATATAGGACAAGGGGTGATGGTTTTAAACTAGAAGAGGGGAGATTCAGGCCAGACATGAGGAAGAAATTTTTTACAGTGAGGGTGGTGAAACCCTGTCCCAGGTTGCCCAGAGAGGTGGTGGATGCCCCATCCCTGGAGACATCCCAGGCCAGGCTGGACGGGGCTCTGAGCAACCTGATCTGGTGAAGATGTCCCTGCTCATGGCAGGGGTGGCACTGGATGAGCTTTGACGGTCCCTTCCAACCCAAACTGCTCTATGATTCTATGATTCTGATTCTATGATTCTATGATTCTATGAATACGTCATAACAATTTGGTTCGTATCCTTGATTGGTCTGGCACAGCAGAGAAGCATATGGTCCATTCCCACCCATTCTACTCTCAGTGGTTCCATATTCACACCCCTCAAAAAAGCTGGGAACGAAGAATTTTGAGAGGTTCATTGCCTCCAGAGAGAACACGTGATGCTCTAGCAATGCCTAGCGCCTGTGGTTCTGGCACCAGCAGCGCTGACTGCCACACTTTCACCAGCAGTTACTCAAGGCAACGGAGAATTCAATTCAAGGAGAATTCAGGGAAATTGCTTTTTTAATAACAGGGCAGGAGCTTTCACCCACCTCTTTCACCCTAGCATGAATGCTACAGAGAGCAGTTATCAGTATGAATTGGCTTCCCCAGCCAGTCTGAGTCATTTTTTTGAGTCTTAAGTTTTAAGGAATTTTTTGTGGCTACACATTGACTCTGGTTTTGTCCCTGGCATCCCTACAGGAAAATCATCTCCACAGTTTTGGTGTCAGACTCAGCAAAACAGCCCTAGACTGAGTGGGAAGAGTTAGACCCTCCGGGAGAACAGAGGCAGCATGAAGAGGCAGAGTGAGAAGAGGTTGCCCCGTTGCCCTTGTTATTCTAGTTTTGTGGATAACCAGAAGGTTACAGCCTTCAGCACTTTTGCCAGTCAGAGCTATTTTTAATTAAAAATAAAACCAGGAAGTTTTTAATATGGACAAACCAATAACGGGTTGTGTCACTGGCAAGCTCTAAGAATTATAGTGCTGAGTCTTTATTAAAAGGCAAATACATTTTGCCTACATCTTTTCTTTTTTTTTTTTTTTTTAGGTTCAGCTATGTACCCAAATATTAATGAACAGACATTGCCTGCAAACTTCACAGAAGCTGAGAACCCAGTCTGGGACACTGGTGCAATAGAGACTTTCATGTATAAACTGAGAAGGGTATGTTCAGCAGTATGTTCTACACTAAGTGACATTGCCCTGTTGTTATAGCATATTTATATCTTGCTCTGCCCTCCAAAAGCCCCACAAGATATCGGAATATATGTGGTAGTCCATCAGTGATCAAATATTAATCAACTGGAAGATGTGTAAGGAATTAGCTCAACAGAAAGCAAAAATACATGTGATGAAAGAAATTATTTGTTTGGCTGGAAGGAGATTACCAGATCAGTTTTTTTCCAAGAATTATACTTGTCATTAACCATTTCTTAAGAATAAACATATTTAATATACTCATTATTCACTTTAGCACAAAAGACTATTGAGATTACCGATGACAGAAAGAGACACTGGGATATCGTGCAGGGAGAACTGGTGTCCTGAGGGTGAGAAAAGTAGAAACGGGATGATACTCAACAGAGCAAAATATAAGGATTTCACTTTAGAATTAATAATGGGAATTTTTGCTGGAATATCAAAGCCACGAGCTGGAAGCAACTGAGATGGGAAAGGCATTAATTTATTAGCTGATAACATATTTATTCAGAGCCACCAATGTAATGGAACCAGAATAACACAAAAGTCTTTTCAGGATGGAAGATGTTTCCAGCAAGGAAGGTGTTTTAACACTGTCATAAAAGATTTGCAATATTGCCTATGTCCTAGGCACCCATTGTCCTGTGTACAAGCCTGGGCAAATCAAGCTTGTGAAAGGAGACTAAGGGCTCGGTTGAGGTGCAGAAACATCCTCACCACATCTGCAGAAAACTTTCTTGAAGCCACGTTAGCTTTCACCTGGTATGTGACTAGATCTGAAATACCTCCTGCAGATCTGTGGAAACAAATCTCCTTGTAGGCTCCTCTCATTAACACCATTTGCAGGAAACGCAGCAGCTTTTCCAGTGCTGCTACCCTACAGTTGTCCACTTCAATGTGCCAGCAACCTCTTCTGAAGCATCTGATACCAGTCACACGCAGAGATGTGACCGTGGTAAGATGAGCAGCTATTTCCAGTTTGGCAGCCCGGCAATTTTTGTTTCCCTGGGAACTGGCAACTGCCCACATACACTGAGCCACTGTGTAGGAATCCATAATTGATGTCACATTTGCTCTACCATCAGTCTAGACACATTTGTCTAAACTATTGTTTTTAAAAATGAAATAAAAATATAAAAAATGTCAATCCCCAACAGACAGGGAATAGAGAGTAAATAAAGCCTGGCAGGCTCTTTTGCCTTTGATCACTTTTGTTGCATTCCTAGTTGTCTTCTGAAAGGATCTGGCATAGATTTGCAAAAAGTTATTTTCTTTACCCTGTTTGGCTTTAGGGTTGCCCTTCATCAGTTGGCATCACACAACAGAAATACTGTTAGGGTTAAATAAAGCACCCACCATGTTTAGGGTTTAGCAGAATGACGTTGTATGTTGCTTGGGCACCTTTTATTGTTGTGTTTTTCTGATGCTATTTTCATCAGCCTGCAAATGTCCAGAAAGTTCAGAAATAGTTTCACGTACCTTTGAAGCCGAGTCATTTGTGAAGTGTCATACTGAAGGAATAATATTACAGAGGCTTTTGGATCAAAAGTATATCATTAAACATACAGATGAAAGCACAGAAAAAATTTCAATTGGTAGGATCCTGATTTGATATCTTGCTTTATAGCAAGTTAGAGTTTGCCTTTAAAAATGCTAGCAAAGGTGACTGCATAATTTCTGAATAAATGAAGTTATTTTCTGACCAAAAAGAGAGATGTCTCTTCTTTCTCTTTTGTTCTTTCTGCTTTCATTCTTTTTCTTTCTCCCTCTCTCTCTTCCTCCAACTGTCTTCCATCTCTCTTTCTCTTTTCTCATCTCATTGTATTTCATTCCTCTAAAGCTGCACAGGTAGCCTAAATCCCTCCTGTAGGGTTCCTTAGAAGCTAATGAAGTATGACATCCCACCCATTATTTTACAGTTGTCTCTTAGGATGAAATAAGAAACATTATGAGGGTTCCCACTCCTCTCCATCATTTATACAGGGAACACGGGCAAGTAACTTTGATGTCACCTTTAATTCATAACTTCAGGAGTTTACAGATGTAGGTATTTACTTGTGAACTAGTTGTCTTGGCTCCCATGACAGTTAAAATTGTATTGGGACGGTTATTGGAACTGGGGCACAGATCATCTGACCAGATGAAGGTGTCTGCAGCAAGATGAACCTTAGTCTAAATGTCAGTGCCTGTTGGGATTAAACGCCACTGACTATAATGGGGATCTGGATGCCTAGCACACATGTAGATGTCCTGAAAGCACTTTGGGCATGATTCATCTCACTCTTCGTGTCTAACTTATAAATAAACCATTTAGGTGAGGACTCCCAACTGTAATACTGACCTGTAAGGTACCAGCTCACTCTGAAGACATGACCAACTCTCACTGTTAGAACTCTCTACCCAACTTAATGCAATCTGCAAAAGTTGCCTGCAGTGATTTTTTTCCTCAACACAAATGAGTTAGAATGACCTCAAATGCATTCTTTAGAGATCATATCTACCTATTTATAACATTTCAAAGTTCTTATCAAAATATCACCACAAAAGCTTTTTAACTGGAGACAGAGAAGAGCTGTCTTTTCGTTTTAATGCATCCAAGCATTTATGCCACCCTCATTCACATAGTTTCTGAGCATTTAGCAAAG
The DNA here is from genome assembly GCA_013399365.1 of Pampusana beccarii. Lineage (NCBI taxonomy): Eukaryota > Metazoa > Chordata > Aves > Columbiformes > Columbidae > Pampusana > Pampusana beccarii. The sequence continues at coordinate 39,044 of VWYH01009375.1, forward strand.
GATGCAGTGAGCTATAATAGTTTGTATATCTACTTTCCCAATTTTTTACTTTCTCTGATAAGAAATATAGCCCTAGATAACTCTCCACACAGCTCTCCTAAATATACTCATGTAAGTAAATGCTGAATTATCATTGGATTTAATGAGAAATATACACCAACATTAAGTGTCTTGCAAAAACCTGTCTTAAAGTCACAATAACGGATATAGTGTAAAATTAGGCGAAAAATCTATCATAAGCAAAGATGTGCCCAATTTGCGCAAGCAAATTGTTGGGTGATGACAGGCTTTATATACTAGTATCTGAATGCAAAGGATGTAGAAAATAAGTGACTGTAAGAGAAATTTTAATGAACAGACACGTAAAGGAAAAAAGTCAGAAAAGTGAGTGAATGTCAGCGTGCAGAGATAATGTTTTCCCCATGCAAGGAGCCCAGATCACACCTAAAAATTAGACTCGGGATAAAATCTTTTCCCTCTTAAAACATTTTAACGAGATTAGGAATTCAGTTCTGTTCAAAATTTTGACTGAAGAGCTCAGAATATTTCTTTAATGACTGTTTGTACAATTTGGGGACATTTTTTGGGAAAAAAAAAGCACTCTCAGTATGGGCTCAGTTCTGTGTAGCTGTTGCAAGTGTTTGGCATCCCTTTCATGCCGTTTCTCCAAGAACAAAGCCCAGGGAGCATTCTGAAAGGCCAGGGTGCATCTTCTAAAGCTTTGTACATCACAGGCCTACAAACGTATACACACATGAGCCGGACTTCTCCTCCCTTTCCCTGAGTGCACAGGAGCGAGCAAACAATGACCTGCAAGACGGTTGAAGCCTGAGACATACAATTAGCAATGAAATAAAAAACAGCTGGTGCAACTGAATAGCTGTTATTCTGAGCACATGAACCTGAAAAGATACTGTTTATTTTATAAGACAAACAAAATTTCCCTTCTCTTTGATCTAGGAGAGCATCTACCATTGGGAGTTGTCCATTTTCATTTGGTCTTCCTGGTGCCAGGGCCAACTGTGCAGAGTTATAAACAAGAGCAGAAAGTATCACTTTCCTTGTTAATTTGACAGTAAACAGTACTAATTTGACTCTGCAGCTGTTTATTGATACTGACCCCTAACAATTCAGTATACAAAACAGTAGCCAGTGTACTGGGACTCCACTGTTTATAAAATTTGATGAGCCAGAGTGCCCCAATCTTTTGTTGTAAAGCAGACATCAGGAGGTGCTCCGATTCATGCCTTTTGCCTTGCACCAGGGCAAGATATGGAAATGCACCACTGAGATCAAGATGAGCAATTTTTTCTTCATGGGTCTCTTCACGATGGTGCTTCCAGAATTATTTCTTGTTAGCCTTTCTCTAATTTCTGTGAGGTCAATGAGAGCATTACGGTCTACCTCTGTAGCATCTGCTCAACTAGCTTGCAATGCCTTGACACTGAAAATAGGTCTTATGTGTGTAATTATAAGACATTCTTAGTACCAAAATAGACGAAATGCTGTGTTGTACAAAATAGTGACTGGCAATGTTTGTGCTGAAAAAAAAATATTAAGTTGCTCCAATGTTGTGAGATCAAAATGGAGGAGAGGGACCATGCAGGAGTATATTGATTTGCTTATATAAACATGTACATTTGGGTTGGCTGGAGCCAGACTACAGTCTTCACCATCATCTTGTAGGATGAATGTCCTTCGACCATTTGTCATTAAGGGACCATGAAGGCAATCCCTTCAATCATCCATTGTTTTCTTGCTAAATACAATCTGTTTAACAGTCTGCTTTTGATAAGTTTCTAATATTGTGTTGAGATGCCGAATCGTACAATATTCCCAGGTTTCTCATCTGAAATGTAATAAAGTGATGGCATTAGGCTTGCAATCAGCAAATAGTTTTTCTTAGTTTTGTAACATTTTTCTAAAGATTTCTTACTTTACAGTTCACACCTGCCAAGTTCCAAGGGTTGTCTGAAAGCTGCTGAGAGATGGGTTTGGGAGCCAGCACTATACTGTATACTATCCTGTTTTCTCCAAAATAAGACAGGTTCTTATATTAATTTTTGCTCCAAAAGATGCTTACTTTTTTACATATGTAGCTGCCTGGATACTATTTAAATTGACTTTTTAATGAACTGTAACTAGGTCTTATTTTTTGAGTAGGGCTTATATTTCGAGTGTCCTGAAAAATCATGAAAAATCATGCTAGGGCTTATTTTCAGGATATGTCTTATTTTCAGGGTAGATCTTGTTTTAGGGGAAACAGGGTATGTGTAGCTACTACTACTCTGTGATACTTCATCTGTATTACAGTACCACTTCCTGAGCCTATCAGTTAATAAACAACTCTACATGCTCTTAGGTACCAGTAAGAGCTGAGTGCTCTTTACAGTCTCTCTTCTGTATTTTTTAAGGGTAAAAATAAAAGAATCACAGAAAGATTTGTAGTTCCACAGAGAACAAATAGTGGTAAATCATTTTACTTTCTTCACTCGGTCCAGGCTGGTGAGGGAAATTGGTCATTATTCCCCATTTTGCTTGCAGTCTGTGGACCTGGTTGGAAGATATGGATCATGTAGGAGAACAAGTAGTTATTCCCATGAAAATTCAAGAGGTCAAGCTCTGCAGATTTTATTCTGATGGCAGGTGCAGTGAATGGGGCAGAGATGTCCTAAAGCGGTAGCTGGCCTCTAATTCCCTGCCTCACTTTCTGGTTTTGAACGTATGAATGAATCAAACTGGACTCAGAGGGCAGTCCAGGATGTAATGCTTTGGCTCTAGGCACCAACAGTAATGGTTCTGGGGCCCATAGTTCACTCCAGCCATCTCTCTGTCCTACTAAAGCAAACAAGATCTTTATGTGCATAAATCCACAAAAACTGGTCTTTTAGTACGTAGGCGGGCATTTGCTGTTGATTTATTGGCAACCTTTCCCAATGAGAAATGCTCCAACAGGCTGCCTGTGTTATGACATCTCCATGATGTCTGTTTTGGTCCTTGAAGACTGCGGAGAGAGGAGAGGAGGATCACAGCGCATTGCGCCAGGGCTGGATCATCACGACAGACTGGTGGGCCAGAAGAAGTGTGTCTTGGAGGGAGCAAGGAGGCTGCAAGTGGCCATTTGTGTTCTGGGAGAAGACCTAGGCTGCTGGCTCTGCTTGGGGTGTGTGTTGGTAGGTCAAGGCTCGCTCTTCTATTGGCAGTGGTCATATTAACCCCAGGTCCACTGCCCCCACAGGGCATGAAAGGAAAATGACTGGTGTTGCATGTTGGGAGGATGAGGCTTGCACCAAGAGTGCCTTTCCCTTATAGTGATGGAGGCTGCAGAGTCTCTCTCCAGCCAAGGATAACTCCCATCTTTTTTGGTTTGTGCTTGTGGTTTTGGCTTGCAGCTACCAGATGCTGGCAGAGATCTTCAGCCTCCCTGAGGCAGTAAGGGAGAAATTCTACAGAGCTGCCATCTTGCTGGTTTTATTTTCTCAAGAATAACGTAGGCATGGCCTTTCTTTGTGTGGCCGTAGCCCTGTGACACACAGGATGTGAAGTATTCTGCAGATAAAGCTGTTGTCCCCATCCAGAGAATACTCAGCCTACACAGATGACATGCAAAAGTAGACAACATGGTCTGTCATATTTGAGAAGCGAGTGTAATAAAAACAAAGTTAAGACATTCCTTGCTCAATCTGAATGATTTTTATTAAGAACTTTTTGCTTTTGCCTTTTACCTATTTTGTTAATGCTTCCTTGGAGTGATGACTGATGCTGTATCAGCCTTTTGGATGAAGGATTATTTTAAAGATTGTAATGAATGCTTGGAAGGATTCATACCACTTGATTATGCCAAGTTTTGATTGGATCACTCTCACTTGGCAGAGATGGTGATATCAGCTTTGATTTTTTTTCTGAATCACTGTTGCCCAATTTTCGAAGTCAACAGCTTGATAATTAAAAATATATGTATGGTTTTCAGTGGGCTGAAAGGGGATTTAAGTGTATGCATAATATCCTTATGGGCATTGGCGATTTAAGGTGTGCCAGACAGAGCTAGCTGAAAGTTCCTTGACACCAAATGCACAGAATCTAGAAGAAAAGTATGGATGTACCAGCAGAAATACTATTTAAGACTTTTCAAATAAATTCAAAGGAAAAAAAAAGTATTTAATGTCAATGTTTCCCTCCTCCCCCACAAAAAAAAAATCCAAGTATTTGAAGTAGCACCCTGACAATGTTCTAGATTCTCACTGCATGCAAAATCGAGAACTGCACAAATCTGGTCAGCGGTGCTCATGGCTGACTCATGCTGGGTAGCTGCTGAGGTGGCACTGAGCCCCATCGGGTCAGGATATTAAAATGTCACCCCTTGTGATACAGCTGAGGAGCACTGCCAATTCTCAGCATGGCGGTATGTTTGCAAATAAGTAGGGATGTACCTCATATTATACACACCCTGGACATGTTTGCAATAGTGGTTTGAAAACTACAAGTGCCGCTAAGCATTATTCTTCCAAGTGAATGTGAAAGACGCCTTGTCAGTGAGCTCGGCCAAGCTTATCTTAACAGGGAAACGTGCTTTCCCTCCCTTTCTGGGGTTTGTATTTGGGTAGCTGTGCCCAGTGATGGATTCTTCTGGATTCTGAAGTTGTATCACTGAGTTATTACAATTTTGTGGGTTTGTGTTTTCTCTGTATAGGATCATAGAATGTCCTGAGTTGGAAGCACCCACAAGGCTCATGGAGTCCAACTCCTGTCCCTGCACAGGACAACCCCACAGGTCACACCGTGTGTCTGAGGACGTTGTCCAGTCTCTTCTTGAACACTGTCAGGTTGGGGCCGTGACACCTCCCTGGGGAGCCTGTTCCAGTGTCCAGCACCTCTGGGGGAAGAACCTTTTCCTAATGCCCAACCTGAACCTCCCCTGGCACATCTTCCTGCCATTCCCATACATGATACCACAACGTAACAAGGGAGCTTACGTTGTTATAGAAAGGCAGAAAGTTACTTACAGCCAAAAGCTTACTCCATACTGCTTACTTGCTCTTTCATCCACTTTGCGTATCATTTTATATCTGTTTGACTGAGGCAAGGGGCACCAGCAGGAAAGCCAATGAGTGGTTGTAGCAGTGGTCTGGTACTGCATCTAACTGAATCACTTGTGGAGCCCAATTAATAACAGCAAACCTGAAAGTGTGGTCTAGCACTTCTTTTAAGCAGTTGCAGAGCAGCCCTTGCACCCCCATTTCAACTTGTTTTTCTTCTGTTTACGTTGGCCTGTCTGTTGGCTCCAGATATGAAGACCAATGCTTGGACTTGGTGAACTTGGGTTGGGTTTGGCTCTCTCTTGAAGCTTTCATAGGAGCCAAAGCCTGTTGAGCATTTACATGACCAAGGTCTTAAATACCTTTGCAAACGATAAATTACATGCTTTTCAATACTTCTCTTTTGTTGCCTTGGCTTCAGAACACAGTTTGCAGGTTTCTTGAGTTCCTGCAGATGGCAACTGCAGGCGAGTTGTTCCAAACTCTAAATTAACATCTAAACTGTGAGATTTAAACTCAGGGAGCCAGGAACAGGAAGGGTCCTCCCAGTTAAAACTAATTGGATCCATGCTCCGATATCCGTGCCTGTTTCCAAAAGAGTATAATGATTCCAGCCAGACTGTTTGCTCAGTGTCAGTCTGAATTTAACTTTGTGCTACTTCGCTTTATTTTAATTTGACATTATTTTCATGTTTATTTTACCTAATAAGTGAATCATTTAACTATAAAAGACTCATTTTGAAGGGTTAAGGGTGGAATCTGGAATGGGTGAAGCTTGGAATAACCACTGACCTGCTCGATTATGTTGGAGTAGGGCATGAGCAGTGATGTCACATCAGGGAGGCAAGCCAGACACGTAGGGGTGAACAGGCTGCCATTCTCCCTTCCTCATCATTCAAAATGTCAGTAGACTTACTTGAAGGACAGATGCAGTTAAATTTGTGATAAAGACACCTTGAAGTCTCCACCAATCAGAATGCATCAAAATTATTACTGAATTTCACTTTGAAGAGTGGATTTTAAGAGAAAACTAATGGCATTAATACATGAAAACACTGTTTCACTCAATCTACAATAGCATGATATAAATGAAATATGAGACATTAAAAGTGGCTACTGATTAAGGAAGCTTCACCTGAGGGATACAGAGTCTGAGATTCAAAAAGTGCACTGTGAAACCATGACAAGCTATTTCTGAAAACTGAGCCCTTTCATCATTTCTCAAATTATTTTCCAAAATAATTTGTCAGTCAAATTTGAGATTCTTTATGAGTCATTTGAGTTATTCCTGATATAGGCTGTTCCAAAGGTACTGAAGTCTCCTGACTTCAAGGGAATTTGTTTAATTTATTGTCACTCGAAGTGGGAATCATCTTGTATAACTTTAGAAAGCTACGGTGAGGATATCTACATCTAGGATAGTCACCCCAGGCATCTTCTATAGGCAAAAGAAAGAAACTGGATCTCTTGGGGGTTGCTTCATCTAGCTCATTTTTGTTATCTATATTTGGAAGATATCTACCATAATTTTAAAACGCATATCGCCTTATTATATGAGGTTGTTCAGCCTGGAGAAGAAAAGGTTCTAGGGTAACCTTATTGCAGCCTTCCAGTACTTAAAAGAGGTTTATAAGAAAGATGCACACAGACTTTTTACCAGGAACTGGGGTGACAGGACAAGGGTCAATGGTTTCAAACTGAAAGAGGGTAGATTTAGAATGGGCATAAGGAGGAAATTTTTCATTACGAGGTTGGTGGGGCACTGGAACAGTGTCAATATCAGGCTGGATGGGGCTTTTAGCAACCTGATCTGGTGAAATGTTCCTGCCTACAGCAGGGAGATTGGACTAGCTGATCTTCAAAGGTCTATTCTAACTCAAGCCACGTTGTGATTCTATAATTCCATGACTATAAAGGGAGTCCAGAATTACTAGTTTTATGCAGAGGTCTGAGTTTCAGGTGTCTACCTGTGAAGGTAGGCTTGGTCTGAGTTTTAGGTGTCTACCTGTGGTCAGGTGAACTTGGTCCTTGAGGACTAAAACTGAAAACTTTGAAATAATGTGTTCTGACCCACTGCATGTTGCAGACTTCTACAGTTTACTCCATTATCCCTGTCCTGGGCCACGTCTTACCTGACCAAAGCACAACTTTCATGTGATTACCCCTATTTTCCAAAACCACATCTGTTGTTGTTCTGAAGATCTTATGCACCATCTTCGATACTTATTTCTAGAGGCATACTTACACCCAGATCTGCTAAAACATCTTTTGTTTGACTGGTATGAGGTTTCTGAATTATCAAAATCACTTGGTATTGAGGATCTACCTTCCTTTATTATTTATCCACCTGGAAAGCTTTGTGCAATCCGAAAATTTTGTGAGCAGCAATGTTTATATATCTTTTCAGAACAGTGATTAAAGCAGTGAATGACATGACACATTACACCAATCCCTATAGGAGCCCAGTGGATGCACTGAATTTGAAACTGATTTCCTGGTGACAGTCTTATTTCTGAGATCTATTAGCTAATAATCTCTTAATCCACTTAACGTATGTGCTATTGAGACTGCAGTCAAAGGAGAATGGCGGCACAGCCAAGTGACCTTATGAAAGTCTGTATACCTCATATATCTCAGAAGATATTATTATAGATCAAATGTGCTGTTTCAAAAGAGAAACAGTTTAATGTTAACTTACTGAGTGACCCCCAATTACACCTTATTTCTAAATTCTTTACTTATTGAATCACTTTTCTGCATTCCTTTAATTTTGCTGTGAATTGAAATTATACCAGCCTTAGCTATCTCCTTAGCTATCCATGTCATCGCACTTCTGCCTTGAAAACTTGCACATTAGTTTTGAACTAACTTCTGGAATTTTTCTGAGCTTCTATGGTTATTAAAAATAGGTAGCAACTCACCAAAATTTCTTTCAGGTAGTTTTTAGGTGCAAATTACCAAGATCTTTTGAATTTAAGATTGTTCATCCCTTATAAATTGCCAAAGCATGTTTCCTGAAGGCAACTAGGCTGGAAGCCAAACTCTGTCCCGACCTACAGACCACTGTCACCTGAGTTCAAGGAGAACCTTTTTATATGGGCTTCATACAAGCCTCGACTGAAACATATGACTACACTTGAATTGTTGTTAATAATACAAATGCACAACACTTCTTATCCTAAAAAAAAGGTGCTATAAGATCAGTATATTAAAGAAATGACTGACCATGAGATTTAATCACCTGGAAATGAAAAAAACAAAACAAAACAAAACAAAACAAAAAGAACAAATAGCTGACTTGCACAAATCCAAACCTTGGCGATTCTTCTCCCCTTACGCATCCTTCTCAAGAATTGAACACTGAAAGCCTTCTGTAGGCCAAGCAAGAGAAGGGCAAATCCTGCCCTCATTATTAACAATTCAAACCCACAGAAGCCATTAAAACTGGAATAGTCCAGCTAACTGCTGCTTTTAACCTAATGCTGGCACTTTGCTGTTTGTACAAAACCTCATCAATGAGAATTCGGATAACCAAAACCAAATGTGACTGATTTAAGAGAAGGATAGTGTTGTGGTCAAGGCACTGGAGTTGGGCATAGGATATATAAACTCAGTTTCTGGTCATCTCATAGTTTTCATGTCTGACCATGGGTGAGTAGCACTGTAAGGGTAATACAGTAATGGATGGTATACGAGGGTTTTGGCTAGCTCTGAGTCATACTTTAGTTGAGAAAATAAGAGAGCTAATTTTAATTCCACAACCATAACAGACCTAAAAGAGTCTTTCTTTTTACAGCAAGGAAGCAACTCAAAGGACAAAGAGGCTAAAGAGATAAGTGATAAAAAGCACTAGTGTACAAGCCATTATGTCTTTTCAATACATGGTATCTGAGTAATAAATAGTTGACGATCGTTTAGTCATTCATAGAACATCATTTTTATAAAGATTTTTTTTTTACAATGTACCTTAATATCAACAGAAAACTACTATCTTAAGGGAATAAAATTATTTTTCTGCAAGGTCCCTTCTGTTGAGCCAGAATACAGACATATAATTGCATTTCTATTAAGCAGCAGTACTTTCTTATTGAAAGGGAAATAAGGCTTTGTGCAACCAGACAACCTGTAACAGATAAACTGAGTTAGACAGATTTGTCTAAAGTTGTCTTGGACTCTCACCCTCTCTCCACCACAGTAATCTGATCCTGCAGACTTTCACAAGGAGTTTTTGGCAGTTGTTCCCCTAAGGTCCATGACTCTTCCGATAAAATCCTAAGCGCTGATCGGAAAAAAACCTTCAAAGCTAGAGGGAGAGCACATTATTACAGTGGTCGACATAATGACATCTGGAGGAAGACATTACCATTCAAAAATTGGCCATGGCGGTGTGGTGAGCACTGTGGCTTCTCCGAACTTCAAAGCTCAACATGGTAGTTAGCAGATGACAATACCCACTTCCTTGGGCCTTACTGAATTTACTTACTGTGCTTCTTGAAAATTATATTCTCCACCACACGAGTGACCAGAAAGAAAGCCTCTACAGAAAAAAAATAAAAAGTCATTAGCATCTGTACTATGGAGTCAAATGTGCCCACATTTATTTGGGGCTTTGATGTGTGTGAACAAGTGCTGACTCCAGATTTGGTAAGTTTTGTATAACATACCCCTATTTTTTTTTTTAATGCAGTTTTCAAACACGGAGAGGATATGAAATCTGTTATCAGATATTTAGGAGGTCAAAGAAATACATATCTGTTTTTGTGCTGGTCCACCTATTCAGGAGCTTTTATCTATTTGTTTGTCTGTCTTGCTGTTCTTCAGTCTGTCCATCCAGGTAATAATAAAATGCACACAAACATATTTTGACACGTAATTCTAGCTGTGTGTTGGGCATCTGTATTTAAGGCTGTCTAGGGGAAAAGGATGGGATGATCTAAAGTGTCAGAAGTATGAAAGAAACTGGGAGAGGTCAGTGAGGAAGGGGAAGAAGGAATTGGCCCTGGTTTTGTGCCCATTGGAGTCTGGATGGCTCCCAGCATTTCTACTGCTCATTATTCCTTTGAAGTCAGTAAACGTCTGTGAAAATTACTGGCGAAGTTTTCTCACCTCTACCTGGCTCCGGTAGAAGACGACAGTTTCCTCCCACCATTGTTTTTTCTTTTAGCTTTAATAGTGGTTGGTCCATAATCTGCGTTAATACAGTCCTGGATAGCACCTGATAACCAATGCTGATGACAGCACCTGACAACCAAGGAGGATGGGGAGAGTGCAGGTTTTTTTTTGAGACCTAGGATGTTACACCTAAGAATAAATAAATAATCCAAGCAACCTGAAAGTACATTTTATAGCTGTAGAATCAAGCACTTAAAAGCTGATAAATGTCAGAATTAAGGATGTCAATCAACTTCAAAACATTCTTTTTTTGGCATTGTAAATTACGATACAGCCTTTAGTTATCTCATCACATACAGTTTTTTCCTCAAGGCTCATGTCTCTGTTAATCCACACGTGACAATGAGGAGCAGAAAAAGAAATGGAAGAGTTGCCTGTTAAGATTGCATCAGAGCTGAGTGGAAAAATGGAGCTGCAAAAAAGGAGCTAATAGCTGCAAAAGGAAAGATAAACCACTAATTTTTAGATCATAAATTTTTGACGAGTGTTGTGGTCTCTTCTTCATCTCTGTACCTGGGCAAGTGTTGACTCAGAGCATAACCAATCTTCTAAGAAGCCATCGCTTTGACAAAGTCGTTCCTCTGAGGCATTGCAGATTCTAGCTGGTTGTGAAAACATAGATACAATCTTCACACCCATAAAAATGGAGAAAATATATAGAAACACACTAGAATTGCTGTTTCACCTTTGCTGTTTTGACTGAAACAACATTGATAAATGATTAAATATTTCAAATATTTTGCCCAGTAAATGGAGCAGTCCTTCTGCAATCTCATTCATTCTTTTCTTCCTGGTAGAAAATGTAACTAAAAATTAGAAAGTGACCTGGTATTTGGCTCCCACGTGTGTACACTGTGCTATTGTAGTTCCTCCTCTCCCTCTGTGGATGTGAATTTCAGACACACACGTATTATCAAAGACCGCCACTGTTACCTGCACCAGATTCGGGGTCTGAATTTGTAGTTCAGTACAGGAAAGCTCAGGCTGTATCCTGCAAAAACCTCTACAACTCTGAAATCCTCCTGATCAGTTGTCCTGTGTGTTGGACACACTGCTGGGATGGGTGATGCTGGGGTGTCTCGGAAGGTCCACTTGCTGCAGAAAGATGTCTGGGGCCAAAATATGGACATTCAGGACAGGCTGAGTCCCTCCTTGTAGGTCTGTCTAATGAACATTAGGAAAGAACAGAAAAAAGACTTAGGAGTGAAGCGTCTGAGTACAAATGAGCCCAGATGCTTCTGCCACTGCTGAAAATGGCAGACAGGCAATAATAATGCTGCTGGCAGTCTCCTCGTGTGTGCAGGAGGCTATAGATAGGAAAATTATGAAGAGAAGCACAAAGTCTAGTTTTTATGAACATTTTGAAGACTGCTTTGTAATCTTACTGATGTTTTTCTGATGTAGTTTTACATGTGTGCATGTGACATCTCAGAATTAGAGGAATAGAAGTCTGCAAAGGACTTCAATAAGACATTGAAAACAAAGCTGAACATCATCTGTATTGTTCTTGACACATTTGCCTGTTTCAAAATACACTTTGTGATGACAAACTCAAAGTCCCAAGCAATACGTTATCTTAACTTTAAAAAGTTTGTCCTGTTGTCAAACCTAAATTGTTGTTGAATTTTAAGCTCCTTAATTCTTGTTTATCTTCTCTTGTTCTTTGTGTGCACCTTGTCTTTCTAAGCCCATAAAAATCCTGAACTGCCCAAAGCAGAGTTCTGAATCTCTTTGTCTCCCAAAGGAAGATTTAACTTCAGTTATCTATTACTGTCTAGGAAGACGTGGTCAAAGGAATAGAATTTTCACTTTGATCTTTGAATTTGTGTTTTGTTTTTTGGTTTTGTTGTTGTTTTGCTTTTCTTTTGTTGTTGTTGTTGTTGTTGTTTTGGGTTTTTTGTGTGTGTGTGATTTGTTTGCTTGTTTGTTGCATTTGTTTGTTCGTTTGTTTTTAACCTGGTTTTCTTGGATTGAGCCAGGTCTGGTGGAATCTCTCGGATTCTACGACTCCAGAGGATCTTGTCCTCTCCAGCATCTCAAAGAGCAGCTGCCCACAGCACAGCGAAAAGTTGCTCTTATGCAGAGGGCACAGTACTTTAGTCCTCTCCCATTCACCAGGAGTAATTTCTGAACATCTTCTTTCACCAAGGCTCTCAACAGGCAAGTCTGCCTCACATAGTGTCCAAAATAAAAGCTTTTGTATTTACAATTAGAAGGGACTTCAGACGTTGAATATGTCTTGGGGTGAGAGATACCTAGAAAACCACTGTAGTAAAATTTAAAGTGAATATCCAGCTGCCTACCACCCCCTGTCACAACTACATATAATAATTCTGCTCTCTTCCATATTCCCTGACAAATTTTAAATATGTCTGTGCTGAATCTGATGCTATCTCACAGACAGCTATTTTCAGTTCTCTCTGCCATCTCCATTTCTAAAAATGCTTTTCTATTGCTTGATGGGTTTTCATTTTTTTCATTTTCCGTCTGATAACATTACTGAAAAGTGATGTGAAATACATAAAACTGTTAGTTTCCTCTTTCATTCTCAGACTCACACGAACAAACCAGTGGGCGCGCATGAAGTGCAAAAGACAGAAAATTAAAAAAAAAAAAAAAATGTACATGCATTCTTTACTTCTGCAGTGAATGAAAACCTAAGGTCCTGAAGTACCAGAGTCCTACAAGACTTGAAAAGCCAGCATGTTGCTGCCAAAAACACGCTGTCATTTGTGGCTCCTCACACTTCCTTGACCACAAGAGAGCNAATAGGTACATGCATTCTTTACTTCTGCAGTGAATGAAAACCTAAGGTCCTGAAGTACCAGAGTCCTACAAGACTTGAAAAGCCAGCATGTTGCTGCCAAAAACACGCTGTCGTTTGTGGCTCCTCACACTTCCTTGACCACAAGAGAGCCTAGAGACAGGAATCCACCGCTGAGGCTTTGAAAAAGCTGCGTTAGGTTATTGAGCAACTGGATTCATGAAACTCGCCTTGTTATCCTATTTGTGGCGTCTCTCAGCTTTGCAACCCATAGCAAAATGGTAGTTTCTGACTGCATTTTTATCGAGTATAATTGTAGCTTTTCACACTAGATGGTCTGATGTCTGTGTTAACCCAGGCACAAATTAGCTGGGAAAAAAATCTATTTTACATACATATGCATGCGCAGATCCTTCTGTGCTTCAAGAGCTTTGGGTTACAAAGTCAAGCAAGAAATTAGGAAAAGCCACAGTTTGCTTAGCCTTTGCAACTTCAGTTTTCTTTCGCTGTGCAGAAGGTCCATGATAACATCTCAAATCAAATGATCACCTCCTATCTCTTCCACAATCTCTGTCTCATCCAGTGCCCTGGATCAGTAGTCTCAGGGATGAATGAGTAGCCTAGAGACTCAGGATCTGCTGTACGGCAATACCAGACCTCATGTGACGATGTAGGGAAACGGAGTAGGTAACTACAAAGGGAAAAAAGAGTGGTGTAAGTGGCCCCATCTGCTTTCTTGTTGTGATTCCTGATCTTGGTGCTGCAAATACTTGTCCTTATATCTCCCCTGATAATTAGATTTTTTTTTTTTTTCAGCTGACAACACATAAAGCTGGCACAGAAAGTCCATTCTCCATTTAAAAACTATATAAATTCCCAACTCCAGTAATTGTGGGAAAAGCCTTAACAGACAACCCAAGCAGCAGACACCAGGTCAAAACCCATATTTGAGGGTTTTGTCTTTTCCCTTGCCCCGTTCATACCCATCTCCCACCCAAATGCCGTGTTACCCCAGCAGGAGGAGCAATGGGAGCATACGAGAGGCGTCCTCCATCTCCCCCAGCATTACCAGTGCCCCTTCCACAGCCAAGAGCAGCAAATTATCTGGAAACTCATATTTGGCTCAGGGCTGGAGGAAACTCCAAAGCTGTTAAACTTGAAAAAAAAAAAAAAAATTCTCTGTGGAGTGTGTGCGACCTCAGAGTTCCCAAAGGCTCATTTTGTAGGATAATTTCACCGGGTAATTTCACCGGAGAAGGTTTTTGCAGGAAAAGGCATGTCTCCGACATTAGGGTAAGCCCCTTGCTGAATTCCAAATCTCTGCTCCAGAGAAAAGGGATAGTAGAATTTTTTAATGAAACACCTATTTGGGTTTTGGTGTGTTTTATGCTGTAAACCAATGTTTTTTGTTTTGTTTTTTCTTGGGCTCTGTTTTGGGAACAGGTGAACCACATTTGTAAAATTTCAGCCCAAATGGTTAAATTTACAAAGTTATGAAGAGCTATAAAAAGAGTGTCTTAGTGGGAGGAAGTACGGGCTTCCTTTACTGTAGGCCAGGATATGAAAGCCATGTATATGCTACCCTGTTTCCCTGAAAATAAGACAGGGTTTTATATTAATTTTTGATCCAAAAGACGTGTTAGGGTTTCTTTTCAGTGGATGTCTTATTTTTCCATGAACAACAATCTACATTTACTCTTGAACAGAAATCAGCATTTATTCAAATACAGTCTTGTCATCACATTCTGGAAAATCATTATAACTCTCCAAATCCTGAATTCCATAATGAATTTCTTGTGAGTCTATTTCCTTTTTCCATGTACAACAATCTACATTTACCAATATTCATGAACAAAAATCAGCATTTATTCAAATACATTCTATTGTCAATTAATTTTACTTTTTTACACGTATAGCTGCCTGGACACTATTTAAATTGACTTTTTAAATGAACTGTAACTATGGCTTATTTTTGGAGTAGGGCTTATATTTTGAGCATCCTCAAAAATCCTGAAAAGTCATGCTAGGGCTTATTTTCAGGATATGTCTTATTTTCAGGGAGACAGGGTACAGGACAATTTTCTATAAACAATAGTATAGAGCTAAGGGCTTGCACATTTCTTCTGCAGATGAGGATCTGTGCTCCTGCAGCTTCTTTTTTTGGCTGTCACAGAGGGTATTTGCCACTCCATGTGCTGTTAAAGGAGGGCTAGACCTTCCCTAGTCTCCTCACCTCTCCAATGGTGAGTGTATTCCTGGGGAGATGCAAGCGTACACTTAAAAGAAGATTGGAAGGATTTAGAGATGCAGCCTGGGTTAGGGTCTTGGCTATTTAGTCATGTCAGGAGCAAGGATTAGTGGCAAACTTAGGGAATATAGCTGGTGGTGCCTTGGAGGCATCTCCAAGGTTATGTGGGAGGTAAGGCAGGGATTTGAGTTTCATAGGAGCTTAGAGGGATAGTGAGGAGAAGTTAAGCAGCCAAGACCTTGTGTGGCTCTTGCCCTTCCTGTCTGATCTCCACTAATCCCCCAACAGCTGTGCAATGAAGGATATTGTAAAAAATGGGACATTTGAACTGGAAAACACTTTTAACAAAGCCAAGAAAAAGGTCTTTAAAAGCTCTGAGGAAAGCCAAGCTGTCAGAAAAGAAGAACAAACACTGGTGTAGTCCTCCTGGGTTTCTAGTGGTGCATTTCAAAAATGGAGCAGTGCCATCCAGATGACACGTCCACCCACAAACTCAGCACCAAGCACTCCAAGAGATCCGTGCAACCGTGATGGAGGGTGATCCAAAGTGCATGGCTCTCACCCTTTAGTACGTCCCCTCCAGTACGCTGCTGATTACCTAGATGGCCACAGAGGCAGAGGGTAGCTGGTCATAAATTACCCTGAGATTCCTGAGGCTGGAAAGGGCTGACAGGGCTGAGGTCGTAGAGCAACACGCTGCGAATCTTCTGCTCTGCTCCACTGGGAAAACAGTGAGACTGGCTTGGTACAAGCCACTGTGAAATGGCAGGACATTCTTGTGGCTGGCTCCGCTATAATTTGCTTTGGAAATATCTGGACGTTTCTTTTCTTTGTTGGGCAGAGGAGGAGGAAGCATTTGAACCTTTTAAACCCAGTGTATCTGGCGCTGTTCTTGCTTACTGCTGTATGAGAGGGTGAAGACAACACTTGAGCTTAGAGGAAGAGTAGAGTTGGTTGAGCGCCTCATACCTGCTAACTGCTTTTCTTAATTTATCTAAGGGGTTTATGCCAATGTGTTGTGTTCTTCTGTTTTGCTGTCTCTGAAGAACAACAGTTCTTGGAACAGTTGGACACCTTAAAAAAGGCAAATTTGCCTCACAAGTGATATTGCTGTATTCAAAAAGCCATCGTGCTTTCTTTTCTCACAGGGCTTTGGAAGTAAAACAACATTCCAGTAACAAGAAGTTTGGTTTGTTTGTTTTTGTTTTTGTCTTTCTTTTTGTTTTTTAGCAACCAGCCTAAGTCCTTTATAAACAGATATCATACATAGAATATTAAAAGGGCATTGGGACAGAAAAAGGAGTGAATTCAGAATTTGCTGGTTGAAAATTTAACATCAATAAGAAAGTAGCTTGGTGTGTGCAGGACATGTAAAACTTGGACTGTGAGTCCTAGTACCAGAAGTTTTACTTCTCTGTGCCTAGAATTATTATCCTATAAACCAGAGTTAATTATACTTGTCAGCTTTGTAAAATACTTTAAGGATTATTGGCAGAAATGACCATCTAGGAAAAAAGTGTTGCTAATATTATTAGGACTGATGACACAAAGTTAAGCTGTTCCAATTTTATCCAATGGCCAAATACAAGCTCCAATTTTACAAATTACAGTGTTGGGTCTCCAGTTTCACGAGCACACTTGCCACCCGGTGCCACAGCTTTATACTTCTGGCTCCACAGTTGAGGTGAACAGAATATAATCACCGTAGAATTTATGTCAGTTTAGTGGAAATGTTATGATTATTTGCAGCTGAGACTTCAAAGACATCTTAAAGCACTTGATAGGCATTGAGTTTCCCATCATGAGTCTCATGAGATCTACCTGCTGCACTCACCACTGAGCCTGGAAATCTGCCCACCGAGCTGAAACCGAGGCCACACGGGGGGCCCGGCTCCTGTGCTTCTGGGAGTGAGCCCGGGACAGAAATATTCACTTTTGCTTCCATTAATTCACCCCAAAGTGAGATTTTCTGGGTCCATGCAAAGGGATGGACAGGGGATCGTCCATAGCCAATGTACAAAAAGGAGCTTAAGGAAACTATGATGGAGCAAAACGTCCTTAAAATTCTGTCCATAAAAAATACTTATTAAGATGAGAAAACAAGGTCACTGATCATGGGGCTGATTAAAAATCCACCACATCAGGCACAGGGAGATATGATCAAAAGAGCTCTCCTCATGCTTTTGATGGACATCAATAAGCACCCACCTGGTGCATGGTGCTCCCCACAAGCAGTACTGACGAGGACACTTTGGAGTTTTTTGGAATGAGGGAGAAGAAGACGTGAGCATGGGCTACGCTGTGATATTTGCCCTGAGGACCAGAGAAAGGGGCCCGACTCCATTTAATTTCTTTTTATAAATGTAGGTGTTCTAAGAGGGATCCTTTCTCCTATCTGTTAACTTGCATCTTTAAATAGCCATTTCTAGGATGGGAAAATTAACAAATCTCCTAAAATTAAATAAGGAACAGAAAACAATCCAGAAAATTGTCTTTCATGTGGATGTAAGCCACGCTTTTAGTATCATAAGTATCACTGTTGAAATCTAGTCAATCACAATCTAGTCAATAACCGAAATTTCCACACACATACTATTGAAGTTGCAAGAACTTTCATAATTATTTCTATTAAAAGCTAAGAAGAAAAACTTTTTGTTGATTGCAATTGGCATCCACAGGGTTAGTAAAATGGGCTGAGAACCACAAGGACATTTGACAAAATGTTTCAAAACAGCAGCAATGCACATAAACAATGAACCATGTAACACATATCGTTTAAGTAAAACATTTTATGTTTGAGCAGTAACTATATGCTTTTGATACCATTTCATACTACCTATATGAGAAAATAAAAAATTGTGAAGTTCTGTAGTGTGGGAACTCAAAGTCTCAAAATAACTTGGTATTTTTTCTTTTCTATGGTGAGGAAATGAGAGGTCTGAGTAAAAAATGAAGGTCTTCTGATGCTACGTGTTGTACAGAGAGGGAGGAAGAAGCAGGCTCTGGTGCTAAGAGATAACTGTCTGGAGACATGAGATTACGGGCAATAAAAAGCAAGTACTGTTTTCCTTACGTTATAAAAGAGGAACTAATAACTGCATACATCACGAAGAAGATTGAATATCAATTTTATCTGAGATGAGAAACTTGCAGCTTGGAAAAAGGTCTGTTCGAAAGAGTATCAGACCCAAAGGGAATGGCAGGAAGATGTGCCAGGGGAGGTTCAGGTTGGACATGAGGAAAAGGTTCTTCCCCCAGAGGTGCTGGACACTGGAACAGGCTCCCCAGGGAGGTGTCACGGCCCCAGCCTGACAGTGTTCCAGAAGAGACTGGACAACGTCCTCAGACACATGGGGTGACCTGTGGGGTTGTCCTGTGCAGGGACAGGAGTTGGACTCCATGATCCTTGTGGGTCCTTCCAACTCAGGACATTCTATGATTCTATGATCTGATCTTGCATTGCAAGGTAGGGGGATCTAGAGGACTTTGCAGTTCTATCCAGTCACTGTCACACGGACAGTTTGATGCAAAGACGAACACTGACAGGGATGTCATCTTGTGGCTTTGAGGCTGACATCCAGTTCTGGTCCAGCACTCCGCTTGCATCTTTCTATGATGGAAAGGGAAGCAAGCAAGGTGCTGGGCTCCATTTCCTTTATTTATTTATTTATTTATTTTTTTCTTCTAAGAGGTTTGCTCAGCGCTCTCTGCTTTCAGCAGCTGCCCTTGCAAAGGGTGCTGCTCCACAAACAGAATGGAACAACCCCCTTCTGATGCGAAATGTGTGTGAAAACCCAAGCTCCAAGCCAGCGGGGGGGTTGCGCTCCTCCTCTGCTCAGAGGCAGCTCGTCTGCAGCACTGAGGTCTGACAGCTCCGCAAGTGCCAGACGTGTCCCGCTTACCTGACACGTCATGGTGCAACTCAGGAACCTCCAGACCGGAAAGCCAAGCTAGAAGTTGTAATAACTCATATCCGCTGCGGGTCGGCAGAAAGAGGACCTGAAACTCAGGCGCACCAGCGACGTGCACAAGCCGCACACTATTCTCAGGGCCAAATTTTGGTGCTTATGCATCACTGGGAGCTTTGCGTTAGAATTAAGGTTTGGTGTTAAGCAAATAAAATGTCTACCTTGTGTCAGCTCTGCAGCTGCATTTTTTTTTTTCCTTTTTGAGCTGTGAAATGGTATCTTATGCATTTGCAGCTAAACATGTCTACAAGATTAGGTAAGCATGATAATAAAGGGTCATGGAAATGCACTGACCACAACTCAGAGCGCAAGTCACAGTGTATGAGAATACACATGTTTGGGGGTTAGGTTTATGAGAAATAAAGACCTGAATGGTGCTGTGCTTGCGAGTCATGGGCCTTGTGTTTTCTTAATGCCAGGAGTGATTTATTTCTTGTAAACAGTTTTGCTCAATTGGGGCATCCAGTTACTACAGACCTTGTTTGGTATAAAAACTAACGGCGTAAAAAAATATTGCTCTAGCAAGGCTTAACTGGTTGTCAGCCCAGACATGTGGCTGAACATGAATTCCGCTGCTTGAAATATCCTCTAGTCGCTCGGCAACATCTTAATGTCAAGAGGAGATTATAGTCAGCGTTCCCATTGAGCCATGACTCAGAGGTACTGTATGGAAGGATGACATTTCCAGCAAAAGTATGATATGGAAACTGAACACAGAAGTGCTGGAAATCTTCCCTCCTGTAGGAAAAAAAAAAAAAAAGTGAAAGGCTAGCTCTTCTGAAGTGGAAGTTCGGCTGCTGCTGGGAACATTATGAAAATACACATTACATGCACGGTTCCTCATATATAACTACATTTCACAGCACGTTTCATTATCCACCTTTGCCCTCCCTTTTTCAATTCAGAAAAGATGCAGGAAGAAACCTTGCTTCTCAAAAAATAAAGTGCAAAACCTTGGGAAGGTGACATTTTCGCAAAGCAGGAACTCTGATAACTTGAAACGGTGTAGTTTTGCTTGCGTTGCATAAAAGCTGGCTATTAACATACCTTAGATATTTTGAGAGGTATGGAAATGTTTTAAAAAAACATGGACTGAAGAGATTGGCTTCAGTGAAATTTACATTAAAAAAACCCAAGGAGACGCTTAAATATTCATAGTTTCCATTTCTAATCTTTCCCCCCATAAGTTTCCTGACATACATAATTCTCAGTTATGATTGTGAGATGCCCAGCATTCTGAGGTCAGATGCATATTTCTTGTTTGGATCCAAATAGGTTATTTTAAAAGTTCTGATCCTGTACAGGCTTGCACAGAAGAATAACTCTAAAATGATCAGGACTACATGCAGTTTTAAAGCCAGCCATATGCTTGCATATATATATATATATATATGAAAAATAAAAATGTGTATATAAGTGTTTGCAGGATCATTTCATCTACAATACAGGTGAGGAAGGAATAATGTATATGNGATCTTGCATTGCAAGGTAGGGGGATCTAGAGGACTTTGCAGTTCTATCCAGTCACTGTCACACGGACAGTTTGATGCAAAGACGAACACTGACAGGGATGTCATCTTGTGGCTTTGAGGCTGACATCCAGTTCTGGTCCAGCACTCCGCTTGCATCTTTCTATGATGGAAAGGGAAGCAAGCAAGGTGCTGGGCTCCATTTCCTTTATTTATTTATTTATTTATTTTTTTCTTCTAAGAGGTTTGCTCAGCGCTCTCTGCTTTCAGCAGCTGCCCTTGCAAAGGGTGCTGCTCCACAAACAGAATGGAACAACCCCCTTCTGATGCGAAATGTGTGTGAAAACCCAAGCTCCAAGCCAGCGGGGGGGTTGCGCTCCTCCTCTGCTCAGAGGCAGCTCGTCTGCAGCACTGAGGTCTGACAGCTCCGCAAGTGCC
The DNA here is from genome assembly GCA_013399365.1 of Pampusana beccarii. NCBI lineage: Eukaryota > Metazoa > Chordata > Aves > Columbiformes > Columbidae > Pampusana > Pampusana beccarii. The sequence goes on from VWYH01009375.1 coordinate 60,139, forward strand.
AGACGTGTCCCGCTTACCTGACACGTCATGGTGCAACTCAGGAACCTCCAGACCGGAAAGCCAAGCTAGAAGTTGTAATAACTCATATCCGCTGCGGGTCGGCAGAAAGAGGACCTGAAACTCAGGCGCACCAGCGACGTGCACAAGCCGCACACTATTCTCAGGGCCAAATTTTGGTGCTTATGCATCACTGGGAGCTTTGCGTTAGAATTAAGGTTTGGTGTTAAGCAAATAAAATGTCTACCTTGTGTCAGCTCTGCAGCTGCATTTTTTTTTTTCCTTTTTGAGCTGTGAAATGGTATCTTATGCATTTGCAGCTAAACATGTCTACAAGATTAGGTAAGCATGATAATAAAGGGTCATGGAAATGCACTGACCACAACTCAGAGCGCAAGTCACAGTGTATGAGAATACACATGTTTGGGGGTTAGGTTTATGAGAAATAAAGACCTGAATGGTGCTGTGCTTGCGAGTCATGGGCCTTGTGTTTTCTTAATGCCAGGAGTGATTTATTTCTTGTAAACAGTTTTGCTCAATTGGGGCATCCAGTTACTACAGACCTTGTTTGGTATAAAAACTAACGGCGTAAAAAAATATTGCTCTAGCAAGGCTTAACTGGTTGTCAGCCCAGACATGTGGCTGAACATGAATTCCGCTGCTTGAAATATCCTCTAGTCGCTCGGCAACATCTTAATGTCAAGAGGAGATTATAGTCAGCGTTCCCATTGAGCCATGACTCAGAGGTACTGTATGGAAGGATGACATTTCCAGCAAAAGTATGATATGGAAACTGAACACAGAAGTGCTGGAAATCTTCCCTCCTGTAGGAAAAAAAAAAAAAAAGTGAAAGGCTAGCTCTTCTGAAGTGGAAGTTCGGCTGCTGCTGGGAACATTATGAAAATACACATTACATGCACGGTTCCTCATATATAACTACATTTCACAGCACGTTTCATTATCCACCTTTGCCCTCCCTTTTTCAATTCAGAAAAGATGCAGGAAGAAACCTTGCTTCTCAAAAAATAAAGTGCAAAACCTTGGGAAGGTGACATTTTCGCAAAGCAGGAACTCTGATAACTTGAAACGGTGTAGTTTTGCTTGCGTTGCATAAAAGCTGGCTATTAACATACCTTAGATATTTTGAGAGGTATGGAAATGTTTTAAAAAAACATGGACTGAAGAGATTGGCTTCAGTGAAATTTACATTAAAAAAACCCAAGGAGACGCTTAAATATTCATAGTTTCCATTTCTAATCTTTCCCCCCATAAGTTTCCTGACATACATAATTCTCAGTTATGATTGTGAGATGCCCAGCATTCTGAGGTCAGATGCATATTTCTTGTTTGGATCCAAATAGGTTATTTTAAAAGTTCTGATCCTGTACAGGCTTGCACAGAAGAATAACTCTAAAATGATCAGGACTACATGCAGTTTTAAAGCCAGCCATATGCTTGCATATATATATATATATATATGAAAAATAAAAATGTGTATATAAGTGTTTGCAGGATCATTTCATCTACAATACAGGTGAGGAAGGAATAATGTATATGTAATATGTCAGGGTTAAAGGGTTGTGACCAGTGGCATGGGTACGTCTGGAGACCAGTCGCTAGTGGTTTGCATCAGGGGTTTATACTGGTGCCAACAGTGTTTATCGACTTCGTTAGTGACCTGGTTGATGGAACAGAATGGACCCTCAGCAAGGCAGCAGACGATACAAACCCAGGATGAGTGGCTGGCAGACCAGATGGACGTGCTGCTGTTCAGAGGGACCTCAACAGGCTGGAGAAATGGGCCAACAGGAACCTCATGAAGTTCAGCAAAGGGAAATGCCAAGTCCAGCCCCTGGGGAGGAACAACCTCTTGTACCAGTCTGGGGGCCACCTGGGTGGAAAGCAGCTTTGCAGAGCTGGGGTCCTGGTGGACAAAGCATTGAACGTGGGTCAGAAATGTGCCTTTGCATTCAGCAGCACCCTGGGCTGCATTAGNAAGAGGTTTGCTCAGCGCTCTCTGCTTTCAGCAGCTGCCCTTGCAAAGGGTGCTGCTCCACAAACAGAATGGAACAACCCCCTTCTGATGCGAAATGTGTGTGAAAACCCAAGCTCCAAGCCAGCGGGGGGGTTGCGCTCCTCCTCTGCTCAGAGGCAGCTCGTCTGCAGCACTGAGGTCTGACAGCTCCGCAAGTGCCAGACGTGTCCCGCTTACCTGACACGTCATGGTGCAACTCAGGAACCTCCAGACCGGAAAGCCAAGCTAGAAGTTGTAATAACTCATATCCGCTGCGGGTCGGCAGAAAGAGGACCTGAAACTCAGGCGCACCAGCGACGTGCACAAGCCGCACACTATTCTCAGGGCCAAATTTTGGTGCTTATGCATCACTGGGAGCTTTGCGTTAGAATTAAGGTTTGGTGTTAAGCAAATAAAATGTCTACCTTGTGTCAGCTCTGCAGCTGCATTTTTTTTTTTCCTTTTTGAGCTGTGAAATGGTATCTTATGCATTTGCAGCTAAACATGTCTACAAGATTAGGTAAGCATGATAATAAAGGGTCATGGAAATGCACTTACCACAACTCAGAGCGCAAGTCACAGTGTATGAGAATACACATGTTTGGGGGTTAGGTTTATGAGAAATAAAGACCTGAATGGTGCTGTGCTTGCGAGTCATGGGCCTTGTGTTTTCTTAATGCCAGGAGTTCTGCAAGTTTGAAGTTCTGTTGAAGAGAACACAATTTCTGTGTTGAATCATTTCCTCATTCGCTTAACTTCATGAAAACCCATAAAAAAGAAATGAATGATGGCCTTTTTTCGAAAAAAAAAACGAAAACAAAACCAAAAAACCTGCTCTGATCGTACATAAGGTTGCTTTCAAATAAATTGCTTGGTTTAGGTCCTCAGGTATATTTGGTAATCTTATCTAAAAATAATGAATTTCACAGGTTCACTATCCAGCGTGTTAAAAAGCTCTTTCCTCTCATGTGTTTGAAAGAACTTCCTTTCAATTTTCTTTATTCTTTACACTATCAGGAGGAGGAAATAGGAAAACTCNGAAATTTACATTAAAAAAACCCAAGGAGACGCTTAAATATTCATAGTTTCCATTTCTAATCTTTCCCCCCATAAGTTTCCTGACATACATAATTCTCAGTTATGATTGTGAGATGCCCAGCATTCTGAGGTCAGATGCATATTTCTTGTTTGGATCCAAATAGGTTATTTTAAAAGTTCTGATCCTGTACAGGCTTGCACAGAAGAATAACTCTAAAATGATCAGGACTACATGCAGTTTTAAAGCCAGCCATATGCTTGCATATATATATATATATATATGAAAAATAAAAATGTGTATATAAGTGTTTGCAGGATCATTTCATCTACAATACAGGTGAGGAAGGAATAATGTATATGTAATATGTCAGGGTTAAAGGGTTGTGACCAGTGGCATGGGTACGTCTGGAGACCAGTCGCTAGTGGTTTGCATCAGGGGTTTATACTGGTGCCAACAGTGTTTATCGACTTCGTTAGTGACCTGGTTGATGGAACAGAATGGACCCTCAGCAAGGCAGCAGACGATACAAACCCAGGATGAGTGGCTGGCAGACCAGATGGACGTGCTGCTGTTCAGAGGGACCTCAACAGGCTGGAGAAATGGGCCAACAGGAACCTCATGAAGTTCAGCAAAGGGAAATGCCAAGTCCAGCCCCTGGGGAGGAACAACCTCTTGTACCAGTCTGGGGGCCACCTGGGTGGAAAGCAGCTTTGCAGAGCTGGGGTCCTGGTGGACAAAGCATTGAACGTGGGTCAGAAATGTGCCTTTGCATTCAGCAGCACCCTGGGCTGCATTAGGGAAAGCGCTGCCAGCAGGTTGAGGGAGGTGATCCTCCTCCTGCGCTGGTGAGGCCACACTTGGAGTGCTGTGTCCCAGTGCACGGCATGGCCATGTCACAGCGTCTGTCACAGAAAGAGAGTGTGAGACTTGAGGTTGTTCCACTCGAGGAAGAGAAGGCTCAGGGGGATCTTCCCACTCTGTATAAATAGTTGGTTGGAGAGGGCAGGGGAAAAGAAAATGGAGCCATACTCATCTCGGTGGAGCCCAGTAAAAGAAGAAAAGACAGCGGGCACAAACTGAAATACAGTAAATTCCACTTACGCGCAAGAAAAAGCTTTTTCACTGGGTGAGTGGTCAGACACTGGCACAGATTGCACAGACAGGTTCTGGAACCTCCGTCCTTGGACATATTCAAACCCAACTGGACACAAGTCATGGGCAACTTGCTGTAGGTGACCCTGCTCTGAGCAGGGNGTGAAATGGTATCTTATGCATTTGCAGCTAAACATGTCTACAAGATTAGGTAAGCATGATAATAAAGGGTCATGGAAATGCACTGACCACAACTCAGAGCGCAAGTCACAGTGTATGAGAATACACATGTTTGGGGGTTAGGTTTATGAGAAATAAAGACCTGAATGGTGCTGTGCTTGCGAGTCATGGGCCTTGTGTTTTCTTAATGCCAGGAGTGATTTATTTCTTGTAAACAGTTTTGCTCAATTGGGGCATCCAGTTACTACAGACCTTGTTTGGTATAAAAACTAACGGCGTAAAAAAATATTGCTCTAGCAAGGCTTAACTGGTTGTCAGCCCAGACATGTGGCTGAACATGAATTCCGCTGCTTGAAATATCCTCTAGTCGCTCGGCAACATCTTAATGTCAAGAGGAGATTATAGTCAGCGTTCCCATTGAGCCATGACTCAGAGGTACTGTATGGAAGGATGACATTTCCAGCAAAAGTATGATATGGAAACTGAACACAGAAGTGCTGGAAATCTTCCCTCCTGTAGGAAAAAAAAAAAAAAANGCTGAACATGAATTCCGCTGCTTGAAATATCCTCTAGTCGCTCGGCAACATCTTAATGTCAAGAGGAGATTATAGTCAGCGTTCCCATTGAGCCATGACTCAGAGGTACTGTATGGAAGGATGACATTTCCAGCAAAAGTATGATATGGAAACTGAACACAGAAGTGCTGGAAATCTTCCCTCCTGTAGGAAAAAAAAAAAAAAAGTGAAAGGCTAGCTCTTCTGAAGTGGAAGTTCGGCTGCTGCTGGGAACATTATGAAAATACACATTACATGCACGGTTCCTCATATATAACTACATTTCACAGCACGTTTCATTATCCACCTTTGCCCTCCCTTTTTCAATTCAGAAAAGATGCAGGAAGAAACCTTGCTTCTCAAAAAATAAAGTGCAAAACCTTGGGAAGGTGACATTTTCGCAAAGCAGGAACTCTGATAACTTGAAACGGTGTAGTTTTGCTTGCGTTGCATAAAAGCTGGCTATTAACATACCTTAGATATTTTGAGAGGTATGGAAATGTTTTAAAAAAACATGGACTGAAGAGATTGGCTTCAGTGAAATTTACATTAAAAAAACCCAAGGAGACGCTTAAATATTCATAGTTTCCATTTCTAATCTTTCCCCCCATAAGTTTCCTGACATACATAATTCTCAGTTATGATTGTGAGATGCCCAGCATTCTGAGGTCAGATGCATATTTCTTGTTTGGATCCAAATAGGTTATTTTAAAAGTTCTGATCCTGTACAGGCTTGCACAGAAGAATAACTCTAAAATGATCAGGACTACATGCAGTTTTAAAGCCAGCCATATGCTTGCATATATATATATATATATATGAAAAATAAAAATGTGTATATAAGTGTTTGCAGGATCATTTCATCTACAATACAGGTGAGGAAGGAATAATGTATATGTAATATGTCAGGGTTAAAGGGTTGTGACCAGTGGCATGGGTACGTCTGGAGACCAGTCGCTAGTGGTTTGCATCAGGGGTTTATACTGGTGCCAACAGTGTTTATCGACTTCGTTAGTGACCTGGTTGATGGAACAGAATGGACCCTCAGCAAGGCAGCAGACGATACAAACCCAGGATGAGTGGCTGGCAGACCAGATGGACGTGCTGCTGTTCAGAGGGACCTCAACAGGCTGGAGAAATGGGCCAACAGGAACCTCATGAAGTTCAGCAAAGGGAAATGCCAAGTCCAGCCCCTGGGGAGGAACAACCTCTTGTACCAGTCTGGGGGCCACCTGGGTGGAAAGCAGCTTTGCAGAGCTGGGGTCCTGGTGGACAAAGCATTGAACGTGGGTCAGAAATGTGCCTTTGCATTCAGCAGCACCCTGGGCTGCATTAGGGAAAGCGCTGCCAGCAGGTTGAGGGAGGTGATCCTCCTCCTGCGCTGGTGAGGCCACACTTGGAGTGCTGTGTCCCAGTGCACGGCATGGCCATGTCACAGCGTCTGTCACAGAAAGAGAGTGTGAGACTTGAGGTTGTTCCACTCGAGGAAGAGAAGGCTCAGGGGGATCTTCCCACTCTGTATAAATAGTTGGTTGGAGAGGGCAGGGGAAAAGAAAATGGAGCCATACTCATCTCGGTGGAGCCCAGTAAAAGAAGAAAAGACAGCGGGCACAAACTGAAATACAGTAAATTCCACTTACGCGCAAGAAAAAGCTTTTTCACTGGGTGAGTGGTCAGACACTGGCACAGATTGCACAGACAGGTTCTGGAACCTCCGTCCTTGGACATATTCAAACCCAACTGGACACAAGTCATGGGCAACTTGCTGTAGGTGACCCTGCTCTGAGCAGGGGCTTGGGCTAGGTGATCTCCAGAGGTGCCTTCTGGACTCAGCAGTTCTGCAAGTTTGAAGTTCTGTTGAAGAGAACACAATTTCTGTGTTGAATCATTTCCTCATTCGCTTAACTTCATGAAAACCCATAAAAAAGAAATGAATGATGGCCTTTTTTCGAAAAAAAAAACGAAAACAAAACCAAAAAACCTGCTCTGATCGTACATAAGGTTGCTTTCAAATAAATTGCTTGGTTTAGGTCCTCAGGTATATTTGGTAATCTTATCTAAAAATAATGAATTTCACAGGTTCACTATCCAGCGTGTTAAAAAGCTCTTTCCTCTCATGTGTTTGAAAGAACTTCCTTTCAATTTTCTTTATTCTTTACACTATCAGGAGGAGGAAATAGGAAAACTCGGTTTTGCCTTTTATTTAGATATCTTCTCATGAAATAGTACCCATGCCAAACCAGCATGTGATAAATTTTGCTAGCATTGGAATAAAAGTGTGAAAAAATAGTGTGAAGCAGACCTAAGTGTTATGAATGGAGTACCCAAGTAATAGTCTTTTGATGAAAGGGTTGTCTATTAATATTTTTTGCAATATTTTTTTCTTTTCAGTTGAAAATTTTCCGGTTTTCTATGTGCAGTGATTCAATTCCTAGCAGGGAATGGCCTGGGTCCAGTTATGACACTGACCTTAGAAATCACTTGTAACGAGTATCTGAGCTGAATTTCATAACCAGGAACAAAATTTATGGGTGTTTGGATCCTGAACTGCATATGAATTTTGTGGTTGGCGTTGTCTGAAATATTTGTTGTTGTTATTGCAGGAGACCTGGACCTCACTCTGCTTTCTGTTCAAACTCCATTAAAAGTGGCTTCTTCCACTAAAAAGCCAACAGTCTGAAAAATCTAACTTTCCTGCATTCCAAAGCCAACCATTCATCTGACTAGTGTACCAATGCAGTGGGCTGAAATAAATCATCTAGCGAGACAGAGCTGACCATGAGCCACTGGCTATATGAGAATAAGTAAGAGATGGCCCCAGAGCAAAAGCCACCAAGTCGTTGCTGGTCAGTATGATAGTGACTGGGGCAAGATTTTTTTTTCAAATTAGTCATCGTTAGATAGTATGGCAAAGGGGATGCTTAAGAAGGGAACCAAAGTGATAAAAATACGTCAGGTTTACAAATATTTGTGGGAAACTTCTTCCAAACTCTAAGGGGCAGGTTGGAAAAATGCATGAAGGTCTGTGTCAGAAAAAAATGGCAAATAGAGAACAACAATTAGCTTCATAGGCAACTCAGAGCCACTAGTTTCTACTGGGCGAAGAGATACACCAAAGCAATGCTGATGCTGACTCTTGAAGACCTGTAACTTGATTTCTTCAGCTGCAGTTTGGAAGAGAATCCAGGCTCTGGTTACTGTAGCTCTAAAGATACTATTACTGCTGACGTAAATGCAAACCTCTTCCAAATACAGATAAGCAGCAAAGGATGCAATATTGAATTATTCTGCCGGTCTAGAGGTGACCCTTCCGAAACATTCTTGAGGTCCACAAGTGCATGGAAACATGGTGAGGTATATTCCACTACTGCTTTCACTATATCTCTTCTGTGGCTAGGAGAAGGCTTCTGTCCTCAGGGCTGTCAGCTGGGCATCTTTCCTGAGCACTAAATTTATTTTAAAAAGGAAATATTGCTGGGCCGAAGTGTGCGCTTAGCCTTGATGAAGTCATTAATGCGGTTTCCAGCAAACTGTTCATAAAATTCATGTCTGCACTTAATTGCTACCATGTTCTTCCTCTCCACGTATTCTTATATTAATAAGAAAAAAAATCTGAAAGCCCTAACAAACGACACACAGAAGAGGAACGCTTGAACTACAGTTCGCTGGCCGCATCACCACAAATATGCAGGCCAGTTGTCAAATGGGGGATTATGTGTCACTTAAGACACTGAATAAAGACACAGCCAGCGAGGTGGCTCAAGCCCAGTTCTCTTGACCCTAATGCCACCAGCAGATGCACCTCGGATGAGTGGGTGGGGAGTGGTGGGAGTGCAGTTTATTTACTTTCAGAGTTGTGTCACCTTTTTGGTTGGTGCTTTACTCCTGCCACACTGACCTGTGGGCTCACTGAAGAAGACAACTCACCAATATTCGTCTAGGAAAAGGTAGGGTTGTCCCACCAAGGTACAGCTTTTCTTCCTGAGAATTCCTGTGTGGTGTTTCTGAATTAACATTTCTATAAAGGGCTAGGACAATGCCTGGGTGCTGCCCACCCTGCTTAATGTGGGTCTTTCTCTTGGAAAAGGAGAAAAAGGGGAGCAGGAGGCTAATCAGCTGATGTGTTTATCAAACAATTTCAGGTACCTGAACTTATTTATTGCCTCTAGCTTTGTACAAATTTAGAGTTGTATTAATCTCACCTAAGTTTAACTCTTTAAAAGCTAAGCATTTTTTCCAAACAAATTGTTTAGTCTCTCTATATGGTTAGTACCTTCAGAGGCCATTTATTTAAGGATATTTTAGCCCCTGTTAATCTCGTCCTACTCCTGATTTTTCTCCTCCTGAGTGCAGAGGAAATCTCAATGGCTTGCCTAGATCAGGTCACTAATTCTTGGAGGGCCCAAATTAGGTGAGATATCTCCATTATCTGCAAATGAATCTCAGCCACACAGCTGCTAGCAGGCTTTGCACTGGGTGAGGTGGCAACACCTTGCACTTGCATCGCTGTTTCTTCAACTCAAGTCTCCAGGGAAAGTTTGAGCGGCAACTCTGCACAGAGATCAGCATTTCAAGGGCATCACCTTGATACTCACATCCTATGAGAACAAAATCTTTTGCTTTGTAGGCATATGACAACACAGCGAGATCAGCCGAGTTGCGCCAAGCAGGCATTCAACCTCGCGTATCTGATTTATGCCAACACGCAGGTTGCTGGAGGACATTGTCAGAGAGCCAGGATCCTCCTCCAGCCAGGTTAGGTGGCTTGTGCTGCGGAGTGGACTGACATGCACAACTCAAACTGCTGCAGTAGCTTTTCCTTTAGCAAGTCTTTTGTACCGGCCTGAGGTCTTGGTTTTGTGGATAGCCTGATGACTCGGGTCTTGCCACTCTCTGCTGCAGAAATCACAGAATCACAGAATCACAGAATCACAGAATCACAGAATGTTAGGGATTGGAAGGGACCTCAAAAGATCATCTAGTCCAATCCCCCTGCCGAAGCAGGACACCTAGGTGAGGTTACACAGGAAGGCGTCCAGGCGGGTTTTGAATGTCTCCAGAGAAGGAGACTCCACGACCTCCCTGGGCAGCCTGTTCCAGTGTTCCGTCACCCTCACTGAGAAGAAGTTTCTTCTCAAATTTAAGCGGAACCTCTTGTGTTCCAGCTTGAACCCATTACCCCTTGTCCTATCATTGTTTGCCACCGAGAAGAGCCTGGCTCCATCCTCGTGACACTCCCCCTTTATATATTTATAAACACTAATAAGGTCACCCCTCAGTCTCCTCTTCTCCAAACTAAAGAGACCCAGCTCCCTCAGCCTTTCCTCATAAGGGAGATGCTCCACTCCCTTAATCATCTTAGTTGCCCTACGCTGGACTCTCTCCAGCAGTTCCCTGTCCTTCTTGAACTGAGGGGCCCAGAACTGGACACAATATTCCAGATGTGGTCTCACCAGGGCAGAGTAGAGGGGAAGGAGGACCTCTCTCGATCTACTAACCACCCCCCTTCTAATACACCCCAGGATGCCATTGGCCTTCTTGGCCGCATGAGCACAGTGCTGGCTCATGGTCATCCTGCTGTCCACCAGGACCCCCAGGTCCCTTTCCCCTACACTGCTTTCTAACAGGTCATTCCCCAACCCATACTGGAACCTGGGGTTGTTCCTGCCCAGATGCAGGACCCTACACTTTCCCTTGTTATATTTCATCAAATTGTTCCCTGCCCAACTCTCCAGCCTGTCCAGGTCTCTCTGGATGGCAGCACAGCCCTCATCAATCATTTGGTTCACTGCTGAAATTTGGCTTGAGAGGCATCTGGCTGTGCATAATGCTACATGCCACCTCTAAATGAGACTGAAAATATGTTTTCCCACTGTGGGTGAAACAAGCTGTAAGCAGAACATAGTTGTCCTGGGCAGGATTCAGCCAGGGGATGGGGAATGAGGCCTTCAATTTGAAGTCACCTGGCTGTAGCACAATCAAGAAAAAAACTCCTTTGTTCCCATCTCCTTCCAGAAGCTGACATTCAAAGCTTAGCAAGAGGTATCTACAAGATGTTTGAAGGCTAAACGTATCACCATCTGGAATGGGAGTGCCAGAAAGAGAGCGAGAGAAAGACTCCTCTTTCGCAAGTAACTTGTTTAATAAAAATAAAATTCCTCTTGCATTTCTGACATGGGACTGTAACCACTCCACCCTAACTCGCTTTGTCATGCTCAGATCTATGAAGTAAGAGGAAATTATAGAAATTTATCATGTCTGGGTTCTCAGGATTGATTATGACTCGCCGCTTTTATCTTCCAAACAGTCACTAAATCTAATTGCCTTGTTGTAATGGATTAACCCCTGTGGTCCACAGTAGCATTTATATTGTGTTCAAAGAGACTGTTACAGAGTTAGGGTACTTTTTTTCAGCAATATACTTTCATAACATGTAGGTGCTCTTTGAGCATAACTCACCCTTTGTGGGTCTTGGGGGTCTGACCGGCTCATTGCACTGCCTGTCTGCAGGGGATGGATTTCACATCACTTTGGGAGCAAATATAGATGGGTCAAAGGGCCTTCCACAGCATAACCATTTATTTTAAATTACAATGCAAGCAGATTTTGAAACCCCATGTTCAAACATCAGCATCTGTATTGTAATAAAAAACATTCCCTTGCTGATATTCATGGGATTAGTATTATTATTAGTCCTAGTATCTTCATCCCTGGGAGACTTGAACTCTAGGGTCAGGTCCCCAGGGAGGAGATGTATAAATAACAGTCTCTGTGTTAATAAAGTTACCACCTAAGCTGTCTTACATTGTGTTTTCTGAGGGCTAATGGCTTACACACTGGCTGTTCTGGGGACTCAGAAGGTCCTGGTGCCTCTCCAAGTGTTGGCAAGGAGATCTTGTACAGCAGTGATAGGGAAGAAACAACAGATGGAGTTGGACAGCAAGGGCAAGGGACACAACCGCTACTTAATGTGACAATCAGTAGACAAAGTACAGTGACACCCCAAATCCTGGCCAGCATCTTGGGAGGTACAATGTTTTAAGGAGGGGTATGGAAGAGGAAAATAAAACAAGAATGAAAAGAAAGTGAAAATTTCGGAGGAAAGAGGCACAGGATGTACAAGGTTGTCGTGTGAGGTGGAGCTGCCAGCGTTAAAGGAGGAACACAAATATCCTTGTTTGTGTCAGGAGGAAGGAAGGAGAGTGCTGGGAGACAGGAGAGAAAGGGAGCAAGGTAAATGTCACCAAAGAAATGAAGAAGGTTATGGTGCACCCTTGAAAGCATTGGTGAGATCTGACTTTGAGAAAGTTCAAGAAGAAAGGAAGATGAAAGGGATGACAGTGAGGCAAATGTGAGGTGGGGGAAAACTGTGCTGAAGGGTTGTAGGATGTAGATTTGTCTGGAAATAGCTAAAAAATATTTAGCCAGATGGTCAGCAAAGTTACAGGAAGATGTATGGGGTAAGAGGGAAATTGGCCAAGACTTGGGCTTCCCAGGAGTCTCTGCACACAACAGGGGTGGCAAGAAGCAGCTGGGGGTGAGCCCCAGAAGTACGAGGCAGGGCAGACCTGGCAAGAGGGAGGAGGCACAAAAGCAAAGGGTAGGAGCCAGGAAGGAGGGGCAGAACCCACTACCAAAGCAGAAACCAGCAACAGAGATGCTAGAGAGAGTATGGGCCGTGCTTGATGAAACCAAGTCTGAAGGGCAACCGGCTGGTAGAATGGGAGAGGTGGTAAGCCATGAATCTGAGAAGGGATGTCAGGACAGCAGGTAGATATGGAGATATGCCTTGGTGAAAAGGTCTGTAAACGAGACTTGAATCAGTTTTGAGGTTCATAAAAGGATTTTAAATGGAATTATTTCATACTCCTTCTAGAGTGAACAGGAAGCAGTTGTGATCCAGGCTCCACAGTCGGAGTAAATCTAATCTTCTTCTTTCATCACGAAAGACATGATCGCAATCTCAAATCAGTGTAACTGAATGTTTAATAGCTTCAAGCAAAAGAACAGAAGAATCTTTAAACTGTTTACTTCAAAGAAGGGCAAATTGTCTGATACATTTTTGTGGGTGCACAATCTCCAATATTATTAATTTTATTTCACTTTTTACAATGTACTTTTAATTAAAATGATTAGGGGAATCCTTGTCTTAACCATTAGCAAAATAATTACTTTTAAAGATCACACTCTCTCCCAAGTTGATTTTATATCCTAATTGTCATAAGTGTTTAAATGAGGTGTTTCACAAAAAAATAATTGTCATTGGAAAATGGAATCTACTTAAAATCTATTAAATGAAAACACCTTTTTTATTACAGAAATCGCTATGCAATATTTTCCTGCTGTCTGTACAGCTTGAACAGCACAGTTTAGGTTGTGCTGAAATGGCTCAAGCTGAACTTCAGTTTCACCTCTGAGTTTGGTACAACGGTTTTCAGAGGTCAGTTCAGGAGACCTCATTGCTGATCACTAATTTGACTTCTTCTGACCCATCTTTAACTCTGAAATTTTCCTGCTGTAGCAAGTCACGAGGATTCACACAAGCTGGCTGAGATTTCTGTGTCTAGAGATACATTATTACTGTGGGTATAACCATGACATCTTTGCAAACAACAAACTTTTCTTATCTGAGATGAGCTTAACTGTACTATTCAGAATCTGTATTGCAGGATAATTTATAGAAGTTCATCGGGACACAAGCTGATACAGAGAAAGAAAACAAAATTGTTACATTTTTATGCACGGTTTCTGCAGGGAGCTGTAGCCTGGGTTAACTGTTTCACTGCCTTTTAAGGAAATTTGTTAATAAGTGTAGACTGCAGAAATTTGCCTGTTAAGAATGCAAAGTGCTGCTTTTCCTATGCACATATTTTTCATGCAAGCTAAGGTACTTCTGGATGTTTCTGTGATGTACTTCATCATCTGTATTTTGAATATCAGTAGAACCTTGGTTTCACTTCTATCTAGTGACGACGAGCTCCCCAAACTAATTGTGTGGAAAGGCTTTTGCGAAGCTATTAGCAATGCTTGAGAAATCTGCTGTCGTTTCAAAGCTCAGGCAACGCTGGGGCTGTGGCTTCTCGGTGGCAGCCCTGGTGAGAGCCTCAAGCCCTGTCATAGCACTTTTGGGTGAGCTCCCGTGGTGAACGTGTTCACATCATAGACGCTCATGCACTTATGCAAACCCATGTCTTGAGGACCTGACCTTTTCCTTGGCAAGGGGCCACGGTGTTGTTTTCGTGAGCGTGTGTGCGCGTGTGCTTCTGCATGTCGAATGTAGAAGGCTGATCGCAGTGAGTGGAGCAAGAATTGAAAACAACAACAAAAAGACCGAAAAACAAAAAAAAACCCAGCAAAACAAAACAAAACCACCAAAGCAAAATAAATGGCTAGTCTCAAAATGAATTTGACATCAGAAAGCTTCTCCCATGTTCAGACGTCTGCAGAAGTCCCAGGCACTGGCAGGAGAAGGATTTAAACAACAAACTAAACAGTAGAGTACTGTATTTATGTGGGACCAACATGACAAACTCTATTTAGCTTTTATACCAAAAGGTTAACCTTTTGCAGTCTGTGGGTTTGAACTGCACTAACAAGAAGCAATTACTGTGGTGGGTTTTTTTTTTTTTTTTCTGACAGTGTAAGGCCCCAGGCTTCTCAGTGTGGCTTCTTGCATAGCTGGCACACAATAACAGGGGTATACGCCAAATCTGCGCTTACTTCTCCAAGGCAATGAATCAGAAAGAGTTGTGGTGTTCTAATCTGAACTCTCCTTTTTGCTAGGCTGGAAGGCCATTGCTTTCTTAGAAACCAGACAGATATTGCAATCCCTCCTGCTCTTTTATGTGTTCCACCATAGATAGCTCACTGGAGGCATACATACACACTTTTTGACTAAGCAGCATGATGGATGAGGAGTCTGGTGACAATCAAAGTGCGGTTTGCTTTATTTAGATGTCTGGACCTCTCCTGTAGAGAGGGGAGTACAACCATGGGCAGAGAAATCCTTCCTTCCAAGATGTCTCAACATGGAAAACAGCTACAGTCACAGATTCAGGGAAAGAATAAAGGCCAGAGTCGACAAAAGTTCAGACTCAACAAGTTATTAAGAGCTCCCAAGTGTGTCTCGGCTCTTCACTTTCCCTTGCAGTCTCAGGGTTGACTTGGTGCCCTGAGATTTCGTGATCTTCTGTCAACAATTAGCTAGAAAATTAAAACTCATAACAGCGTAACAGCATGTCTTTACACGGCAGAAAATCCTGTTTGTATGCCAGGAGATAGAACTGGAGATTCTGTGGGAACGCTGCCATTTGGAGACACCTGCCATAAAACTATTTATATGCATGTGGATGTGTGTGTGCATGTATCTGTCTGTCTGTATGCACATATGTGTGTGCGTAGATGCACACATCTACCCATAAATTGGATTAATGAACGTGCTTGATATATTTGAGACAAGACAATGTATTTTCTTCTCCAAATTTCACCTTTGCTCGATTTTTGTAATGCCCTTAGATGCTTCATTCAACATATTTTTAGAAATGATTCTTTTGGGTTTGGCTTCATTGCATGAATTGATCATAACTACAACAAACTGAGCATCAAATGTAGTATTCATTCACCTCAAAGGGAAGTTCTCCATTGGAGATATTGCCTGAAGACTAAGGGGACTGGAATGTCAATAATCTGATTGTTAAATGGATACACATACTTGACACCCGGAGTCACAGCTCTCCCATTCAGTAGCAACTCAGTATAACTGAAAAAAGGATATAAACAGAGGCTTGAATGGTTTTCATGGAGATATAATCAGCTTGAACAGCTGCAAGATTCACTGTAGTTCAAGTCTATCCTAAGACTTCTTTTCTAGGAAAACTAGTTTATAAGATATATGTGTTATGTGCAGACTGCAGGCTAAGAGTTCACAAAAAATGCAATAAATAAGTCCTATATCATTTTTGGATTCTATTATTGATTCCCTTGAATTTATTCCGTATTCTGTGATAGCTTATTAAATAATTTTTTTGCAAATTATTCCGAGCTCAGTGGTCAGCCATGGCCAAGCTTTTAAATGGGTGCCCACAATTTACCCGGTTCAGCGTATCTGTTTACATGATATGTTTGTATACTCAGTGCTTTAAACAAAGTTATTTGCACAATTGATGCATCTATGAATACTCATAGCTGATGATGCACATTATTTTCTTTGAAAACTCTTAGAAGACTTCCTTTTAATCCATGGCACCGGAGAAAATCCCCAGCAATGATTTTTTTCAGTAAAATGTTTTGGATTAGTAAAAAATAGACAGAATACAAGCAATCAAATCTTTCATCTGTAGATGAAGTGTGTACATGCGTGAATATTGTCAGAATATAGATTGTGTTTGCCCAAGTCTCATTCATATGTAGTGTGCATTCCTCTGTGTGTGTGTGTGTGTGTGTGTGTGTGTGTGTGTTCATGTGTGTTTCTAACGAATGCCTCAATCAGATAGTTTTACAGCCAAGACATTCCTGCTTTGTCTGAGATCTGACTGAGGCTTCAGAAGTTAACTTTTTGCAGCACCAAATACTCTGCTTTGAAAATGCATGTCCTTTTTTTAAAAAAAACCCAACCAAACAAAAACTTTTATCACTCGTGTCTTAATGCAGTACAAGAGTAAGTGGTGCAATGGAAGTACACATCGTCCTGCAAACTTCACCTGTTTTACCTTGTATGAATTTCAGGTTTTAATGTGTGCAATTTGCCTGGTGACTCACTTTGAACTACACTGATGGCAGTGCATGGTGGAGAGGAAATTCTGTAAACCACCGATATTAATCATAGCTAATGAGCATCAATGACTGATTTAGTTCAAATGATAAACCTGTGGCAGACTGGATCCCAGTATCTGTCCTTTTGTGTACTCAGACAGATGCTATTTTAGCTCTGCTGTCTACACATACCCTTTTAGGAAAGTATATGTTTTATTATAGTTGATTTTATGGCCCTAAAGATGAACAGTTGCCATTTCCCAGAGCTAAATAGGCAATGGATCTGCATTTATAGCTCATAGCTGACTACTTTACTGTGATCTTGGTTAAAGGCAAGTAAGAGCTCTTGTAATTTAGCTGGGAAGACGCTGCTCCACAGAGAGAAGGATTCAGCTACATTTTGATGCCTAAACCCAGTTTATTTTGTACACAGCAGCCAGGGACCAGCCAACTCCTCACACAGAAGCTGGGAGGCAGTTGGCTGTGGAGAGCCCTGACCTGCTGGCTGACAGGTTTGGAGCTGTCTAAAGGCTCGAGATGAGGAGATCAACCCCAAATTTGGAGGAGTCCAAACAAGGAGATCCAGGACTCTTCATAGATGCCTGGGAGTCATCCCCGGCAAAGGGCAGAGAGATGAATTCATGTGTGTTTGCTGAAGAAATAAAGTGAACACGTTTCACGGACTCTGCAAGCAAACACGAATGTACAGAAGGTACCTTCAGGAGCTGTTGCAGGTTCATTGTCTTCTTAAAAATTGTTCTTTCAGTTTTTCCTCCCAAGCCAGGATTTCTAGCTGTTCTCCTATCCTCATGCAAGATTCACTGCTGGCCCCTGGCTGCTCCCTGGTCAGTGGATGCTCTTCCTTCAGAGAGGTGACAGAACTGGATGCTGCATATCTCAGCCAGGGACATACCGATACCAAAGGAGGGATGCTTCATGGTCTTGTGGGCTACCCTGCTCTTTGTCATATTCACCTTTTTTTTTTTCACCAACAGCGTGACAGTGTTGATGTACATTCGCTCAACTAGCTCAACTTCTGATTCACTGTAACATCTTGATGTTTTCCCACAAAACTACCAGTCATCCTCACCTCATACACATGCAGTTGGTTATTCTTACTCTAACGTGGACTTTTGCATGTGCTGTTATTAGATTACACGCTGTTCTTTCAGACCATTTCTCCACTTTTTTCAGCTCATGCTGGTAGCAATCCATTCTTCCAGCATGCATGCAGCCTCTCCCATGCTGTTGATACCTTTACATTTATGCTGTCCCTCATGCAAGCCATTTGTGAAAATACTGAAAGTGCCAGACCAGGGCAGATGCCGCTGTATGTCTTACTTATTGAAACCTGAGCTGGATTTTCAGGGAGGAGGTAGAAGAACAGCTGACTTCGATAGCATTGAACAACCAACACGATCTCCTTAGAGAAATGAAGAAAGATTCATTGAGGATTGGAGTGCATGTTCAGGGTTCAGAATAACTTACAGCTATACATGTCAAAATACTGAAAAACACTGCAAAAGAAGGTGAAGAGCAAAATAGCTCTGGGCAACTTCTCTTGTTTCTCTCTCTGCCTACACACACTGTCATTAAGTGACCAGATGGGTCTAGAACTTCATCATGTGCGAATCTCTACCATATTACAGCAGCTGAGCCTCCAGATTTTTGTCTAGAGAGCTGCAGATCCAAAGCCTTTCGCACATATGAAGTTAAGCTGGAAAGCAAGTTTCTTCACTAAAACCCACAGAGGTGTCAGCATGCCCTGGCACTCCAGTGGATTTTGTTCTTTTTGTGTCAGAAAGGTTTAACTGGATTAAAGACATGGCTTGCATAATGAAATGTAAAGTTTTCATCCATTATATTCTCCCTGGGCTGATACTAATATACATAGTGTGGTTGAATAAAAAAGTAATTTAAAGTCAGGCTGTTAAAAAAATGATGATGGGACTATTTAGAGGAAAACAAACAAACACTAAAAAACCCCCCACTAAACAAACAAACAAACAAGCTCCATTTTGGAAGTGAAATGAAAGCTTCAAGTAAATGCTGAAGAGTATGTTACATGTAATCCTGAAAAACTGTCTAGAAAATCTCAGAAATCTTTAGAAATCTATTGATTCCTTATGGCAAGTGATTCGTGTAAAGTTATGAACATTAGTGTAATTAGGGTCTTTTACTGGTGGAAAAAAAAAGCCAACTACAAGAAAAGTTAGTGTAATATATTTATATACATATTTGTGTATTTCATAGACGGTTCACTGTAACATGCAAATTCCTTGGCTCTCAACACAGCTCTGCACAGATGGTGAACTTCAGTCAGCTAAATAAGTGGAACATTTCCCTTCAAACTTTTCCTTTTATCTTTCACCTTTCTTTGCCGTTTCCCTCCCGTCTTTTCTGTCAGCTACTCCACAAAGAAGCCTGGGAACGACTATAAGGCAATCTCCTCAGATCGCTGGGAAGATCTTCCTTTCTCGCTTGGCAGTGTTTTTATGCTGATAAATAGCAGTTTGCTCTGCATTTTTCGGTCAGGAGAGAAAATCTACACAGTCTGACAGCATTAGTAGACTCTTTCTAGAGTAGTCAACCCCCCTTTTATCTCGTTTAGGGCACCACATACACAAGCTATATGTGGCCTGCATCAGCTTTTAAACTAGTTCCATGCAACTAATTTCCAATATTAACACCATAATCCTTCAGCTGTGCCAGAGCACTGCAAACATGTGCTGACTGTGCAAAAATTTGACCAGTGGCTTCACAGATGCTCAAGGCTGGAATGGGGACACCGAGGCCAGAAAGGCAATGAAAAGACATTTAACGTGATGATGCACTTATCAGATTATCCACAGCAACCTGGCTATAGACTCCAATAATTTTTGTTTGATAAAGCCGTAATTTTGTATTGGCTAAAATACACCTTTGACATTTTTATAGCCCCTTGAAAATATCTACAAGTTTATATTTAATTGCCTTCCTTGTGGTTTGTGATAATGATTGATCATTTCTATTGTCATATTCCTATTTGTAATTTTTAGGGCTTCCAGTCCCATTATCCCTGTCTCTGAATGATTAAAGAGACATTGTACACTGGGTCTTTCCTCCTTGAGAACATTTTCACAGATTTTAATTTAATCACTGCTCAATTATCTTCCTGATAAACTCCATGGACTGAATAAGTTTGACTCAGTTTGAATTCCTCATTGAAAACTACTTCCAGTAGTTTGAGATTGGCCTTCCAATTTCTAGCGTTGGTCTCACCAATCCTTATATAAAATTGGTCTCCTGCTTATCACCTTTCTATTAATATTTCAAGTTTGTCCTTATCTAATAAGGTCTTCTAGGGAGCTGATGTGAAGTTGCTCCTTTTCTGAGTCGTTGCTTTCAAGAAAAGAGTGCCTGACTCTGATCCTAGGTCAGACCTTTGATCCTAGGGGGACATTATTGCTTTTATATGTATTAAATTTGAAGCATGAAGTTAATCTTTGTGTGAAAGGTCTGTGGAAAAAGGGAGACTAAATCAATCAGAGTTTTGTGACCTGATCCCACACAAAAGCCATTTACTTCACCTGTCGGACAAACTGGAGACTTACTTGGTTTCTAACCATGAAAAATATTTTTTTTTTTTGCTCTATGCTGTAAAGGAAAGTTTTAAATACAGATAAGCATAGGCTATAAGCTGGTATTTAGATTTGGATGCAAACCTTCCTATGGTCTGAATTAATGGATGGAGAAGTCACTTGGAGACATTCGATGGCAAATGCACTTGCATTAAGGCTTATTGAACTGCCATAGAGCTGAAGGTGAAAGTCTATGAGATAAATGTGTCTGCAAAAGTGCTATCAGCCTGAGCGAGACATCTGGCTATTTCCTCTGGCCTGAAGAGAGCTTGATATTACTAAGCAATTTCTGTTTAGTGAAATAACTTATTGCATTTTTTTTCTTCTTTTTACAATAGCTTTGGTTACATTTTCCCATTGTTTTGGCAAATGAGTCAGACTCCGTCTCTTTTACTCTTCTGATTTCAATAGCCTGATTACTACTAATTTTTTGGTAGCATAACATCTGTAATCTTTTATTCCATATACTTTATGGAGCATGGATGTTGGACTCTGGCTTTTGGCTGAGACTGACCAGCAGAAGGAAAGGAAGGAAGGTCTGTCTAGTCTATGATTGAAAGATGAAATTTCCAGACGTTGGGGGATTTGTTTGAAAATATGTTCCCTCCTATGTGCGAAATACCTTAACTTAAAGCTAAAGTCAAAAAAAGAAATACAACAGACCTGTTTCTTTTGTAATCTTTTCAATATTACAATGTTTAATCTTTCTTTTCTTCTTTCTCTAGCTCACGTTAATCCCACAGATGCTCAGGGGAACGAGAGATTCATAGCAAGGTCAATTGATCCTTTCTTTTTCCTGGTTGCAAAGGAGAGCACAGTGAGCTAGGTGGCGACCCCAACTCCTGTCCTCTCCTCTCCATTGTCCTCAGGGAAAAATCTCCATTTCATATTCCCCAATCAGATGTGGTGTTTCCCTGCTTTTGGATCATTGCCTCTGTCAGTGTACGGGACAGAACTTAACTGGAATAAATAAATACTCCTTGCTTGAAAAGACATCTGTCCCTGCTTCATTATCACAGAAATTCACTGCCACCACATGCTGAAATTAGAAAAAAAGTGATGAAGGTTGCACAAGGAGATGTGTGGCCTGGTTCATGCAGCTATATAATGCCCAGGAATGTGACTTTCCACCAGTTTCTCTTCTATCTCCTTGCTTTCAGACTCCATCAGGATACGATCTGAGTAATTTCACCCCAGAGCTCCTATTTTAACTACTCCTGTTTTTTTTTTTCTCACTAGACCTCTAGCTCCTTGTCTGATCTTAACTGCTCTCAACTTGTTCTCTTCATGTCTTGGATGACAGAAGTAAGAATTTTTTTCTGGGCTCTATACTTAAAAAGGGCTGAAGCATTTTGATGGTTCTTCAAGAGAAATTCAGCTTGAAGGGAGCACATGGCATGAAAAAACATCAGCCAAACCTTCAGAGAGAGACAAATGAACACACGGTCCTGTGATGAAAAATATCACGTAGCATCAAGGCAGACAGAACAATTGTAAAAACCTGAAGGTAAAATCTGCCCTGTAGGTTATGCAGAAGGTAAGGTACATCTGATCTTAAGGAAATGTACCCCTTCTTCTTTACCATCTCTTCTACTATTGCAAGCCAAATGATCAAAAGCCTCCAGGCAGTCCTGCTCTACCTACCTTCGTGGCCAGTCTAAAGTCAAACCTGGTTGCAGAAAGCTAAGAAAAAACTCAAAACTCATGAACAGACAAACCAAGACACTATCCTGTCCAAGGTGGATTTTGAAACGCCAGAAGAAGTCACCAAGTCCATGAAAAAAGCTGTGAAACCACTCTGGAGCTAATCTATTTCATGTGTTTTGAGAGGTACTTTGGTGATGGGCACCAGTATAACAACCTGAAACTGATAGCTGAGGTTTTTATAAATATTGAGAGATACACGCTGCCCTAAAAGTAGCAGAAGTGTGACGTGCTCAGTTTTATTGATGTTGTGTTTCTTTTCCAACAGTGAATACTGCTTAAACTACAGAAGAAACTTCCACCCGTCCTGGTAATAGGGACGAGGAATAAACCTGGCTTGTAGCTCTAAGTAACATATACCCCTCACCCCAAGCTCGTCAGCCTCTTGGGTTTTAATTAATGAAGTTCCTGTTAAGGACATTTTTTTCATCACTTGCTGTATTCCAACACGTTTCTTTCATTTGAAACCTGAGTGCTCTGCCAAGCAGGCCCACAATGTCAGAGGGGAGGGAGGGCCTGTCTAAACTACAGTCGTCTCTCTGTTCAACTTGATTCAATTTAGTGGAATTTCACTTTGTCAAATGACAAGATGCTGTATTTTGACAGTTGCCTATTTATGCAAAAGTGGAGGCATAATAAAATCAGTTTGGCGTCTGGCTCACTCTGCAGATTTTACTTAAGAATCTGATGATCCTTTCTTTGGTTTGACTGACATTACTGTTTAGTTTTTGACTTGTGTTGGACTGTTTTCCTTTTTTTTCTTTCTTTTTTTAGTGTGTGAGTGTATTTTGCTGTTGTTTTTTTTATTTGTTTGTTTGGGGCTTTTTGTTTTGTTTTTTTCTCCTTGTTAAATAAAAGCTTAAAAGAAACTGGCATTCTTTTTCTCAAACACACCCTTCCTGAGCTGCAAATCTAAAAAAGGAGGCAGCGTTGTTAAAAAGGAAGGAATTTATGTATTTTTTTTTTCCTTTAAAATTTACTGGAAAAAGTCATATACAACAAAAGAACAAAAACTTGCTACAGTTTTAAAGTAGCAAATGCTGAGGCTGTGAGTAAGAGGCATTATGTTACCGAGACAAAATCCCCCATTGGCTTTGGCATGAAGGTTGTCTGATGATGGGCTGACAGCTTGTATGTTGGTATGTTTGTATGTTCATATGTTAAGCTCCCCACCATAACGTGTGACCACCTACCAGTAGCCAATTCAGAGATGTGACTGGCATTTATCTGCTGTCTGCTTTCTCATACTTTCCCCAGGACACAATTGCGTGCTATAGGGGATTTTTCATTCCCAAGGAATATTTTCAAGTGTTTGCTGATTGTCTGGTGTTAGAGGAGGCAGCTCAGAGGTAGACGTCTTGCATTTCAGCAAAAGACAGTGAGTTTTTTGGTGTTTATTAATTCCTGAGGAATTTAATTCTACACTCAGTCCAGGCGTTGAGAAATCTTTGTCCTTCTCTTTTTTTCAGAAAATTCTTGTGAGCTAGAAAAGTGGTGGTTTTGGTTTTGATCTTCATCCTCGAGCCTTTTTTTCAGGATAGGGAAGCCCCAAGAACACCAAAGCCCTGCCCTGCATTGCAGCAGGTCATAGCTGTCATGGTGCACTAAGAGCAACCATTTTCTTTCCTCCTCAAATCAGTATTTCTGGCAGAAAAGAATCACAACCTTTGAACACAAGCCCCAGAATGTAGCCCAATCACGGTATTTGCAATCCCAACCAAAACTCAGACTTGAAACACAACTCAACTTGTGAGCTGAACCAAAGAGCACTTGTGTCAAGACCATTTCTGTGGTCCTCTCTACCTGAAGGCAGGAGGATTTGGAGGAGGAAGAATTAGTAACCCTGGTCCTGGCTTCATCTCAAAGCAAGATCTGCCTGCTAAAATAATGGTTTCTATTGGGAAGAAGCAAGAAAGAGCACTGAGGAGCGATGATACTCTCTCCTTAACATTTCTTACCTGGACAATCAGAGCATAGAGATGGGCCCCAAGGCTCTAGTAGGCACCTGTTGCTCAGCCTAAGTGCCCTCCCTGTAGTCTTAGTTGCCCCAGTCTAAATCAAACCTTGACCTGTACAGGCCCAGAAATATTTTGAGGCATTTTTGCAGTCCCATCCCTGTGTTACTCGTGCTCTAGGTGGTTATGGATGCTGATCTTTCCTCTTGGGTTTTTGGAAGAATCAGTCCCTGTGTTGGTGCACATCAAAAAAACAAAGTAGCAAACCCACACTTAAATCCTCTGGTCAATAACATGCTTTATTTCAAAAAAATAAAGCAGTGTTTTATGATCTGTATAGTAGAACCACTGCATTTTGGGTACCTTGTGAACAAAGGAGTTTGTCAGAGTCCTAATATTAATTATGATAACCACAAATCCCTATTTATGCCCAGGCACCCTATTATCCCAATTATAATCACAAAGTTTTCTTTCAGGGTGAGTAATTAACTGCAGTCCTCTCACCTGAAGGGAGGAAAAGCCGTGGTCTCCAGCTTGTTTTCATGCCAGCCATCCGGAGGTCCCCTCTCCACCTCTGGTTCCAGCCTTGGTCCTGGATTTGGGCTCTACCCTAAGCTCTTCTTTAGCAGCATGGCAGCCAGGCACAGCTCTGAACCATGCATCACTGTTAAAGCCTTTAAAGGCGGTTATAAACTGTAATGGGAGCCTATAATTGCATAGAGATATCTATCTTTATTGAGGCCTGCATTAGAATCTCCTTAAAATTTGTGGCTGGTTGTCATTTGGGTAGTTTGCCTTTTCTTATATGCATGTCGCCCAAGAATTACAAGCATAAAGTAATTTCAAGCTCTGAGTTCACGCTGAGCCATCTCAGGGATGTCAGACTTGAGAACATCACCTGGATAATGTAATTCACTCACCTGTGTGTAAAGATGTAACAGCTGCTAAGCCTGGGAGGTCCCCTGAGGGCCTTTTCTATGCACAAATCCAAATATCATTGGCTACATTCCCCAACACTGCGCTAAAAAATCAGATCTATAGGTCAAGAGAGAAAAACAATCTCAAAATGGTAATGTTGCACAGGATAAACCCAAGAGAGACCCAAGTCATTGCCAGTGGTTTGGGCACCTGAATTGCAGGACACTAGCCAGGTGAAAATGTCCAAGGAATCTAACCAACACACAAAATTATTGCAAATCTGATATGCAGAAAATTTTCCTGGCCCTCTAACTGATGAGTTGTTTGAACCTGACCACGGGAGCAAAAAGAAATCAGGAGGGAAACAGCAGCGCACCTGACCTCATGTCCCAAGTCAGACTGCCGCCGATCTCTGATGAATCTGAGAAAAATAGGGAAAAAATAAACACCAAAAATCAGCAGCCAAGTTATTCATCAAAGGTGGGAAAAAAAACCTTCCTGGCCTCTCTAGGCATCCAGTGGAAACCCTGAAGCATGGAATTAATTAAATACAAAGAAATATAATTAATTTAATTAAACGCAGTCCTTTTAAAAAAGGGTTGCTCTGATTAATGCCTGCTCCTGCAAAAGCTTGTGAATATATTTAGCCCCTTTCCCAAAGACAACGTTTGCAGGATCTTGATTAGACCAGCTAAAAACTCTCTAATAAGAGTGCAAGTGAATACCTTGCACTTACGGTGTGAAAGCAGACACAAGAAATGCTATTGTAAACAACACACTCACAAAAGAGATCAAAACACCCCTTGGTTTAATACCTTCTGGGGCCAGGAGGCACCATTCAGATCACCTAGACCGACTCTCTGCATAATGTCAACCACAAAACCTCACCCTGCAATTCTCACATCAGGTCCGTCAGACTCTGATCCAGCCAGATCCTGCCACCCATTTCCATAGCATAAGGGTTGGTGGGTTGCTTTTTTTTTTTGATACATCGATTTCACCCTCTGATAGCACTTGGCAGTGGCTGAGCTCAAATTTATTAAGCCAAACCATTTCCAAATTAAGTGGCAGACCTTATCATATCATTGGTCTTAATCAGTTCCCACACAACAAAACCCATTAAATAAAACATCCCAGCTGAAAGCTTTGGAAATGAGTCTCAGTCACCTCCAACAGAGTTTGGGAAAATAAAGCTCAGAGACTGACAGTTTATTACCGTCACGTGGTCACGTATTCCAGGATTTAGTAGATCTGACGTATTTCCTAACCTTCAAGATCTGGTGGAAATGGCTACCCTTTGGGTTTTTTTCTCCCCTGCCAGATCTCTTATGGAGATGCTTTCCTAAAAGGCTGGAGCACTTGAAGAGGTGAGTTAAGTTTTATGGAAGAGTGACCAGTTTGTCACTTGTCATGTGTATTTTAGTCTTTAATATTATTAATACTAGGTTATCTCCTCAACACAGCTGATGCACATCATATGCAACTATCAGAAGTTACAGTCCTCCGCATCACCAGTTACAGACACAGAAAATTTCCTCCTTATCAGATTTGCCCATTAATTTGGGTGTTGTTATTTTAACTGTTGCAAACAGTGAATATCACTGGAACAGAATTCATAGCATTTCCCCAGTTTACCACTCTGAACATTATGAATACTTTCATTTCTTACAAGCAGGATTAATAAAGGCTTTAAGAATGAGCATTGTGATTCTTTGAAAGTATTTATAGTTTTCCAGTGAGTTTACTTCTCTGTAAGAGACACTATAAATATGAAGGCACTTGTTATTTTTCATTCAACCTCATCTTTTTGGTGTTAATTCATTTTTTTTTTCTTAGTCAAAAGTAAAGAAAATGTTAATATCCTTTACCTCCAGATAGGAAGCAGATGCAAGAGTTCTTAGCTGTTCTTCCCAAGGCCTGTTATGAGTTTTGGCTCAAATGTCAACATGAGTCAACATTTTACTTTCAGTGACAGGTTGGTTTAGTTTCCTATTTAGTATTGGTTGAAACACTGCAAATCCCCCTTAGAGACAAAACACTGACTCCTTAGCAGAAAATTGTTCTAAAAGCCTTAGTGAAATTTTCCAAAGTATTTTGTGCATTTTCTCCCCATTTCCTTGAAATTGCAGCAAGGAGGAATTTTATCATCAAAGTGAGCAGAACTGGCAAGGCATGAATGAACACAAACCAAAGAGGCTCCCGATCGCATCTGTCTTTGATGAGATCCATACACTGCACCTATGTGCTCCTGTTTCATCTGCAAATTTCAGCTCCCCTCCAGACCTTGAAAAAGAGGCTAGAACTTGCCTGGATTTCATACAGTTCATTGGGTTACTTTGATGAAATCCTTGAATCTTTCTTTTTTGCTAAAGGGATTTTTTCTTTTTTTTTGTTTCCTAGCTGGCCGTGTGAACAGCCGTTGGGTTGTAGGACAACCACCTTCCACATAGGTACTTGACCAACAGGGCACCCCAAGACCTTGCAGTTCAAGCTATGCAGATACAACTCTTTTGTGAAAAAGATCTCAAAGTTGCTGCTCTGCAGAAAATGCAAGTGAACAGTCAGGAAACTTGCTGGAGGAATAACAAAGTGCAGCTTCAAACTGGCTGTGAACTGGGCAGAGCACGGATTTCAACATGGTTTTTGCACAACTGAAGCAGTAGCTGTGAGCACTGGGTGGACATAAATTGCCTTCATATATTTGTTATCAAAAGAGAGACACATTTGCAAAGAACTTCCATTTCGAAGACACAGCATTTGCTGACAGAAAAGATACTTGTTCAAAATGGATTAACCGAAATTTTGGTTGATCAATCAAATTCTTGACATAAACTCTGCTTGGTGGTGGGGCAAGGAGTGACCCCCTTACTCAGTCTACACTATACTTGTCCCATCTGAATTAAGGTGGTACCAACTCCACGTACTAGCTCCAGGTACCAAAAACATAACATACCAGCAACAGGCTCTAGCAACACCCAGCTGGACCATTATAACCTTGCTTAGACCTTCAGGTTTACGAGGCGCTGTGTAGTTACAACTTAGATGCGGAAAGACGTAGACTATCACCAAGTGAACTTGGATGTATGAACACCACAACAACACAAATTAGCCTCAGATATAAGCTAAAGCGAATTCCTTCTGCCAACTCTTCTCCTGAGCTAGATTTTATTAAGACCCTGGTGCCAAAGGCAATTTTTTGCATATCTGCCTCTGCTCTCTTGTTTCACTTTCCACTCCCTCCAAATGAGTACCAAATACTGAACGCGGCTGTTCTTAATTCAGGCACACTTGGGGGCTTCTTCCATTTTCATTTGTTCCAAAAGGACCTGGCAAATGACATTGAAGAAATATTTGACTTCCACAGCCAGCCCTTCCTGCCCACAGGTGACAATGGGGAAGGAGATTTTGTGGGGCTGTACCACGAGCTGAGGATAATGTTGTAAATTAATTGACAATTAATTGACAATTAATCATTGTCAATTAATAATAGTAATGTTGTCAATTAATTAATCAACATTAATGTCAATGGGGAAGGAGACACAATTGTGTCAAGTGTCCTTTCAGTCACTGCAGGGTGCTGGAATATACTGGAATATACTCTGGCATCGTTTTCCTGCCTGAAGCACTAAAAGCTTCAATGAGTCTGAGACCAGAGACAGGCTTAAAAGAAAAGAAAAATAATTTTCCTTCTAGCTGTCAAAATCCTGTATAAACGATCAGATTGCAGGAAAAAGATCCTGTTACTCCACTGAATTTGATCACCCCTTCTTATGCTTTTTCCAAAACTCCAAACTTTAAGTGGATTCTCTTCCCTGAGCTTAAAATCAAAGCAAAGCAAAAAGCTGGACACAGACGTGACATGGAGGAATCATTTTGCAAAATACTACAAGGAGCATTATGTACTATTTCACATAGACACTGAAAGCATTACGTTGATATCCAGACTTTGCCAATAAGATGGCAAAAACTTCATGTTGAGTTCTATAATCTAATGTGATCACAGCAAACAGCAGACTGGTGAATGCACTGAATTTATTTGCCTTTGCTACATACTCAGAGCCTACCCAGGTGTGAGTTTACAGGATACGCTTTCTTTGGCACTGCCATTTCATCTGCACACACTTTCTAGAAGTAAGCATGAAGTAGGTTGTTTTACTGCACCTTGGGGCATTGGGAAATGATTTTCAAATCCTCAAAGGCTTTGAACAGCAATGTTACTTACCCATGTGAACTGCCTAGGAGTTAGGCACCTCACTGCTATTTATGCCAATGAAAACCTATTCCAAAATCTCAGCTCTATCCCTGCCTGATTTAGTGCTTTTTGAAGACAGTGGAAACATGAGGTAAACCAAATAAATAATGCAGGGCTGCAGCAAAGATTGTTCTGGGATTAGAAACTTGACATGCTTATCCTATATGAATAAGAATCAGATTTGCTGTTGAACTGGCTGTGATGAAAATGTAAGAAAGATTTTGAGACTATTTGGAAGCTTTTCACTCACTAATATATAGAAAGCAGATACTGATTCCTAAATAATTACTGAGGCAAGAGGTATGTTTCAACTGGAAAACACAAAGCATCTGACTGCAAATGTGATACATGGGGAGAATTACTCATATGCAGAAGGGGTTGATTCAAAATGGAATTCTTCACTCTTGAAAGTGTCTATTTATGGGATGACTTGAATAAAATATTGAAACTAAAAGTTACAATACATTTACACTAAGCGAGAGTTTCAAGGAGAGATGTTTGAAGGAAGAGGAAATGTATTACACAGAGGAGGGAAAGTGTTGTATGGCTGCTAGAACATGGACTTGAAACCCAGAAAACAAATAAGGATTCTGTTTGCTAAGGTTTTGCACTGCTAAGACTGTATGTATCTGTCTTTTGGGTAAAAAGATTTTTCGCTGTATCTCAATTCCGTACTCTACCAAGTCAGAACAATTCTCTGTTTTTAGGGTCATTGTGAGGATTAATCTATCGATTTGTGTAAGAACATCCTGAATTCCTCAGATGATGTCAGCATAAGAATTGAAGGAGGTATTGTTTTAGGGAAAGAATAAATAGCCAGGAAGGACTTCAGTTCAAAGGAGCTGGAGGCAAAAAGTATGAGCATCCTTTAGCAAAATTTAGATTACTTCACTGCTGATAATAAGGGAGTATTCAATGGTTTTACTCTTGAGAACAATCAATACGCTAGAGGAAGACAGGACTTTTTTTAATAACTAGAAATCTCTGCTGCGTCAGTATTATAGATGACAGCTTATTTTTTAAGCATTCTCAGGTCCTGGTCCTAGGCAACCTTGTATCCATCTTGAATGTGAACTTTCTCTGGGACTTACAGTGGAGAATGGCTTTCAAAATCATCTTTCCCTTCTTACAGTTGGTGGAGAGGTATTTAATTTACGTCAGAGGTTTTGCAATAGGATAAGCCTTAAGAGGCAACACAGAAGCTAAAGGCAATGGGTCTGAGATTATAATTCTTATTTTAAATTACAGCATCTTTCATCTCTGACTATTGTTGGATGTCATTCTCCTTCTCAATCCTCCTTGTATCTGTTAAAGTATTAAACTGATCAAAATAGTAAATATGAATAAATCACAGGGTCTGCCATATTTTAAAGGAATTCAGCAGTAGGGAGAAATTTATTTCTATGATAAAATATTGCATGGCTAGCAAAAGCATTACAGAGCAGTTTTAAGTTCCTTCAGAGCATTCATCTAGATCTGATTCAGAGAGACAGTAGCTTATATAGTGATCGCTGCTGTGAACCATGTCTCTCAGCTTCTAGTTGGGGTTTCAGCTGCACAGGTATTATACAGGTAAGTTCATCCCACCTAGGTGATGTGTTGTATAGAGGTATTGTCCTTCAATACTTCCTATATCATCAATAAAAGAGACATAATCTGTTGACTGCATTAGAAAGCCTGATCTAACTAACTACATACCTTTGTGGGCTTTAAACTCAGATGAGATGGTCTGGACTCATGTGCATTGGTTTAATGAAACCCTTACAAAAATACACCTATTTTTGAAATCTAGGGACCAATAAAGTCAGTGGAAAATACCTACACTTAGTTAAAAGAACAATCAAAAAGCCAGCAGTACCTACAGTTGAACCCTGAGGCAAAACCAGAGGCATAGAAGTGGTGGTTATGAAAAACTGAGACCGATCATCTCAATGGTCTTGGGAGTTATTCCAGGTGAGGTTCATTTCAGAGTAGCGCGTTCTGAAGGATTTATTTCTTTTGAGATGTTGTTTCAGTGTTTTCTGCTCTGTCCTGAAGGATATAGAGGATTCATGTAACATGCTATGAGAACAGCCAAGGAAGATTTTGGTTTATCCTGCCGTCTTGGGGTACATGTCCTGAAGATGAGGTTTTTCAATCTGAAACAGTGTATGGAAAAACTCTTTGAAAATGTAGGGAAAAATATACTCCTCTTCTTTATTTTTTGAGATGATGTGTCATAGTATTTCTAGTTAGACTGCCTTCACTAGCAATCTGCTAAGGAAAATATGAAATCGGAATATTAAAAGGGGAAATTAGACATTTGCTTTTTCAGATACATAATAAACAGTCAAACTGAATTAGTTTCAAAATAAATGCTAAGTATAATCTACCAGTACTACATCCAAAATGAAAAGAAACAATGGAAAAGGTCTGCAGAGCAATGTGTTTGGCATCCACTGTGCTCCTCGGAGTCACTCTTCATAACTGCTCAGGGCAGGATTTTCTATGACATCTCTTTTTGTTTGCACAGTAATCAGACACTCAAATATGCAATCAGTCCTCAAGAAAAGAGGAATTTCATTTATGCTGTGAACTCCAGATCACATGGAGAAGGACCATATTCAGTTCATCTGCGGAACATGGTTAGATACCAGCGTTAGGCTAAGGCACATATATAAAAAAATATATACATATATAACTCCAATACGAAAGTTACATCCTGTTTAATATTATAAAAATGCATAGCCTTTTGCATTCAGTACTTCTGCCAATGTCTACAAAAACACTAGGGTACTATGCCTACAGATAGACCCTGACTTTGTCCTGGCTCATGGCCTGCATCTTCTGTCTTTGTACTTATTATATTGACTTTGTTGCTATAGTACACTAAAATATTACAGTATTGTCTATTGTAATAAGTTTCATTTTCAAGAAGGGAAACTGAAGGACTAGGCAAAGTAGCCTAAGACACAAACGGTATTATCAAGAAGCTAAAGCTAACCCATTCTTCTGCAACTGGAATTTTTTAATGGAAAAATTATATTCAAGTGGAAAGAAACACAGAAGTCCTTAGTTTTCATATAAAATTGTTATTCAGGATAGTAAGGATCTTAAGGAATAACAGTCAGCTTCTACTATCCTCCTCATGTCATTTTATATCCTACTTGATGTCTTACTGTCCCAAGAATACGGAACTACATGATTGGTTATACGAATGCCTGTGTAGAAGAAATATTTGAATCAAAGATACTTCAAAGAACAACACAACAACTCAGAGTATAAGCAATTTCAAATTAAGGAAGATTATTGTGGAAAAATTGAGTATTTTAATCAAAGTCGTATAATACTAGTAGAAATACTGACGTTCTTATAGCTTTGCCCCATAGATATAGTGCTCTAGTTGACGTGCTACACCATCTCCCACACTCAAAATTGTAAAAGAAAAGGATGGAAGGAGCCTTGAAAGGTCACATAGTCTATCATGAAAAACCAACCTTAGTTAAGCGATAGTTGTATTATTTCCAACAGATGCTTGTTTTACCTGTTCTTAAACACTCCTGTGCTGGAGATTCCACACCCTTGCAAAGCAATCCATCTCTGCTTAATTACATTTATGTTTACATTTTTCCCCACAGGCTATCCTAAATCTTTCTTGTTGCAATTTAAACCTTTTACTTCTCGTTCTACCTGCACTAGATGTGGGGATGGTTTACTCCTTTCCTCTTTACTGCTAATTTCACGTATCTGACGACCATTATCACATCTCCCTGCAATCTTCTCTAAATAAGAGACTGAATAATCCTAATTCCTTCCGCTTACAGGTCATGTTTTCTTGACTTCTTACCCTTGTTGTTGACCTTCAGTGTTTCTTCTGCCACTGGACTACATATTTTTCAAATTGAACTCAGTAGTTTGATTTAAATTTAGCGAAACCAAGTACAGCAGGATTACATCACATATTTTATTAATAATATTCCCTATTGTCCTTATCAAATAGCATCCTGTTTTTTAATAGCCATTTTTTTATTTTGTGAAAATTGGTTTAATTCTACTCTGATCCCTGAATATACTTTCAGAATTCACTTTTGCATGCTCACATAATTCATGATCTGTGTACTTAATGAGCTTTCTCTTTATCACCAATTCATTCATAAGGGCATTGAATATCACTACAGAAAACTACTACAAGACTCTGCTCATGACATATTTCCTGCTAGAGAGCGTAGTATTGAAAACCATTAGTTTCTCAGCAATTTTTTCTACCATATGTTATTACTACGACTTGCTTCAAAGACTGCTGTTTAAAACAATATCAAAAGCTTGTTAGAGGCAAGATAAAACATCTATGTTTCTCCCTTATCCAAAAGGTCTGCTGCTGTGCCAGAAGGAAAAAAAAAAAAAAAAAAAAAAAAAAAAATAAAAAAAAAAATAAGATTTGAATGGANCCTGCCAAACTATCCACCTCAGTTGTAACAGTGTAAGCAGACTGCAAGCCTGTTATTTTAACCTAAGGGAGGGGGGATTCAGGCTAGGCTTGAGGAAGAAATTTTTCACACTGAGGATGGTGAAACCCTGGCCCAGGTTGCCCAGAGAGGTGGTGGATGCCCCATCCCTGGAGACATCCCAGGCCAGGCTGGACGGGGCTCTGAGCAACCTGATCTGGTGAAGATGTCCCTGCTCACGGCAGGGGTGGCACTGGATGAGCTTTGAAGGTCCCTTCCCATATAAACTATTCTGTTATTTTTACAGACTTCCAAATTTGTCTAAACATGATGATAAGGACGTTGTTTCAACAGCAACTGCAGCCCAACCTTCAGCTCCCAAATGTAGGAATAAAATAAAATAAAATAAAATAAAATAAAATAAAATAAAATAAAATAAAATAAAATAAAATAAAATAATATTTTCTGCTTTTTAAGCTAGACCTCAGCTCCATAGGGCTGGAAGTAGCAGCTGTGCTACTGTAACCCCAGCAGCTGACCTGGATTATGCATCACATTGGGTGCTGCTAACGAGGGGGCTCCTGTCCCTGCTCCCACCCCAGGAGCACCAGCTGTGGGGTTTTCTGCACCGGCCGCCGCTGCAGACGGATCTGCAGTTGCTCAGCTGGACACGAGCCAGCTCTGATTTGAAAGCTGAGCAGCTTCCTTAGCGCACGCCGTGCCTAAACAGATCCGTAAGCCCTGCTGAAAGCTCCGTGCTGCTCTCAGCGAGCCGCTTGCTGCTTTTGGATCAGAGCTGCTTCATCTGCAGCCGTGCTGTGGTCCAGATGATGTGAGTGCGGGTCTGCTCTCTGCGAAGGGCAGTACTGACAAATTCACTTTATAACGCGTAGCCAAGCACTGGCTGCACCTTCTTCTTGGAGAGAAAAAGAGTCTGTATCCATTATTTCAGCATATGCAACAGGACTATTTAAGGCACTTCTCAAATGTTATTCTTTCTTGTCCCTAAAAGTCCTTTTAGGCAACCAACCAAAGTGTTACTTTTTCTTTTTCCTAATAGATGAAGACAGTGAGGGGAAATAGGTCTCATGTTGCAGGGTGGTTTCCAGGCCTGGCTTCTAGTCAGGGCCATACAACATGCAACTGCTGGGTTGTGGGAGAAATTCAGCTTTTGGGATCCTCCTGTGTGGTTCTTGAGAGAACAGGAAGTCGAAGAGACAGCTCAACTTGCCTGCAGATATGTGCGAATTGGGATATCCTTGGATTTGACCTTTATTTAATGAACACGCCCTAAAAGTCCATGTTGCCCACCTCAAACCCAGCACAATAAGCCACTGCTTTCCAAACATCTTGACCCAAAATCCCCAAAGAGCCAACAGATACTTATCACATACTTCAGAAAGCAGAAAGTGCTCTCCGAAAGTCCTTAGGAGGAGGAGAAGCCAATGGCTTCTGGATGTGCCATCGCTTCCCTGCAGAATGACCTTAACCAGGTGCTCGGCTGGCTCTAGGGTGACCCAACAGAGTTGGCTTCAGCTCATCTGCTTCTCCCCAGATCAATAATTTGGGGTCTTTAGGCATCAGCGTATCGAAGTAGCTGCCTACCACAGGCAAAAGTAGAGGATCCACATCTGGACAGCTGGCAACTGTATGTAATTCAGGGGGCTACATTGCCACCAAGACAACGTATAATGTGCCCCACCATTGCTGAAAGTAACATCCAGCTTTTGTATTTCACATTCTCAAGTAATATTTTGCTGCTTGACTTACCATCGAAGCCCAGGAACAGGAGGGTGAGAGGTTTCTGTCTGCCATGCATTGGCCAAAGAGGTGGGTCTGCCTCAAACTCATTATTATTTACCCTGGGACACCTCCTGTTTAATTCTCAGAACGTAAAAAACAGAGAAGATTTAGTTCACAGTACATTTGCAAAAAAGCTCAGACTATACAAATAAGCATCTTGCAGCAACTGCAAGTATAGGCAAGTTCCAGAAAGGGAAAAAAATAGTCTGATGCATGTCATCTTGTGGTTTTTTGCTAGATTAATGAAAAGCCCACACAGCATAATTATGTTTACAATAAGCTTACAGGAGTTTTCCCACAAGGTAGAGGAGAGTCATAGAGGGATCAGGTTAAACCAATTATTTAACTTTTACAGAGCTAAACTTGCAAGAGTTTCAGAGGGAGGGAAAATGGACTTTTTTATTGGTTGCTTATGACCACGCATTAAAATAGCGTTCTCCTTTCTTATTCCATCACATTGCGAGAGCACATCCTGGCAGATCCAATTGAGATGACCGGGAAACAAATTGTTGGGTGCCCAGACCACTTAAATATTCCACTGCTAGCACAAGTTTGCTTTTTACTACCATGAATGAGTCTCCCCACAAACAACCTAACAGGTCTGGTTAGGCTCTTCCCAGAATGTGGCATCCAGATTGAGGGGTTTTAATGATAGAGTGAACAAATAAATCATCAAGCTTGACTGGGAGTTGTTGTATTCACTAAAATCAAGATTTCCTTTTCTGGAGCTGGTCTTTTGGGCTTGAAACAAGTGGGCAATGGTGGAAAGCACTGAAAAGAAAACAATATAGTATAATTTATCAGGCCTTTTGCAATGTCAGCTCTCCATTGTTCTTGCTTAAAAAAATACATACTTCTTGGCTTTCCTAATTCATCAGAGAGACATGCAGTTGTTCTGGTTTAGACATTAGCATTTGTTTTGTTTATTCCAGTTCCAGTGGGCAAAAATCAAGTAAATCTGATTAATTCAATGGTCTACCTACAGTTTTTCCAAAGGATATGGCAAGCTATGATAGAGTAGAGCTTGAGAAACACAGATATAACACCCTAGGGGCTAAATTCTATGGATGTTGTTGACAGAGCATCCGTCTAAATGATCTTCTAGGTAGTACTGGGCAAAATATTTTTTTTTTTTGTTTTGCTGACAATTTGAAAATGTGGGGAAAAAAACACATTACTGTTCAGAATTCAAACACTTTGGCAAGCTGCACCTTGGGGAAAATATTCAGAACATATCATGAGGTTAATCTGGATTTGAGAGCTTCTTATTTTTCACTGAGATTAAAAAAAAAAAAAAAAATAGATTTTGTAACAAATTGTCATTTCTGTCAAAAAAACCCCAAACGATTTCATTAAAAAATACTGACTGAACCCCACCCAATTACCAGTTATAAGGACTGCAGCCAACATCATGCTTTACACATTAAATAATAATTAGCTGGCATACGAGAATAACGTAAATGAAAATAATACCTGGATGGTCAACCTGGGGCTCTCTGGCTACTTAATCCAAAGCTGTTCACACATGACTCCCATGCACGCAGGTTGGGACCCACTGGGAAAGCCACCCCTGTAGTTGCCAAGGAACCCATTAGGCACGAGCATCCCAGCCTGTGCTAGGACTGAGCACCATGTTCAGAAATGAGTGACAGGACCCCACAGGGAGACATTAACCTTTTCCACCTGTGGATGCCTCCCAGCACTCCTCTGTTCTCTGCCGTATCTGCTTTGCGTAGGGCAGGCCTTGTTTGTATGGTGATTTTGGTAAGCAGCTCATGGGGTTATGGATGTTCGCCGCCTGGGTGTGCATGGACTGATCCTCCCTCTGTGTCCTACAGCAGGTGACATTTGCCCTTTAGAAGGAATCCCGGTTGCAACAACCAACAATAAATTAGGTCCTGACCTACCATAGAGCTATCTGGCCAAGTGACAGTTCATTCCACAGATGTGGAGCTGCACATCAAACAGTACTCAAATTTCTCATTGGCTTTTGTACAACTTAGATGAGATAATGCCTTGAGCACTTCAAGTGCAAGGTCAAAAACATTGTCAGTCAGAAGGTTTCCAGTTCAGCAACTCCGTTCCTATTTGGGCAGCAAAGATGTGCAACTTTCCATTTGTGCTAGACAAACATGAAGGATTTGTGATCTTTTCATACCTCTTAAAATTAGGCCAATTATCTAGATACCATAGAGGAATTGGCTGACTTAAGGTCTCATCCAGGAGTGGGAGTGGGAATAGATGTAGTAAGGACCTGAAGTTTTTCGTTGCATATATTCTCACCATTTCAATCAGACCAAAGTACTACAAAGCCAAGCAGAGATACTAAGCCAGCAGATAAATGAATTACATTTTCTGATTCACCTGCATTGCTGCAAGTGAACTGTAAAAAAACGTGGGCAAAAGGTAACTTCTTGTGATGTGTCAATTCTAAGATCATGTCCTGGCTCCAAGTGAAAGAAAAACACATAAACATCATTTGTCACAATAACTTTTAAGATTGCCCAACAAATACTATTAAAACACTCTAATTTTCAGTTCATTATGACTTTCCCAAGATTCTGTGTTGAGTCTGAAATTTTCCATTTTCATTGCTAGTTTATAACTGATTTTTTTTTTTTTTCCTTCTTGGAGAGGGAAGAGATTTGAGGTGAAAAGATTTGCCACTTCCAAGAAGAAGGATAAATTCATTTCTGGTGTTAAATTTTGAGGATATTTCCTTTGATTTCTAATGGGAACCTCAAATTTTATAGCTAGCTGGCTGCCGTGGATGGGACGAGTCTTTTGCATTCCCCGTGAGAATCTGCCCAGAATTGGCAAAATTTCAGGCTTTTGAAAAACCACAATTAGCACAGTTTTTAGATGTTAGGCAACCTCCCCAGAGCTTTCCTTGGCCCAATTATTCTGTTACTTTAAGTGGCAGAAGTCCAAGAGGGTGATACAGAAGCTCCAGCCTTTCTGATGGCCCATGTGGGTGTCAGGACCATAGCTCCTGCAGGAAAGACTACTTTTTCAGGCTGCCTTTTTAAGAATCTAGGAAATAAAAAATATTAGCTGCAGGAAGGTGCAAAGGTTAGGAATTATGATGTTCAAGAGTGCTGATGCAACTTCAATTTGATTTTCTGTGTCTAAGTGGTGTTCATGAAGATTTTGATGACTCGATGAGTTCCTACATTTCCCACTGACCCCTGCCATACTCAAGGCAACAAAGCTCTGTTTTGCATACTGCTGTTTTGAGGGAAGGTGGCTTATTTTCAGTACTTCAACCTCAGTGATTTCAAAGTCTGGAAAGGGTAAGATAATAATAGAAAATGAAGGTTGGATTCACTCTTATCCTTGTGTCTGTCGAGCCCATCTTTGGTCATTGAAACCAACCTTTTCCCACAACTCATTAACTCTGTATTTCTTGTCTTCTAGGTATCTAATAAGATGATAGATTCTGACTTGCAGAAGCAGCCACCATTGCCAACTGCAGCTGAACTCAGCATGCAAGACCAGGTCACGTCTCATGCCATGTCCCTCTAGATCTCACTTTTCATCAGTTTCCCTGTGCCTTGGTCCTCCAACAGACCAATGGGGATGACAGCACACCCTCCTCTCTGGTTTGGGAAGAAAGATGAGTGAATGTTTGCGAAGACGTGAAGACCTCAGATGCTGCAGTGGTGAACCTCACAGGAGAAGCCACAAGGAAATTAATAATTCTGTCTTCGGAATGAGATTTGTACTGTAAATAAGGCCTGGGGTCACACTTCAGATAATAAGCAGAGAACAAAATATTGAATTAGGAGAGCACCATCCATTCTGAATGAGGTGGTGGAAAATATACTAGGTGTTCATTTAATTAAAGACTTGTGTAATTCATACATACAAGGGAAATGATTTAAGGTTCATTTTTGAGTTAAGAATTGATTTGCAACCTTAATAATGTTCTTTTAAAGCAGTGTGTGGGTGGCATGTATGTTTGTTATAG
Organism: Pampusana beccarii; assembly: GCA_013399365.1. Taxonomy (NCBI): domain Eukaryota; kingdom Metazoa; phylum Chordata; class Aves; order Columbiformes; family Columbidae; genus Pampusana; species Pampusana beccarii. The sequence goes on from VWYH01009375.1 coordinate 99,412, forward strand.
CCTGCCAGCCAGGTAGTTCAGGGAAAGAGGGAAGCTTTGAGCTTTCAGCCCCTGGTCATTTTTTACGGATAATTCACTACCTGCACATCCTTCCTGGAAGCTGCTACATGTATGTTACTGATGATTTATAAAAACAAAACAAAACCAGAAAGATGTAATGCAGTATTTATTTTAAATCTCTGTTTTGGGAAATCATTGAATCATGTCTGTCTTGAGGCATTGTGGTTCCTTTTCCAAATACTTCTTACTGAACATATTTTGCTGTAAAACAACGAGAATGAGGGCTGCCCATTCCAGGGTCAGGGAAGAACTGTTTGAAAGGCAACTCTCAGCCTTTCAAAATTAGAAATTCTTTGTGGAAACACCCTCTGTTTTCTTTAAGATCAAAACCCAAACCTTGCTTGAGAACACAGGTTATTATTTCAAGGGATTTAAAAAACTTGTCCTGAGTAGACCAATGTGGATCACTGGGTTTTTACCTATGAAGGTGTTCATTTTTTGTTTGGTTGGTTGATTTTTAATTATGACAGCAGGCACTCGGAGTCTGTCAGGGCTTTTGCCTGAACCCAATTACATCCTTCACGCTGATCCCACTCCCAGTTTCAGACATGGTCCAATACTATGGAAACAGAAAATTGATGCTGCACCATGAAGCTGGCACACAGGGAAGGTTTCCTGGTTGGAAATGGCTGGGTCCCAGTTTGGGGAGACTTGTAGGGGCCTGGGACTGTGACACTGAGCGGAAAACTCAGGAATTAACCAATGAGGACATCTGGGAACAGGTCTGAAGAAAGCAGAAGAGGAAACCCCAATTGAAGTGTTACTGTCCTGCACACATGAGCAGGGGGAGAAGGAGGGGAAGGGAGAAGGGTCAGATACAAGCAGCCAGAATGGAACTGCTTAAAATGGGCAAACTTGGCCAATATCTAATAGTATGGGTCTCTGTCTTACAATCTGACCTGTATCATATATGTAGTACCAGGCTACTACGAGGGCAGAGAGAGAAAGCTGGAGCAGCTGTGGCCTTACGTGTGCCACAAAGAAGTGGATATTGCTGTTCCCAACTCCTGTCATTAACTGTGCACATTTAGATGAGGAAAATCCCCAAGAGGTACAAGCCAAGACCATCTCCCATGTAAGTGTCTGGAAGCCGGTTAATGAAAGGAAACACATTTTCACCAGTAGGCAATCAATGTTTTTTTTGCAAACACTGGTACCTCCTGTCAAGCAACTACAGCTGCTTTGTGAGCATCTAAAATGAGAGCAACCTGACAAAGAAAATTATCGAGCCCCTGCAGGTCTGGCAGAAGTCGCTAAAAATTAAGATCTGATCCTGTAACATTTGAATTTTACTGCCCATGGCTGTAAAATTTCCTCCGCAAGGAAGACAACACCTTCCTGCCTTAGTGATGCAGCCAAAGTTGATTTTGTAGTGACAGATACAAGCAGTCAGAAAGCACTTTAATGGGGGAAAGAAGGTGGCTTCGTATTTGACACAAAGTGACCACAAATCCAAGAACACTGTCCTCTGACTTGCAGGAGGAGGGGAGAAAAATTATCTTCCTTTATGTCCACTAATTCCTGTCTCTTCCCTGTTTCTTTTCTGTATCTCTCTTTTCCTCTCGCTAAGTAAAAAGAAAAGGTTGCTTTCCTGGGCCTCTCAGGAGCATTTAAAATAATCCTAAAAATGCCACCAAAAGGACTGTAAACATATCTGTCCCCAGGATTTAATTAGTACAAAGAGCTGTTCAAACAGTTGTATATTTAAAGCAATTTAATAAACTTTGCCATGATGAAGTCTAACATGCCAGTTTGTGCCTGAAAAAGAGAAAGGGGTCTGGACAACACCTTTTCTGTCAAAAGAACCCTACCAAAACCACCACAACAGTAACAACAACAAAAAGAATGAAGGCAATAAATAATATTTGTTCTATTGCCAGTTCATCAGTTCCTATTTAACCAGCCAACGCAGCAACAAAAGTTTAATGCAAAAATCTACAGCAACCTTCTTCTACCCCTCTCTCCCTGTTCTGCTCTCTCTCTTCCTCTCTCTCTCTCTCTCTGGGATTGGCTTATTTAAAAACTATATTTCTGCCTAGGCATTCAGAAATGCTGAACGCCTCAAGCAAACTAGTAGAATAAGCATGTTTCTCTACTGTTTCTTGGCAGGGTCCACTGCCTGAGTCCTGCTTTAAATTAAAGCACATGTGGCTTGAGTTTAGTATTATCATGAAAATGAAATTACCACTTTAGAAAAGTCAAGTTATTTTGGAAGTGAAAACTGCAGGTCAGAGCCCACCAAAATTCCAAAAACTTGCTCAAAAAATGTCCCGATGAAGGTTCGGAGCTGCTGCCGTGGACAGTGCATCCTTTTGGGTCATGATTTATAGTCTTCCCCTTCATGGTTTCCTAAATTTGTTACACACTCTTGGGAAAACCTTACAGACCTCGGCTCTTTGTCACTGGCTCCCTCTTCAGCTCCTCCTCTGGAAAGGGGAGAGAAAAAAACATAGCTATCAGAAATCAGCTGAATTGACCTGGGGCTCATCCTATTGTTTTGAAATAATTTTGAAAATTGCCCTGGCACTGGTAAATACAACAAAGCCATGCTGAAGTGCTGGTTGTTTGCTCAGCTAAAACTCCTCAGTATTATCACATTAATTTTCTTGCCATCAGATGAGGGCTGCGTAGGGGAGACTGGAGTTTACACTCTCCCACCTTGGAATGGGATCTCCTCTGCTCTTTTTCATGCCCAGAGGTCTGAGTGGGTGGTAAATCTCATATGTTGCAGCAACATGGTGGTTTGAACAGAATTTGGGGTTTACATTTGTGTGTATATGCTCACGTGTGTGTGCATATACGTATTTTGGTTAGTTAATACTTAACTTGATATCTTCCTTTTCCCCTGGGCTTTTCATGATGCAAAACTAAATACATCAGGTCAAAAATAAAGGCTGATAGACATCAGGTCCCACTGCTTCTATTAAGAATGTGATATTGGTGGATGCTGTCTTGTTGCATCGTGGTAGTAATGAGTCCACCTATAAAATGTCACTTACCAGAATCTGACCTATATGAAATGAGTGGATTGTTAGAGATGTAGTCAGATGGGCTTGATTCTTTTGCTCTGCAGCATTGATTTCATTTTATTGCAATTCCACTGACTTTAGTGGAGTGAAGCCAGTCTCTGGGAGGGTTGGGAAGGAAGAGGAGTCAACCATCAACCTGCCAAATTGTGCAGTTGGAGTTGGAATGACCCATGTGTTGTATAATCCTGTGGAAATATGTATGGTGATTGTGCAAATGGAGCTGGTAATCTGGCTAAGAAGACAAGCCACAATAACTCACCCTGTCCCCTGCACACACAAGCATGTACACATACACAGAGGAAGAAAACTGTGTCTGGAAGAAAATAATTCTTCAGCCAACAACTTCAGAGACAGTTGGAAGAACAGGGGAATGGCAAGTGCCAAGAAATTTTTCCCCAAGCTGAGAATCAGTAATACTGTCTTGCCTGTTGAGGTTTGCCAACATGACTGGAATTGGGGGTGAAGTGACTACTGATTTTCAGAGAATTTGGATCAAGCCTTCATCCCTTTCATGGAGTGAGTAGGATAGGATAGGATAGGATAGGATAGGATAGGATAGGATAGGATAGGATAGGATAGGATGGGATAGGATATAGAACAGAACAAGAATAGAACAGAGTAGAATAGAATAGAATAGAATAGAATAGAATAGAATAGAATAGAATAGAATAGAATAGAATAGAATAGAATAGAATAGAATAGAATAGAATAGAAGTTCCATTGGAAGTGGCCTACAAGATCATCTAGTCCAACTGCAAGAACCCCTCAGCAGGCACCTACTCCTAACTTCAAGCCAGCCCACCTACAACACAAAGTGTTGGAGTCTGGCCCAAATCCTACTACGGTTTTGGAGGCAGCCAAGAGCAGGGCCCAGAGTTCAAGTTTCTTTGCATTTTACTGTGAGATACTAGCATTGATCTCATCAGGTGATGAACTTCTGCAGCCAAGCATTAGTCCTGACATTCCTGTAGACCTCCTTTCCCCTCAGACACACTCATTTTTTCCTCCTACATCTGTCTCTTCCAGATGGAATTTTGATAAGAGCAGTCATGACCCAGCTTTCCAAACTATCACAATGAGCAGAAGGGGGATTTTGTTTCTACAGAGAGATCCAGGTCAAGAGGTATGGTTTCGTCAGTGACAGTGCCTCAGGCCCTGGGTGTGAGGAGAAAGGGATGCTGACAGCTTGAGGGTAGACTACACAACTCCAAACCCAGCAAGAAGTGTAGGGGCAGCTCTGGGGCAGCAGCAGGGCTGGGAAGGGAGTGACTCAAGTTAGAGGGTTTAGGGAAAAGTGATGACGGGCAAGTGTACATTAGTGGATGTAGCAACCACCTTACACTCAAGAAGATCCTGTCTGTATTTAATTTTGATCAGATCTTATGAAAGGACACCTCTCTTGAGTTTGGAGGGGGTGTGCAAGCGTGGGATCCAGATGAGAGGTCATTTGGGCAGGGCGAAGGTTGGCAAGGTGTGCAGATACAGCTGCCTGTGGGTGGCTGTGAATCACAGAATCACAGATTGTCAGGGATTGGAAGGGACCTCAAAAGATCATCCAGTCCAATCCCCCCGCTGGAGCAGGAACACCCAGATGAGGTTACACAGGAAGGTGTCCAGGCGGGTTTGAATGTCTCCAGAGAAGAAGACTCCACAACCTCCCCGGGCAGCCTGGGCCAGTGTCTGTCACCCTCACTGAGAAGAAGCTTCTTCTCATACTTAAGCGGAACCTCTTGTGTTCCAGTTTGCACCCATAAGGGTGGAGGGGCAGAGGGCTTTGTGGAGAAGGAAGCACAAGAAGTTGTGGGGCAACAGGGATGAGTACAAAATAGGAACAGACCAGATGGTCACCATGTCACATCCTTCCATCTCCCTTCCTGGATGCTTTTAACCAAACTTGAATTTGTGCTCAAGATCTCCTGCCCCAGCCTGTCTCCATCCTCTCACACATGACTACCCCATTCCATCCCATGTCCCAGCAGATCCTCTCGTCAGTTGAACATACCCTATGTATACCCAACCTATGTATTATTTGTTTTATGTATATATTGGTTAGCTTGAGCTGGGTGTTACAGGTCTCTTATCACCAACAGACCACTCCTGTCTAAGGTCATAGGATACAACACATGCAGTGAGTGGCCACCTCTGCTCAGCTGAGCTTCCAACTGAGCATCCTGCTTCTGCAATAAGAAAATAAATTATCACATAAGGAAGAAGCTTGAGTTCCATGTCTGAAAATATGATTTTCACAGGTGAAGTAAGGTACCTGGTGGAAAAAAATAGCTCTTAGTGTTCATAAACAATGAGAGGCTCTAAATAATCTATTGCCAACTCAGGAAAGAAATCCTGGAATTACTGCAGCTCTTTGAAAATAAGAACATGGGTACCAGCAGTCTAAAAAGCAAACAGAGAGAGAAAACTTGTTAACAAAGACTAAGGTTTAAAACAGAAAACGTCACTATTAAAATATACACGTCTCTTGGCCTCAGTTCTTGAAAACTGTGTGCACATCTGCTCACCTCACCTCAGCAGAAAAAACGCAAGGATCAGGAAAGGTAAAGAGTATAGGAGTTAATGATGATCAGGTGTATTTAAGAGATGGTGTCTGCAAAACAGGAGACTGGAAAAGAGACAGCTGATAGAGGGTTGTAGAAATGGAGTGTTATGAAAAAAGCAAATAGGAAACAATTGCTGTCCATTTTGTAGAAGATGGGAAGTAGAAAACAACATAGGAAATCATCAGTCTGTAGGTTTAGGTCAAAAAGAAGTATTTTCTAACCAAAAATGTGATTAAGTCAGGGAACTTGTTGCAGACTTGTGCAAAAGCCAGAGGTGTTAATGGGCTTAAGGTGAGATTCAAACGTCCAAGAACAATATGTGTCCTAGTGAACAGGCTGTAGCTTCTAACTCAGAACAGTGCTGAACAGTCTGTGGGATGATGAGTGGGTCCACTACTAAAAATCCCTCCATTTTCACCTGTTCATCATGAGCTTTACCATTGCTCTAGCACAGAAATGATGGGGAAGGGTCTCCTTAATTATTTCTGGGTTGGTACACTCAGGGTTATTTGAATCTTTTCCCTGACTTTCACTGCAGACCCTTCCTCTTTCTTTTCTTCTTTTCTTTTCTTTTCTCTTTTCTTTACTCTTTTCTCTTTTCTTTACTCTTTTCTCTT
>VWYH01009375.1:110166-248637 GCA_013399365.1 Pampusana beccarii
AGAAGTTGTTCTGAGGACACAAAGTTCTCATCCAGAATCAGAAGTCATGGCTTGTGTTACATGAGTACAGGAGAGCTGGCAAGACGCACGAAGCCCATGAGAACAAACTAGCAACACAATGGATTTGCAGTATTTAATCAAGTTCTTGATGATCACAAATCTTGCAACACATTCCAAAACTACTAAAAACGCTATACAGAAACCAGCTGAGCCAATATTTAAAGCCTTTTTAATTTAACAGAACCCATTTTTTATAGTATCCAGGATATGTTTCTGGCTTTCCTACTTGTCACATGATCTCCTGTCCAGATGTGCTGGTGTATATCTAGTAGTGGACCAGCCAAACCACAGCACTTTCCTCCTGCTTGTAGCGCGTTACTGTAATTCAACCATACTTCTCCCAGCTACAGAAGCACTACATTAATATGTGGTGTAACAACAATAACACAGGAGGGGATAAAGCTAACTATAACTTTAACTATGTATCTAAAAATAATAACAACGGAGTGACCCCATTCAAAGAGGTTAATTTGTGTGCAGCGTATAAAACCCAAATACGCAGTTGTTTTGAAAACTTTCCCTTTTTCTCACCTGCAACAGAAAATTTGTTCTGAGGAGATGGTTTCCTGCAGCTCTCTTCAGGAAATTAGCCTCCCCCTTTGTTTAGATCCCACAAATTGTGCTGTGTGCTCTTAGGCAAACCCATGGGCAGCCAGCTCAGATCTCCTACATTTTTGCAGCCATTATTTTCTTTTTTTTTTTTTTATTCAGTGGTGGCTGCCACGCAGACTGAGGGGGGAATTCAAGGCTTGCAGGTTAATTATTAGCATGGTTAAGCGCTGGCAACGTGCTCACAATTAGAAAGGAAAGGACTGATGGCTGATTCTTCCCTCCTGTTCACAGGATAACCCCACTGGGCTGACTGCGACCTCCCAAGGCAAGGGCCGTATCCGCACTCCCTCATGGAAAGTTAGTGGGATTCTTATGAATGGCTCCATTAGGAACCGGATTGGCTCGATGCCAAAGAAATCAGTGGAGTTGCTCCTGATTTACACGGGGGTAAGCATGAGGGTGTATTAAATCCATAATCCTTGTCCCCACAGCGGCCAGGAACTCAGCAGCTGGATCCTGCAAAGTGCCACAAAAATACCCTCTAGTGTCAAAAAGCATCGAGAACCTTGCCCGTGTCAAAAAGCATTGAGGATGCTGACACAGCAACATACCAGGCAGCTTAGGAGATGAGGAAAAGTGGGTTCAGCCAACTCAGTCATAAACAGTGATTTCACCTTCTGTGCTTCTGCAGTCTCCGTCACCCTGGGACCTCAGCACTTCATCTTGTAGATCATTACTGTGCCTTTGGAAGGTGGAATGATGTTATTTTAAAGAAAAAGGGGTCCAAATTCTTCCTGCCTGGCTTTGCACGCCAGCTTAGATGGCAGATGAGTCTAGCTGGCTTAGATATCCCCTGCAGTCGGTGTGGAAAGGAGGCCACCAAGACTTCAGCTGCCTTCCGAGTGTGATCCAGAGCTACTACACTCACTTATGTGCCTTAATTTAGATGGCCTAACTCTAGCCCAGAAAACACAAAGGGCATATTTTAAGACAGGGGGAGCATTTTTTGAGGAAGATTTAAGTACCTAGTTCCCACTGAACACTGAGAAAATGATGAGTCGAACTCAACTGGGCAGCTTTAAAAGTCCCAGTGATCATTGCTTTACTTTTGAAGAACCACCCCCTTATCACCCAGCTCTGTCATGGAGGTGTCCTTGGCCTATTGGAAAGTGGAACGGAGGTCCCTGGTTGTCACTCTCACCAGTGACCTGTCCTTGCATGAATAGAAAACGCAGCCAGAATCTCCCACCACTGCTGGGCCCAGAATTCACACTGGGGTGCTAAAGCTCATATTGCTGCCCCTCAGCCAGTCTAGCACGTCCTTGCTTTTGCTGACATCTCCGCTCCAGGTCTTAGTGCTGAAGCTGTCCTGCCATGGGTTTGAACTGCTGCCTACTCATCCAAAGAGCAGTAACGTTGGAAAAGATCTGGGTGTCCATTTCCCCACTAATACATGTGCTTTCTAATCATCAAAGGGGAAGACGAAGCTCTGCAAACCAGAGGCCAATGGGTTTCTAAGCCTCATGCAGCAAGAAATACCCACCCATTCACCACAGCACGTGGCTGCATCATTTAAGTCATTTTGTTATGTTTTGTTTGTTTTGGTTTTTTCTTTTTTCTTCACCTCTTGCTTTCCATCTTCCCTGATGGACATCCCTCAGAAATCCTCGGTTCTTGAGTCCAAATCAGCTCCTGCCTGAGCACTGATAGTGGAAGATCGATTTCTCTTAACCAAAAAAATGTATTGTTCTTAACAGGGATTTGTTATAAACCAAAAAAGAAAAAAAAGCATGCTAGTTTTTTTTTGTGAAGTCACTGACATTAAAACACCTCCTGTTTCTCATTTATTCCCTTAATAAAACAATTTCTAAAAGTCTTTCACTCACCACACAGTATTAACCTTCAAGCAGGAAGGGGACCGACTGCTTTTATTATTTCAGCAGCGTTTCCTAGCTTGGCTAGGCAGCTAGTGCTAAGAGGGTGTGTGTGTAAATATACATTATAATCACATTACAAATCACTGCCAAACAGAGCAAAGACAGACTAAAGGATGTCTGCAATCAGAAAAGGACTTGTAGACTGGGTTCCTGCAGTCCTGCAGTTGATGGGAAGGTACTTTCCAGCTTCAGTTTATGGCAACTCTTATGGAAAGGTGACACCTTCAAGGTCAATATGTCTGCATCCCTGTGCTGGCATAGTTGTCCCTATCTATCTGGTAAATTGTATCGGCTTAATCTGTACTGATAAAGCAAGCTTTATTGACGAATATATTACAGAATCAACACCACCTTGGGAGCGTAAACTAGGGCCAGTTCTACCTCGTGCATCACCAAATAAAAATTTAAGTTGCTCAATCACAATAAAAATCAAAAAAAAAAAAAAAATAAAAACTAGGCCCAGTTCTACCTCGTGCATCACCAAATCAAAATTTAAGTTGCTCAATCACAATAATGAAGTTCTTGCCTTCGGTGTCATGGAAAGCTGCAATGTTATCTGGATACAGCCAGGATGTCTGTACCTGGAGTTATGAATGAACACCGGCAAAGCTCTCCCAGCAACTGCATCAATTTTCCTCTTGGTTTTATGCACTTCAGCAGACTTGAGATAAATCAACACAGAGTGCCAGTAAATGACTCTTACCTGCACAAAGGAAAACCCTGCAGTGCTCTGTACTGAGTCTGTTATTTGCTGAGCTCTAGATGACAAAGAATTAGATAAAAATAAACACACATCCCCCACAAGCACATCAATATCTGTCTCATTGTCTCATTTGCATGCTTGGTATCTGGGCATTAATCTATCCTTTTGAAGAAAGTTTATAGTGCAAAAAAGACAATTTCCACCCTACATTTCAGACTGAATAGGGGTTTTTTTGTTTTAATTACGGAAGTCTATGGGTTATCCATGAACATGTAATGATTTCAGCAAAATTTGAGCTCACTGTAAGTTCATTCCACAATTCCCAGTGTTAAAACCAGTGTTGTCTCTGTGTCCAGACATCTTATTCTGGATTTCTTTATGTGAAACCATGATGCAAACATTCAGTATGGTATCTGCATGGAAGCATGTGCCTCTGCTGTATCCAGGCTTCCTAAGTCCTATTTTGATATTTAAATTCGTCGGAACCCTCTGTATTCTCAGTTGGTTCACATCGCATTAGACATGAAAGGCATCTAAAATAGAGGTAAGAATAGCTCAGATGCTCAGATGTCGTTTCAGGTGCCAGGTGTCATTGAGAGCCAATGCTGTGCTAAAAGACTTCTATTGCTACTGTGTGACAAGTACTTCATAGAAATAGCTAAAAACACAGTCCATTCTCTAAGAGCTGATGGTCCAATAGAGGGTGCCCACCATGAATGTGCATTACACGGGAAATGGGAAAAGGGACAGCGAAGAGTACCTCCAAAGGCTCTGAACGTATATTTTAATTATAGCGTATATTTTAATAATTTTTATAACACATCTTTTAACTATAACGTGTCTCTGAACATATATTTTAATTATAATTCGTCAACAGAGTGGAATTAAGGCTCTTTTGCCTGGCTGGGGTAAGGGAAGGCAGCCTTTTCTGAGATCTCAGAGGACCTTCAGCTCTGCAGAGTAGGGTGGCTGGGATGGGAATAAGGTCAAAGCAGAGGGAAACAGCATCAGCAGGAGTCTGGATGTTGCTGTCATCTGCAGCTGCTTTGGTGAGATGAGGAGGAGGTTACTTCCAGAGAGAAATCCAAAGATCTGGCCTTAGAACCACCGAGATGATTTCTTCAGCTGTGACTTTTATTAGGATACCATTTGCTCATAAATCTACACAAAGTATTTTATAAAATTGAACTAACAAAGCTACCTCTCACAAACACAGAAATAAACTCTCATTTTGTTCCCTTGTCCCTTCTCCTCCACATCCTCGCCTTGCTCTCTGCTCCAGCTCCAACTCAACAAACCTTTCCGGCATTGGATTACGCTCAAATAGCACCTTTCTGACAGTGAGACACAGACGGCAATGTCTTCTCCTGGCAAAACCCGCCCCTGCAAACAACTCTGCTTTTGTTAGTGTTATATTCATTTCCTAGATCTTCTTGGTCTAAAAAGGGAAGATGAGCCCTAGAGGTATTTGGAAGACATCAGTCCTTCAGAGGTATTTCCTTATGCAGCCTGAAGGATAGATCCAGAGAGGGTGTGAACGTGTTTCGAAGGAACTGAAGCAAGGGCATTACGGAAGGTGGGGAAAGGGATATCCCCACAGCATCCCTGGCTATTCCCTGAAATCACCAGAGACTGCAGTCAAAGGAAGACGTCTTTGCAGACGAGTTGAGAAAAATTAATAAAATCTGATTTACTCCTTTTTTTTTTTTCTTTTCCTATTCGCATGTTGTGCTAAACTGCTCAACCCGAATTTCAAAGTTACCTGCAAAATTAAATAAGTGAGACACCGAAGCCGGACTGGCCAGGTTTCAGACAGGCTCTCTGAAGTGCACTGAATCTGTTTTGTTTGGGTGCGAGGTTCAGATACAGAAATGAGAAAAACAAGACCAAGATCCCAGACCTGCCACGGTTTTGACCTCTGCAACCCTTTGCTCTCTGCAAGTTGTGAGACATGGGGGAATTGTGGCTGCAGGCAGTCGATGTTCTGTTTTACCAATCCAACTCAGTAACCAGCAGCCCTTGCTAGTTTGTTTTCCTATTTGTTGAAACCCTAGCTACCCAAATTTCTGAAAGCTGTTTTTAAAAGATTTTGACAAATGCTCTTTGCATGGGAGTCGTTTTGTATTTTGTATCATCACATACAGAAATGTTTTTTCTTGACTAAGTGTAATCTTTATTAAACTCTCTCACAAAGTGATATTCCTTCTTCTTCTCCACATTTCATATGGAGTATGATCTCACTTTAAATTACTAAAGCAGCCAGATGCATCCTGGATAATTTGGCTTCATGCAAAGTGTTGTTTCCCTGCAATCTCTTTGTTGATGCAGTTGTTGATACAGTTCAACATTATCCAATGATTAAAACAGGACCAAATCACATCTCTGCTTTTTTGAAGTGCAATTCTGCTCTGAAAGGTTATCACGTACAAAAATGGCTCAATTTTACTCAGTAGGAGCCCTGCTCTAATTTTAGTGACAATGTTAACATTCCCAGTTCCCTTTAGGCATGCCCAGGTGATGCTGGTGAGGGATGGCTTGAAAATCCTCCCTGGCACCAACATGGTTTGTGGAACTCAGTCCCATTGACCGTACAGGGTGTACAGAGCTTTACTGACACATTAACAAATGAACCAAAGAAATAGGAATTATGAAAAAGTAAAATAGAGTTGTCATAGTGGTACAATTAAGAAGAAAGAGCATGGAGAGAGGAAGTGAAAAATTTAGGAAGTGCTAATACTATGGTATGGTGTAGAATTTCAGTAGGAATCACCGATTCATGCTATTACATACAGGTGGACCACAAGCATGCTATCAGTTCTGAACTCACATCTGCAGTGATCTGTGTCTTTTGCCAGAATTTTTACCACTTGCCATGAACAAAACGATACTACTGTGAAGTGACTACATAGCTTTAAAATGGCTCTTTCTTCCCTCACTGTACATCATGGATTTGTCTGCAGCCAAAAACACATGTTCTTTTAATTGAATTCAAAGTGGAGAAGGAACCAGCAAAGGTTTAAATTACAAGTGGAAAAAAATGAGTTTGCAAAGCGAGGCCAGTTCTGTGACTCCAACAACCCTCTTTTCCAAATCCCCTGCTCCCTTAAAAAATGTTCAAGAGGTTTGCTTGCCCCAGACTCCACAAAGTTCAGCCCTTCCTTATTTAATCACTTAAACTCTGCTTAACTGCAAACTCCAGCATGTTCACAGCTTTCTGTAGATGGTTATCACATCCCCTTCAGCCATTGTTTAGGCAAGCTGCATGCATGACATTCTTTTAATCCTTGTAAAATCAAGACAAACCAGCTATCATTTTTGCATGTGCACAGAAATGCATCTTTTCCCAATGCTACCAGTGACCCACAACCATTTATTAGCTGTCTTAGCCATCTGCATAAATCCAGTAGAGGGAGGCATTACACAGATGTGGTTCTTCAGCTGAGAGACTATCTCTAGATATTTAGGGTCAATAACATAAAGCAAGGTCACAAATGACCAAAACTGTGTTTGTTTTAGCGGCCAGGTTGGTAAGGAAGAGAGAAGGTTTGTAAAGGAAGGAGAAACTTGCTTCCTGGGATAGCAAAAATTAATCTCCTAGTGCTTGAGGTGTTTGAAACAGCGATGAAATTACTGTAAAGGAAGGGCACTTGGGGGAGAATAATCTATGATTTAGACTTTCCAGAAAATATGTGGAATATAGCTTTTTCATGAAATCCAAGCATGAAATCCATAGTGTTTCATGGTGATTTAGCAGCTGTAACTCATGTAACTCCACATGTTATTTTGTCATCCATCTAAGTGGTCTTAAACAAAAAGGGTAAAACACAGACATGTTACTTATCGTGCCTGTTCTTATTTCTGCTCTACCAGTTTCGTTACAGCTATGGTAGCAGGAAAAGTTGTTATAAGGCAGGACACTTACCCTGGAACATGCACGATCCCATTGGGAGCCCACAGAACCAAGTTCTCATTATGAACTCTATTTTCACCTCCCACATTGTGAGCATTGGAATAGGGAAAGAAAAAAAAAAGACTTTGGCCAATAGGAATATAGAATTTCTTCCTTAGGAAAAGTGAATTGAAAACTAATTTTCAAGGTAGAGAAACTTTCTATCAGCAGTACCATTATTTCTTATTATTGGTTTGTACGGCTTTAGCGCCTGGAAACTCCATCCATGATGAGGCTTTCCCATTGCTGGTTGCTGCAGGCTAATGCAGGGGAAAAACACTCTCTAAATAGGCAAAGGAGTGTGGTTTGCTCCCATTTTACAGATGGAGACCTGGTAAAAGGAGACGTTAAGGCACTTGTCCACGTTTATGCTGCCAGCAATGGAACCCAGATCTCTTGAGTTTGAGTCCAATGCTTTAACCACAAAACCCTCCTCTCTCCAGTTTCAGGGTTTAATTAATGATGATGATGTCTGCAGCTTCCTCTTATCAAGCCACCCTTTCATCAATGATGATATTGTGGTTATTCCCCTGCTATGTGGTGGCTGTCTTCCAGTTACATTACCAGCTCCTGAAATCATGTTCATAAGCATAGAATTTGCTAATCTTTCCCAAGTCCCTTTTTAAATGTGAAGCCAAATTCTGCTTTCAGTGCACACTCATTTTATACTACTGAATAAGTAGAGCGGTAACGGTAAAACTTCTTGAGATACGTGGATTTGCTGAGGTTTCTGCTGCCATCCTTGTTGCCACCTGAAGTATGAGGTCTGTTCCTTTTTTCCTGTCACCAGTTCAGCACTGTAACCTGTTTTGTAAAGGACTTTGAACATCAAAGGAAAACAGCCTCTTTCCTTCATGCCTTTTCTGGCTGAATTGGGAGATAAATGTCACTTGGTCCTGAAGGTTTTTCAGGTATGGCTGTTTTAGTTTTGGTTGTCCATTCTGGCAAATCCCCTTACTCCATAATTCCATGACATATATCCCTCTCCTTTGTGAGCATCAAGGGAGGAGCTTTGTAGGGATTTATGGCCACCTCTACCACTTTCCTATCATTAAAACAGGTCTAGGCTTAAGAGCATGACATAGATCTGATTCAGGACCAGTAGTAGATCCTTCCATCAGATTTACATCCAGCTGAATACACTACATTACATGTCAGCAACATTATTTTTACTGATGTTGCTTGGAGGTGATCAAAAGATAGATCATCATATCATCATAAGTGGTTTTGTTCCATTTTTCATCTTGTCTTACTTTAATTGTCTTTTTCTTGATCCACATCAATAACCAGACATAAACGCTACCTGGCACGGTGCTAGTTGGTCTGGACAAAATTCTGGATTATACACTAAACATTTATCAGTCTGGACAGTCTTAGGCCAGGCCTTGTGCCCATTCCCTGGCTGACTGAAAAGTACTGATACGGTCCTAGCCTCTGGTCCTAGTCTTACATCAGTCTTAATTTCTTAGTGAGAGTAGGAGAGAATGGGATACTTGCAGGCTTCAAATCAACTATGAAGGGTCCAGTCTGTGGACTGTGTGTGCAATAGGTGGCTTCTTCTTAGGGTAGCACAATGTTGAGGACAATCATCTCCTTTCGTGTCTCCAGCTCCTGCCTCCAGTCACCAAGGCTGAAGTCTCTATGGACTGAGGACAATCCTCAGAGCCCCCAAATATCCCTGTTTGTCCTGAACAAAACCTGGATTCAGAGATGGCATAACAGTTGCAAGATATCCCCAGTTCTGTAATCATTAATGACAGTGGCAGCACTGTGAATGGGACTCATCTTGTCATCAATGGAGACACTTCTGTTTTAGAGCTTTCTACAATCAAGAGAGGTAAATAGACTCTTGCTACAGCACAAATAATCTAAACTGCTTTAAACATTTACTTTAAGATGAAGTCAACTGTGTTCCTGAAGTATCTGATTTATTCTCTGTTGATAGTCAGTCTAGTAAATTAACTCAGATGGAGCCAAATGCACATGGTCATATGGACCACTACTCTTGTGCCTGGCTTACACATAGAATGGAAGAAGCAAAATGTGTGATACCAACAATAAACCGAAATGGGGAGAAGTAAAGAAAGTGGGCAAGTGACATCTCATGTATACATTTGTCCACCAGAGATGACAGGAAACCATTCTGAGGGCTCCTGGCCAAGATACTGGCACATTGTTTTCCTTATTATGAAGTGCTGCCAACTCACCACTAGTCTTAGTTTTTTGTTTTGTTTTTGTTTTTGTTTGTTGTCTTCCTCTCTTTCCCCTTTTTTTTTTTTTTTCTTTCCCCCCCCCCCCCGAATTAATGCCATTTAATTATTAAATTTACTGTTTATAAATCAGAAATATTGGTTAAGGTACCTATGGGAAGTATGTGGTTTCTTAAGTTTTCTGGGCTATTTTTTCTAAGCCATTTTATTGTGTAATTTTAAGAAAAAGTTGTAGATACTCAGTCTGGTCTTCACTGCTGCCGACAACATCTGGCAGGCTGGTTACATATACAGAAAATCTCATCTGTCATCAGTAAAAAGTCAATCCTGTAGTCTACACTGGGGCAGAATTCCCATCCAAAGCTATAAGAATCCCTCTAGGACAAGGAAGACAGAACTGGGCTCTTACTGTCCAGGTTCAACTCTTCTTGTGTTTTGGTTTTTATCCCTTTTATCAGAATATAAAATTTGCTGTAGTTGGCCATTGAACATCAGTTTATGTCTAGGTCTGAGATTGGCACACACCCAAAGTTTCAACCAAAGCCAGAAGACACAGAGAGAGGGACAGCAAGAACAGCCGTTATGAAGACCCTGTCATCCAATTTTGCAATGTTCCAGAGAAGGAAAAACTTACTTACTGACCCCTGTGGTTACCAGCTTGTACCTTGAAGCACGAAATTTGATTACGTTTCTCCTCTAACTGGTCATCAAACAATCCTTTTTTTTTTTTTTTTTTAATTCCAACTGGAGTATTTGACTCACAGGTCTTCTACAGAACGAATCCATCAGTCTTGTTTTGTCCTTCATATGGTTTTTGCACTTTCTTTTGCGTGTACATTTGGGCATGCATTCATTGATCTTTGGACATACTCTCCTTCCCCATCTGCTTCACTGATTTTTTCCATTAAATTTCATCCAACAGTTCTCACATCAAATTGTGCTGTAATTTCCTCTGCTGAAGCTCAGCATCCTTCGTGTTCGACTCCTGGGTCTCTCCATAGTTCTAATTACAAACCTGAAGGATTTAGTTGGAATTTTAATGGTAATATAATATTAAGCATAGAGCCAAAAAAAGTAGTCTATATTTTGGAACTACCATGAACTGAGAGGCGGATTGGAGAGTGGGCTTTAAGCACAAATATGCAAAAAAGGAGACTTATTCTTAAATTCTTTCTTTTCCTCTTGACCAACTCATTTTATTAGGGAACATTTAATTTGTTAAATTGAAATGTTCAGACTCTTTAAAAAGAAAAGACTCCAAAAATGTAGTGTATGTTTCATGCCAAAATGTTACTCCAGAGTTTGCCACCCATTTGTGTTTCAGTAGAAATACTTGCCTCCCACTCCTTGGCACTGGCTCAAGACTCTTTTTCTCAAAGGAGGTGCTGAAAAAGCATCTAAGTATTAATTTGTCTTTTGTGGGAGGTTTTAGTGTTGTTATAAATCACTATAAATCACAAATCAGGCTTTAAATGGGAGACTTCATAAGCTGCTCTCACTGCATAAGGCTGTGAAAATGAAAAGCTTAAAGCAAATGTTACCTTGATGTGCTGCATTTAAATTGCCTCTAGCAGACTCAGTGGCCTGATTTTGCCAGTGTCTGACCTTGTCTTCCCAACAAAGCGTGGTGGGCATCTCCTCCTAGAGTGATGAACATGATTCAAAGTTCTATTTGTCAAAGGAAACTGCTTCAAGTACCACATTCAAATTTCCTGGGCAGACTTTTCCACAGGTATTTCATATCCTTGCAAGCATTATTGGTAACGTACTCAGTGCACAATCTGAATGTAAGGTCTTAAGCACCACAACAGCACTTCTTGCTCTGATATCAAGTACGTGTGATTCCATATGTGTAGTTCTGAGTGTTTCAAAACCCCAGCCAGAGACCTACTAATATCTGATATTTATATGACATTTTTAATCCTGAGGTATTTTTCTGAGTCTGATACACCAACCATGTGTAGGTAATTATCAGTAATCATCACTAATTGCTTTTACAATTCTTTTTCCATTTTGGCATCAACTTTGAAATGTCAGATAAACATGAGCTCATCAAAACGCAGACTTTGTGAAGACAACATTTCTGAATAGGAGCTGTACGGGGAGTTCAACAAGACAAAGCGTTCCAACTTGGAGCGTGGCCAGGACACCAAACTCATCGCTACAAGTCATGGGATCTCTAATGCCCACAAAGTGGTCAGGACCTCCGCTGCGTTTTATGAGTGTAATGTCTCACCCAAAGAACAACTTCTTCAGCAGCACAGTACCCCATTGTATCGCACTGGACTCGTTCATGTGCAAGGAGAAGAGTACCATTCAGTGAATCGCTCATGCCAATGCGTCCAGCAGACCAGACTGTCTTAGGGCGTCTTCCAACCCAGCAGACCACCTGTCTTGGCTCACCACATGTGGCTGAACGCCAGTGCAAGATGGCAAAGCTCTCGGCCTTGTCAGATAAAGACAGTTTTGGGGACTCAAGGGATTTGTCTAGGTTTACTGAATTTTGTTCATACCTTCATGCTCCAGCCCGACGGTTTGCAGACCGGAGGGGAATCCAAACAAGGGCTGGACTGCTCTTCCTTTGGGCCTACAGCAGCTGGGGTTAACATCTGAGCCCTCTGGGTGGTCCAAAGATAATAGACTACTGAGAAAATGCACTCAATCAACATGTCCTAGCACTGCCTAGTCCAAACTAGATTTTCCCACATGGGGCCATACTTCAGGTGACTTAAATACACTTGAACCACCTATTCAGTGCTGAGAAGAAAGCTGTGGACATTGCAACTGTTTTCCCACCTTTGCAGATATCCCAAGTCCAGTTCCTGTCAATGTGTGGATCCTGCTGTGAGTTTAGTCCAGCAATGCTGAACTGGCACATTTTCCATTGGACAAGAACTGTGTGCAGCCTATCATAGGTTAAAACATGGGATTTTCCAGTTTTCTCTGCCATTTAGGGCTAGCCACAGGATTGTGATTCTTGCTCCAGTGGCTTTTGGACATTTCTCTGCCCACATCCAACAGGCTTACAGCAGCTCTTTGCAGAAAAGAGGAAGCCAAATTGAAACCTTTAGGTACATGATGAATCTGTAGAATTGTTTTAGGACATCAAAGCAACTGCAAGAATTATGGGACTATCCCAGATTCATTACTGACAGTTCGACTCACTGTCCCAATCTAGTTCTTGTAGCTCATCTCCACACACCATCATTTGACAGGGCTAGGAGTAAAGGTTAGGTCATTATTTTCTGCAAAGGAAAAGGTGAAAGATTACCTCATTACTTAAATAAATCCAACTTTTAAAGCTTCTCTGGGGGTTTAGGCAGAGGTTAGAGGCCTATATGGATAATTGACTCTTCACTGATATCCAACCAGAGACAGGTCCTGGGGACATACATATCTGAGCAGCTCTAGTTAAGAACATAAGGAAATTTCAGGGTAAAAAGGGAGTTTTCCAAAGAATCTAGGTGAGGGCAGTACAAGGCAGACAAGAAAAAGGAAGCAAATTGGATGTTGGTTTGGTCTGAAAGTGGATTTTATCATAGATGTGTAATCCTACTGTGGCTGGGATTCAGGCTGACCAAATCCTGTCTGAAGAATACAAGCATCATACAACATGGACTGATCTGGCTTAGCAGGCATTGCTTCCAGAGAAGATCTTGAAATCAAAGAGAATCACCTGAACATGAGCTAACCACAATGCAACACAATGTATATATTTAGAGCTTGGATTTAAATAAGCAAATTGTGAGTAAGAATAGAAAGTGTCCTCACTGTGGGAGATACCACAGTAGAAATATTGTGGGTTGCCTTGGTCTTCTGTGTCTGGGTCTGGTCTCCAGGCTTCCACAGTGAAGTAGAAAAAGATGCAGAAATTTCAAGAAAGAACCACGAGGATTGTTTAAGGATCAGATCTTGAGGACAGTTAAAGGCTCAGCACCCCTCACAGTGCAGTACCTAAGCACACCGAGATTACAGGTCATTTGACAGCAGTCAAGTGGTGCTCATGTGGAGAAGGGGAATTTGACAGCACAGAAATCATCAGTGTAAACAGGAAAATATTAAAATAAACAATGTGTTGGAGCAGAGGCTATACAAGTCAAATGGAGAATGAAAGCAAAATGTGAGACGTAATTATCTTTTAAGACCTGTGCGGAACATCTTCACTGGAAAATCTGACCATTTGGCTACTTTTTTTTCCTGAAAAAAATCTATCTCAAATACAGATTTGAATTAGAAAGAGGAGTGAAAACCTAAGAGGTGCTGTAGACTGTAGAGACAATTACAGAGATTTGCATGTCTCCAAAACCCATGGAAGAGTGAAGACTTGAAATTCCCTGTCAGATGACCATGTAAAAGGGGATCTGCCTAGGGTACACCATCAGTGGAGTGTCAATGGTTTGAAAATGGGGCCAAAATTATGTTTTCACAGCATTGACTGAATATCCGTGCTGCAGGTTATCCATTTATCTCGCATTTCAGAAAGAAAGCCTGATAGTTTGTGGGAGGCAGGGAGAGAAAAGAGGATGGAGAGAAGGGAGGGAAGCAAAGTATTGTTGATTTTAATTTTTACTATGGTTTGTTAATTTTGGCATGTGGGAGGTGGAATAGCTCCTGGCTTTTCTTTTATTGTGATTATGCTCTTTAATGTTGGCAAAAACACCTGGAGCTGACAATAGGCATTTTTCTGTAGCACATTGTTATGAATAAACTAAAAATAAAATAATGAAGCTAAACAAAAAACTGAGTGTGTGGTTATCTTAAAGTGACACCCTAAGGCCTTACTTTCACACTGTAGATGCGTGTCATTCTGGCAACAAATAGATAAAAGAACAAAGACGTATATTTACTTCTCGGAAATGAAGAAAGCATTTATTTGGCTAATTCCTGTGGTCTTTCTGCAGGTAGAAGTCCTGAGCAATTTTGTCTGAGTCAGATCTAAGTAAAGCCATCAGTTTGGCCAGCCAATATATCCTGGTTCTGTTCCTTCTTCTACCACCGAAACAAAAAGTAAAAATAAATGCCTATGGAATTATGATTGCCTGAAATAACATACAGGAAGTAAGAGTGTAAAATAAGGAATGCTTCTGGGTGATAAATGTGTTCTTGAATGGTACACATCAATACATTATGTGTTCAGAAACACAACACTGAGGCTCCTGTTTTTAATTCCATAAACTTATGTCTTTATAAGAAGTATTTGTATAATAGTTGTCTATACTTTCATTCATATATTCACGCACATGCTAACATACACAAGCATGCACATTAATAAAATCTCATTCCTTAGAGGTAAAGGCATCTTTGCTTAAGGATTTTCAAAGGCAAGAAACTCCTAGTGTTTAACCCGTAAATAGATTTGAACACGATTTCAAAGACCACATTGTTTTTTGCACTGGTTTGTTAAAATCTATGGGTCTCAGTTGGTTATTTCATGGTAGTAACTCAAAAAGCAGGACAAAACTGAAGGCAGGGAATAACATGTACTCATTGGTTTGGAAGCTGTCCCACACTTGATGAGTATAAAAGATGAAAGCTACTTTTCTTCTGCTTCCTCTCAGATTACTATTTCTACAAAAATTCCAGGTTCATTCATAAGTCCCAGAGATCTGAGGGCACATCAGCTCAACAGAATCATGTTGCATGGGCTGTGGCAGTGTGGAAGAGCTGAGAATTTTCTTTCTGAATCTTTTGTTAGAAGTTACAAATACAAGGATGTTGTAAAAATACATGTTACCATCTTCTGATATTGGCCGTCTTTGTCCAGTGTGCAGGTTGTGACCATTGCATGATTTCAGTCATTGCTTCAGCAAGTAATTCAATTGTGTGAAAAATGGTTTAGAGTGATACTGGAAATGGAAGCCAGAATACAAGACTCCTTAGTGTTTTGTGTTTGGGAGGGTCCTGTGTAAGACAGAAAATGGGCCTAAAAACACATGGTTAAAGAAAATTTGAAAATTATTTAACTCATGTTCAAACACAAAAAAATATTTTATATGCGGTCTACTTCCCTAAAATGGATTTGATTTCACTACAGATGAGTAACAGCATTGGTTAGGCTCCTGTAAAGACAAAAAAATTCAGAATTTGGGGGTCCTGGGAAGTGAGCATGCATATTTTGGTATTTATTTCTTCTCCTTAGAAAATTAATCCTCAAGAAAGGGTGTCTCCTTTTTAACAATATCTTGAAGACATGTATGATTATATTCACCATTAACAGGTGGCAGCTGGGTCAAGACCACAGAAGAATTTAGCAGGTGGTCTTGTGAGGTGACTCATGTCACTTCTGCTTTCGGCTTGTAAGAAGAAGTGAGGGAGGTTCAGCAGAACAATAGCTCCTGCCAAAGGAGGACCGTGCCAAGAGGAACCAGTGCCGGTGACTCAGTGGGTGGCACGCTCTCAGTCTGAGCCACGGCTGCTCCCAGTCATCACCCAAACTGGTGGTAGGACAGTTCGGGTCGTACAGAGATAGCATCTTTCCGACAAGGGGGAACAGATCATAACCTGAGTTCTCATGATCCATTTTCCTCTAATTATGATTTTTCTTTTTTTTCTTTTTCTATTAATTTTGGGAACTGATAGTTCATAGAATTAGCAGTTCACTGACAAAAGCCTGAGGAGTTTAGCTGAAGAAGTCTACTAGGCTACACTCTGAAGGTATCTCTTTCTATTCAAGAGGCCTCTGTTCTGTACTGTGGCTACCTATTTATTAGCAGTTGGATCTACGTTGATATGATACAAGAGTGGCTCTTCAAATAGATCGTGAACCAGCCAGAGAGGGTGCACATCATCGCATGGCTTGCAGTGGGGTGAGCAAAAGGATCTAGCAGAAGAAAAGTCTGGTATATGAAATAAAAAGCAATTTAAAACTTGATATTTTTATTTTTTTAAAGTAACCCCACTAAGCAGGGATGGCAAGTCTGCAATATCTTTCCCATATGAATGCCAAGTCTGCTGTGCTAAACAAAAGCCAGATAACCTTTCCATTTTTCTCTTCAAAAGATGTCACAGAGACCATCTGTGATCCAACACTCCGAAGCCAGTGGAAGCTCCAGGGAGATGGGATCTCCCAGGCTAAGCCTAGATGGAAGCTGTTTTTCTTCCCAGAAAAGCACTTTAATTACCAACCTGTTATACAGACCAAAACCATTTCTGCTACTGTACTGTCAGGATCTTCCATCCGTGACTGTACTTCAGTTTTGGTCTAGGAGCACCTACCAGTGTGAGTCCATGCAGGAACGTGTAGTCTGGGCCGAGGTGTGAGCTAAGCACCAGTCTGCTCAGCCTTGTGAAGACTGGCAATCTGGGCACAGGTGGAAGTAGTCTTGAGAGTAATTTTGGAATCAAACAGAAGGCATGCATAAAATTTAAGTATCCATTCAACAAAGAGTTTCAGTTGTTGAAATGAACATCTCCATTGAATGAACACCTCTGGCCACAAGTCTTTTACTGCATTTGTCCCGGAAGCTCATGATAGACCCAGGAAATGGCCTCTTTGGTCATGAATGTTACCTGACACCCAAGTTACAATAATAATATCAGGGGTTTTGGGCAGCATTGCCCTTCCAGTTGCTTTGCAAAGTGGTTTCCTCCAAATCAACCTGCTGGCTGACCTGAGAGAAGAACCTGGACTCCAACAAACCTCTACTCGCACCTAATACAGACACCTGCCTGCTGTTACCTCTTGTCTCTGGGGCTGGATTTGTCCCAGCTGGCAGCATGGGTACTGGGTAGATCGTTCTGAGTATCCTTAGGAAGCTACTGGATTTATCAGGAGCAGCAGTAGGCCTAAAACAGAGTTGTTCTGTACTCAAAAATATAGTTTCTACCTGTCAAGGGGGCGTTATATACACAACACAATGGAAAAAAAAATACCCTTCAGAGCTTTGTTGAGATCTCTTACAAGGAGGAGATCATATTGAAATGTCTTTTCTCCTCCAATTTCATCCACATGCACTCCACTAATGACCTTTCAGTTCTTAAAGGGGGCTTATAAGAAAGATGGGACAGACATTTTAATAAGGCTTGTAGCAATAGGACAAAAGGTAATGGTTTTAAACTAAAAGAGGGGAGATTCAAGTTAGACATGAGGAAGAAACTGTTTACAATGCGGGTGGTGAAACACTGGCCCAGGTTGCCCAGAGAGGTGGTGGATGCCCCATCTCTGGAGANAGCTCAGACTAGATGACCTTTGGAGGTTTCTTCCAACCCTAACCATTCTATGATTCTGTAATTGCTGCTGTAGAGACAAATGCTCCACTTTCACTGAAATCTCCACTTGAAAGCAATGAAGAAAGAAGCAACAGAGATAGCAATCCCCTTGTATTACCTCTCAGCTTATTCTCTCCCTTGTGAAGTGACTGACATCCAGGCAGCAAAAATTTTCATAACTTCTTAGAAGTCTGTGCAACCACGGCAAGACTAGGCCATGCCTGTCCATAGCAATGAATGAAGTATTCAGAGAAACTCAGGGCCATACATTTAGCTAATGTAAATTAGATTGGATACCTTGACTTTGGTGCAAACACAATGATTTATACTGGTCAAGGCTGTGGGCCAAAGCTTTCATGATGCCTTTCAGCCATTAAAGGTGTTCAGGAAAGAAATTCCTAAAACCAGAAATCTCCTTCTAGAGAACAGTGAGTGTAAAAGAAGCCCAGGGATGAAACTGGCCAAATGGATAGACTTTTACATGATCACAATTTAACAAAACAAAACAAAACAAAACAAACCAACCAAACAAACAAACCAAAAACCTCTACGACAACCCAAACTAAAAAAACCAAAACCACAAAAAACAAAAAAACAAACAAAAACAAAAAAAACAATCAACCAACCAACCAAAACCCAAACCCCAAAAAAACAAAACAAAAAACCAAAAAAACCCAGAATTATTATACTGGAGCAGCTCCAAGCTGGTTTTTCTTCCCAGAATGGATATCTGGGATATTTTTGTTCACATCTTGATAGTTTTTATTGGCTGATAATTTATAGGGCAGCTGATGTCAGCATAATCAGAGGTTAGTATGATTTCTTTTTCTTTTTGCTCAGCAGTGTTATATTTATTAGCTTGTTAAGTTTCATTTCAGTAAGGTGCAGCTTGAGCCAATGGAACATAACTTTGAAAAACTCCCATGAACGGTGTCTCTCCATGCATTTCATACTCCCCCTCATGCTTTATATTCTCATAATATATTAAAGTTTTCTAATGTCACCTCCCAAGAAACATCCAACTTTTGCTCATAAATAATTTTTAACAGTTTTAACTTTTCTGAATATTTGTGGGTTTTATTTTTTTTTAATTCCCACTTTGTCTAACAAAATGACAAGTTCGGGGCAAAGCCTGATTGACTGACCCACATTAGACATTTCACAACTGTCTAAGCATAGTTCAGATGTCACCAAACCCACTCAAGAGGCCTCTATAGAGTTCAGCAGGTTATCATTTTCCTACTGTTTGATTTGTGGTTACTCTGCTTCAGTAACTGTAAAGAAATTAGTTCCCGGCTAGACAGGAACTGGTAAAACGAAAGTGGTGTTGATAGAGGTGTTACTGACACAGACATTTTTTTTTCCCTTATAAGTGATATTTGTCATGTCTTGTCCCAGTGCATTTTCTAAGGTCATTACTTATTAATTGCTCTGTTGGCTTTTTTTTTTTTTTTTTTCAAGTAAGATCTACTTTTTCTAAAGAACTTTTTTCAGCCATTTCTTCTTTGCATTCACGTATATATATTTTGTGATCTGCAGTCAGTTTTTGCTGAACATAGAGCTGGTCTGCTGCCTCTTTTCCCTGAAACTGCTCTTCCGTTGTTAGATGTCAGTGAATTCATGCACTTAGAAGAAATAGATGTGGATTGAGACTACAGAGTCAAACACTTAGGGCTGAAGGCTGCCAAAAAGAAAAACCAAATCCAACTTGAACAAATGAAATCTATGTCAGAAATTCACACAGCTCCTCTGGCGTCATTCATAGTACACTGAATCTGTCCCGTAACATACCTATTATTTTTTCAAAACATGTGTTTTCAGGGCCAGATTTAAACTAAGAATAAATACAGGTTTTCCAGCACAGGCACAGCAGAAAAGGCCCTTCATTATCTTGACTATATTTTCAACCAGTTCCCACTCAGACAATAAATAAGCCAAAGAGAGATGTATTTTTCTCTTCTATGGAAATGTTGATATTTTGATTTTTATTTTTTTTAAGGAGTTAAAAATACTCAAACACGAAGTTCACTGTAGTTGGGCATATTAAACCATTTTTCTGAGAAGAAAGAAAAAAAAGAAAAAGCCATTTCTCTTAGTTATAGTAAGAGAGGTATTGTTTTACTTTAATTAGTTAAAATTTGAAAATAAAACCTACTTCTAAACAATTTTTAAAAATCCATAATGTTTCTCTTTGAAAGATGCCAAAAGATGTCATTTGGAGTATGATCACTTCAAAATTTCGGGTGAACTTTCCTTGAGAAATGTGATGGAACTGGCCCTTCCCACAGACAATTTTGACTGTTAGTGAGTCAACTTTTTTAAAAAAGAAGATTTATAAAAAACTTTAGGAAGAACTCTGTCAGAAGTCCCTTGATGGTTAAATATACAGGATGCAAGAGTTATAACAATAATTTGTCCTCATTAATAGGGAGTCATATTTGCCTTTACTGAAGTAAGGCCTCCGATGGCATGCATCAGTTCCTTGTCTTGTACAGCCCAATTAAATAGGGAAAATTAGCACATGACATTTGTATTCTAAATTGGTTTGGCATCTTAAGTTCAGCTTTTTGCTCTAATGTCTCTCGGTTTGATCCTGGGTAACTGCTGATGTGTTAGCTGTCACATGGGCATCACCAGATGTTGAGAAAATCCACCTCTGTGTCAACTTTCTATGTAGCTCGAGTGTGTCTCTGAAGCTGTGGCCAAGCAAACTTAAACTGATCCTTTTAGAGAAAAGTGTGATAGCAACTTAGCGGTTTCTGAGCATGAAAAGCTTTGTTAAACAAGAGGAAGAAGTCGGGAAAAAAATGCAAAAAATGCGAAGCTGAAGAATGAAAAAGGTCCAGTCAAAAATGACCTGAGTTCATGCACCCCATGGCCCCTGGGTGGGAGCCATAGGTAGCCAAAGTCCCAGCAGTTCAGCCTATGCCTGGTAGACCTCAGTGAAGATGCCTGGAGGTCAGAGCTCTGATGTCTTTTGCATCCTGAAGACTGGCTTTGTGGGAAGTTTTCCCAAAGCAGCACTGATGTGGCAGAGGACAGGAGTCATGTACTCTACAGTGTACCCTTGTAATGGTTGAGTCAGAGAAATTAGAGACGGAAAATGCGCTTAGGTCACTTGGTCCATTCCCCAACTGTTTAAAGGTTGCTCCCTACAATGTGTTCCTCATTGCTTTGTCTAGTCAGTTTCCCCCTTTTCCCTGGAGAGACCATTCCACGTAGTAATAGACCTTGTGTTAGGAAAATTTTCCTGATGTGCAGCCTAAATTTTCCTTGGCTCACATTCATCCCACTATTTCAGTTAAAACCTCCTAGTCAGCTTTAAACTTCTCTCCACCTCAGGCCCTTTTCTTCCATCGGAAGAAACAAATGAGTTTGATCAAGTAAAGCCTCATGTGCTTAAAAATTAATGACATCCTTACCTCCTAAGATAGTCAATACAGAATTAACAAAAATGTGCTAATTGCCTTATTTTATGTGGAAGAAATTAATAAACCCCTGGAAGCTTTTATCACATGTCGGTTGGCATGGCTTGAAAAGTCCAGCATCTACCATCGTTTACTAAAACACATGGAACTGGGTCCCATCTGGAACAGATCAAATTGCTGTGGCTGGTCAATCAAAGCTCAAAGTCCCATGGAAATTTATCTCACTGAGCGGCCTGTGAGTTCACTTTCCAATCAAAGTTAGGGAGTAGAGTTATATACCACTTCACTGCTGACATATATCATGGACCGTGGGACACCGGACTGGTGTCACAAACAGAATCTGGAAGAAACTGTGGGGTTTGGATTTCAGCTCACATACAGCCAAATTAACCTAAGAATTCAGTTTATTCTCCTAGCAGAGCCACACGAGTATCTGATGTTTTGATTCTGCTGACGGTGAGAAGAAATGTCATTTTCTATTGACCCAAAATAAATACTGTCAAAAAAGCTGAGGAAATGGATAAAGTAGCAATGCAGAGGAAACAGAATGCTTCAATTAATTCTTGAACTACTAGCATGGTTTTAATATCTTCAATAAAATAAATATTAAGAAATAGAAACAGTCCTTTGCATTTTTCAGACTTTTTTCAGGGGCCTCTTGTTTTTGTTTTGTGACAAAAACAATCTGTTGCCATCACTGTGAATCACCAAGTGCTTCAGTTGGCGTAAATCCACATTTTTCTGTGCAAAATATGTTTTGAATGACAGTTATAAGCAGTAAAGCTCTTCATGAAGGCTGTTCCAATAAGATCTGTCTCTGACTAAAACGAGGTTTCAGCCAAAGTTCAAGATAAATGGGAAATCAAGACTGAGTAGTAGATGGGAAGGATGTGGATCAAATCAGATGTCGACATTATACGATGTATAGCAAGTGTCTGGGAACCACTTCCACAAGCAAAAGCAGTAGTGAGAAGTTACTGTTTCTGCCCAGCTTATTTTAGAGAGAGACTCTGCAGCAAAATCCAGCAAGAGGTTGTGGTGTAGTTTTCTGTCTTCAACTTCTACATAACTGAATTCCTCTTCATTGAGAGGAAGATTTCAGTTTCATGATATCCCTTGCTATTAATAATTACTTGTGCTGTTATGGTGGTTAAAAACCCCTTCCATGCTAAATTTGCAGAACAGCAGAACAAAATCAGAGTCCTTGCTCTGAAAATGTACAACTTAGGTGTAAAACAAATGGGGGCAGAAAGCAATCAGGATTATGGAGGAGCAGATGGACAGCATTTCTCGTGCTGTGGTCCAGGAGAAAGAACAGAGTCTCATCCTTTCACAGCACCTGAAAATCTGGCCCAGAGTATGTCACTTTTTTACCCTTTAAGACCAGTACAAATTGCCTTGCATCTTACAGCCTAACTCTTCATGGCAGAGTCAAGAACAGAGCTTTGGTGTCTGTCAAGGTGAAAGAAAATTCCATGTGGGAGGTGACCAGAAGCATTCAAGCAAGCACAAAATATTGCACCTTTCAACTCACATGTGGAGTCGTGTGAGAGCAAAGTCCCCCAGCTCAGCCACGGGCTGGGAAGGCCCGTGTGTTGAGGCTCATTCAGCTCCTGTGCAATTTGGGAACAGTGCTGCCTGCCTTGGGGTTTCCCTGGAGCCCTCGGTACAGGAAAGGCGGGACCTGCTGGAGAGGGGCAGAAAAGCCACCAAGACGATCAGAAGGATGGAACACCTCTCATATGAAGACAGGTTGAAGGAGGTGGGGTTGTTCGACCACCTTATTCTAGCCTTTCAGTACTTAAAAGGACCCTATAAGAAAGATGGGAACAGAATTTTGGCAGGGCTTGTTGTGATAGGACAAGGGGTGACGGTTTAAACTAAAGGAATGGAGATTCAGGCCAGACATGAGGAAGAAATTTTTTACACTGAGGGTGGTGAAACCCTGGCCCGGGTTGCCCAGAGAGGTGGTGGATGCCCCATCCCTGGAGACATCCCAGGCCAGGCTGGACGGGGCTCTGAGCAACCTGAGCTGGTGAAGATGTCCCTGTCATGGCAGGGGTGGCACTGGATGAGCTTTGAAGGTCCCCTCCAACCCAAACTATTCTGTGATTCTCTGGCACAGTGGTCTCCAAACCCAGCTGAGGCCAGACAGACTCTGTATTTCTCTTGCATCCTGTGTCTTACGTGAGCAGAGGGTTTCCCAACCCACGATATGGGTGTGAAGCACATGGCTTCAGTCACTGGTAGGGTGACTCGGAGTTACCTCCTCCCAAGCACAGCCATGCATCAGCACAACTGCCGTGCTCCAGGACAAGGACAGCCGTGGCCACAGGGTATCCTTGCCCACACTGGTGGCTTAGTATCTTCTGCCCCATGACATCCAAAGAGCATCTCTCACCAAGCTGGCGGCTGTGATGCACTCAGGATGTAGCCTTGTGGTTATGGGTGCAACCAGTAACCCCCACACAGGTGTCCTGGCTGATTGCTCGTGGACTGAAATAAATTGAACAGAAACCGAAAGAACTCCGCAAAATGCTGTAGTGAAAGGTCTGGGAGGAAGCTGGAGGCACACAGGCCGTATGGCTTTGTGGGCAGAGATGGACAGCTGGCAGAGGATACCTGCTTTATGCTTCCCAGACAGAGTTTTGCTGAATAACCATCTTGTCTGCAGGAGGGAGCTCACTCCCAGGCTCTGTGTGCTGCCAGCTTGCAGCTGGGCTAATGTGAAGGAATGCAATCCCTAGCAATGCTTCTTTATAAATTATTTTTACTGAGGGATTTGAGTGTTGTTACAGTGAACGTGTGTACAAATACGGGAAGAACAATGTGCACCAGAGAAAACGAAGCGAAAAACCACCCGGCTTCCTATTCCTCCTGGGTAAACCTGTGATTTCTCCCACCTTCTTGAGTTGCAGTTTAATACAATATCGTACAGCCTGCTGCCTCCTTTAATAATTCCTCCTGGAGTAGCAGACACCGAGTACATCACTCAGATCCCATGAATTTGCTTAGCTTCCCGTTCCACATCCTGAGGAGTTAAATCTCTGGGAGAAGAGAATGACCTGGGTGTCCCTCTGGGTGCTCTCCTGGCACAGGATAACTACTGGCCTGGGGCTGGAGCTGGATATTTCGCTGTGGTTTCCAGTTTTACTGTCAGTTATACTCTCCTGAGCTTCCATTTGCCTCTTCTAGCTCCTCACACATCTACCAGGGCTCAAATAAAGGTGATGTATTGATGCTTCACCAGTCTGAAATGAACTGCAATTACTAAACAGTGGATTCATTTCATTTACCAGCCATCTAGAAGCATCTGGCTTGAACTCATCGTCTATAGTCAGGGCAGAGGGATGAACGCTGCCAGACGGCAATTGCCTTCCTACTTATTTTAGATACCTTTCTTAGGCTGGGATCAGTCACATCCTGAAAGCCCTTGTCTCCCCACGGCTGCAGAGGAACCTACAATCCCAACATTTAGATAATTAAGGTGTGGTGACTTGAAACCCACTCTCAATATTTGTCTACAAAGCAGCTGTGAAACACGAGATTGTTGTGTTTAGTGTTTCGGTGGTGGAGGCAGAAGAGGGTATGATGATCACCCATGGTGACTCTAAGAATAACAACCTGGCTTCTAGACTTTAAGTTTCATTCATCTGGAGTGTTTCAGATGTTTTTAGTTGAAATACAAAGCAGCATCTGTCAATTATAAAATGAATCTTTCCGTATAAATTGCTGCCTTTGCAAATAACAAGACTGTAGAACTAGAGGAGGAAAGGAAGGAGAGACTGAAGATGTCCCAAGAAAGTGAAGGGCAGCAGGGGGTTTTTAATAATTTAACAGCAACTGGAGTATGAGCCCATGAGGTGATTTCTACATAGGACTTTGAACACACACCAAGATATTACAA
This sequence comes from Pampusana beccarii, assembly GCA_013399365.1. Taxonomy (NCBI): domain Eukaryota; kingdom Metazoa; phylum Chordata; class Aves; order Columbiformes; family Columbidae; genus Pampusana; species Pampusana beccarii. The sequence continues at coordinate 135,121 of VWYH01009375.1, forward strand.
CTTCCAGCCCCTCACTCTTCGAACTGAATCAAGATGAGTAATTCAGAGAAGTCTCTTAAACTGTTTGCCATGGGTTGTGCAGCTCTGTCACATCGAAGGAGCCTGGACATGGCATCTGGTGAGGGGCTGCGGGGACACGCACAGACAGTGCCAGCTGCACCGGGGTTTCTGTCCTTCTTCAGCTGCTCTGCTGCCGGCTTCAGATGCTTTAGGAGACTTTTGTTTGTGAGCTGAACTCCAGTTTTTGACCGGTGGAGTACCCATGTGTGCAGCAGCAGCTCAGTAAAGCTGTTAAGCAACCAGAAAGAGGCAGCGGGGCTGGCAGCGCTGAGGCAAATTCAGATGGTTGCAGATGAAAACCAAGGAGAACAAACAAACCCTGAGATGGGGGCAGCCTTCTTGCCATCGAAGCAATGCAGTCAGAGCAGCCACTCGTTTCTTGCAGTGCTTAAGTGGTTCAATTAAGTTGAAGGAGTTAAATAGTTCCTAAAAGGCCATGAGCCTGTTTGATGCGCTGAGTAGACAATAATGCACTTTATTGAATGAGACACCCACAGGCAGGACCTCTCTTTGCATAGCAGTGAAGCCCTTTTATGCCGTGGTGGGGCTGCCCAGACATACCTGAGCTGGGTTTTAATCAGCTGGCTCAGGTGCTGCTGAGAGAGCTCAGCACACAAACCCTGCGTGAGGATTTGCAAAAGCGGAGCCTGTGGCCGCAGCTTTATCAGAGCTTAGGCTGGGCTCAGCCTGGCTCGGGTCGGTCAGGACCGATGTGGTCACTTCAGCTGGACCCTACCCACAGACAGGCTCTGTCTGTCTTGTCTGAAACCCATGTGAGAGCTGGCAGCACCTCCCAAGTCAATCTGAAAGTTGCCAGTTCTGGCTACAGGCTCTGGTCCTGCTTTGCTGTCAGGATGCCACAGGACCAGACAGCTCGGAGTCTAGACTGCAAGGGTGTTTAGCATCTAACATCGTTGGCCTTGGGACCACAGAAGTCTCATTCCTTTAGGAAGAGTCTCAGAAACTGTGCTTTTCCTTCCCTTCGTGGCATCTTTAAGCTGAGCACTGCCTTTGCAGCTGAATATCTAATGCCACAGGCGGCTTTTTCAGGTTTTTTTTTCTGGATTTGCAGGCCATGTAAACTGCTTTCAGATCCCTTAGACACCTAAATGAAGCCAACTCTAACCTTGGTTGATAAAGCAACAGCAGCTGCATCGTAGGATTTCCTGAAGTTAATTGTACAGAGCAATATGGCTCTGTGTTTTGTTGAACTCGGATGAGATTTTCATCAATATTAGGCTGGGAAAGGTCACTTCTCAAAAGCAACATGATAAATCAAGTAAAACTGTCAAGAATGGAAGAATATGCTGTTTATTTACTACCATATTAAATCGAAAGTGTGAAAAATGGCTAAAAATGAAAAAATATTGGTTTTATGTATTTATTTATTTAACCGTAGAGCTTTTCCCTTTTTTTCCTGTTCTATATTTCTTAATGAAAGGAGGAAAAATGATAAACTTTTCTTTACTCTTGCTTTTCTGTTCTGTGGAAACTATGATAGCCAAATCAAAAGCTGGAAACTATGATAGCCAAATCAAAAGCTACAAGTTTTTTAAGACACTCCTTTTATCTCCTTTTGTTGAAACGCACAAAACCAAACGGTAGTGAAGGCCATCTATGAAATGTCTTTCTTTTCACTTTTTTTGCTTAACACATCAGAGCCTGATCAGCCCTAGGAAAAAAAAAATAAACAAAACATGATCAAACAGGGCAGTTGCTTTGTCTTTCAGACACAGACTCACAAATATGGATAGGTTTATATATAAATATATATACAGTAACCAAACCCTCAAATTCAAATACACCTGAGCTTTGGGGAAGTTTGTATATTCATTCAATCTTTGTGGCTTAGGCTCATCTGTAACAGAAATATTTGCAAATAGACAGAATACTTCCTCTTTAATCTTATCTAGCGATCTGTCTGTTTGTCAGGGTTTTTCCTAGAGATGGCCTCAGATCCTGATATCTGAGGGCTGCATGGCTAATTTAAGGCGAGATCATACCGAACTTCACAGAGGCCTTTCTTTCGTCTTGTTTGCCATGAGCATTTATTTAATTTTCATTCATTGGGATGAAAGACAGAGCAGCCACATAGGCTGGCTCAGCCTCCACTGTCCCTGTTACTTGGCCCACCTTCGGGAAAATATCTTATTTTGACTGATGGTTGTTTGCTCTATGGGCAGACTGTGGCCGAGATGAACAAAATGGTTCTGGAAGAGCTGCGAGTCCTCTTTCCAGAGCTTGGAGCACATTCCAACCTTCTCCCACCTCTGGTGCCTCTGCCAGGCCAGGCAGCACCCAAGGGTGCCCCATCAGGGGCTCTCCAGGTCACACATCTCAGAGGGGTGACTCCTGGATTCATGCCCAAGAGCTCTTTCCCCATCCACAAAGACGGTTGTTCGAGGTTTCACACCTTCAGTGCCACCTTTAGCTAATCCGCTGCAGCTTGGCAATAAGAAAAAGATGGTGAAATGTCGGGTTCTATCCACGTGTGCCTGGATAATTGCTGTGAAGTGCCTGACCCATTTATTTCCTTGAGGAACCCCAGGCACCACTGGCAAGATGAACTCTGCCTACATGCTGCGCTGCCTTCAGTTTGTGCTCTCAGAGGACAAGAGGTAGATGAGGCTGTTTGGTAGCAGACCAAGTACTGCTTAGACAACTGCCGTGTACTGTATTTTGAACAATTTATCACGGCCCTTACCTGTGTTGGTAATTACGATTACCCCTGAGATTTAGTGCACTGGGAAGGGTCCCAAAACTCCACAGAATTGTTCCATGCAGTGTGGATGGAGAGAAACAGGAAAATTTTTCAGAGTTTTATTTTGTTTTTTCCCGTCTGTGTCCCCCCATGTTGCTCAGAATGGTTTTGTCACTTTCCCAAGCATTTCCATAGAATCATACCATAGTTTGGGTTTGAAGGGACCTTCGCAGCTCCTGCAGTCCAACCCCTGCCATGAGCAGGGACATCTTCACCAGCTCAGGTTGCTCAGAGCCCCGTCCAGCCTGGCCTGGGATGTCTCCAGGGATGGGGCATCCACCACCTCTCTGGCCAACCTGGGACAGGGTTTTACCACCCTCATATTTCATCATGAGTAACTTCTCAGCATTTCAGATTCTCCTCATTCCCTGTGTGAGACCTCACTGATTCCTACCAGTGTTTGTGTAGTTAATGGGAGAGAAGAGGGGAGCAAGCACATCTGGAAAGAATGCAAGAAATATAAACAATTTTATTAACAAGACCACAAAACGATTTTTTAATATATGCAGCCATTTGCAAGGAGGAAATAAACAAACAGAAAAAACCCACTGGGGAGACGTGGTCAGTGTCAGAGAGCAGAGCAAACTGGCACAGATGGTATGGACAGGTTTGGGTAGGGTCCCTTTCTTCCACCGTACCGCCACCGTGGGCTGTCCCCAACCGTCACCAGCCCCTATGAGCAGGGTGACCAGGGCAGAGCCTGGCACTAAGGAGGTGGGGTGCCAGGAGCATCCTGCTGCGGAGCCAGCGACGACGCCAGCTGCGTCAGGGCTCGGGCGATGATGGACAGATGGCTGTTCATCGTTCTCAGCTCTGCTAGGAGGTCGCTCACGTTTGCTGGTGCCTGCTCGGAGCTTGAGGGCATGGCGTGGGCAGCCAGTGGTGAGGAAGCAGCCCCCAGAGCTCTGTCTCCCATGGGTGCTACCTGGGGATTCCCATCATGGGAGGGGTGTGGGGGTGTGCTGCTGCAGAGCTTCATGTCTTCCAGGGAGCCCGTTCTCATGGGTGGCTGGTCTTCCTCCTTCCCTTGAATGGTGGCAAGTGTTGCAGAAGCGAGGAAGGGCAGCCAGTTGATGAGGTGGGTGGCACTGCCAGGTGGGACTACCGGCAAATAAAGTCCAGGGTGCAGGGATGGAGTAGAGGTGGGTGGTGAAGGAAGAGAAGGGAGTCCGGGGTGAACAGTGGCAGCAGAAGCTGCTGATGATGATGGAACAGGAGGCGGTTTGGGATGTAAGGCTGCAACACAGGCAGGTAAAGGTGGTGAAAATGATGCAGTACCAGTGTCAGAGGAACAGGAGGGTGATGCTGGAGCTGTGAAAGGTCCAGGTTCTTCAGAGGTTGGTGGCGAAGTGGCAGCAGGTGGAGCATCAGGCGTGCAAGGGCCCGAGTCTGCAAGGAAGACACATCATGAACCTCGATTCACACGTGTACTTACACACATGGACTGTTGCTTGCTGTCACCTCAGTGGAACTAGGTCTTTTTGATGACAGGGGGAATTGCATCGGCTGGTAGTGATACTCTCTGTAGGCCAATTAGAAAAGAACAGACATATTCAAAGACAAGAGCCTACTGTAGGTAAACATGTAACTTAATATTATTAATCTAAATTATCCTTCCAGTCTCATTCTTCATAAAGCCTGTGGACAGGCCTTAACATTTTTCTGGTTGATGTCTCATAGGTATGCATTAGCTGGTGAATTACCTACTGTGTTTTCGTGGCCAGTCATGGAACGATGGTAATGTCCTAACTGACTCAGATCTCCCGTGGAGATGTGAGGGCTGGACGGCTGCCGTCAGAGCCAAAGTTACTTGGTACTTCATAAAGGGTCCCAGTTTTCAGCGTTCTGATTTAAACGGACAGGTCAACACCAGAAAGAGTAAGAGCTAGTTGGTGGGTTAAAGTCTTCAATAATTTTATTTTTTTTGTGTGGAAGCATGACAGAGTTCACACAATTAAACTTAGATGTAGATCCCTGTCTCTAGTTATTTAGCAGCTTCAGCCACGAAAATCAAGAAAGTAGGGGCAGAATGAAGCTGTTGAGGCTGGGCGTCCCAGCTTGACACCTATGTCATCTTGCAAGCATTCAGTGGACCTCATCCAATGTCCCCTAAAGTCATTAGAAACACACTTGCTTGGATTGAGTCTAACAAATACCATGTAGGATCAAAGAGCAGCCTCCTGGGGATGCAAAGACTTGGACCTGTCTGTTTAAACACTATGGTCCAAGGTACTCCAGTTGGTAAATACGGTATGGTAAGGCTGATCCTATTATTGCAATAATTCTGAAAGCTAGAAATACAATAAGAAATGTAAGCCTTTCGACAGCCTCAAAGATCTCCATAAGTGGAATCACTGTACCACTATATAGATCTTTATTTTAGCATGGGGAACACATTATACAGAAGGTGGTGAGATGCTACAGAAATGGTCAGTGTAATACAGATGGTTTTTAAAACTACTTCTGCTGCAATTAAGTGCAAATTTTAAGGCACTGCTGTGGATACAATGAGACAAAGTAATAGATTTATCTAGGTTAAGACAACGTAGAGAGAGCCAAGTTCTGAGGTGTTAACACCATACTACTATTATTTCTGGCATCTAAAAAATCTGATGTGAGAAATCCGTTTTCATTACCGGCTGGTTCAGTATTCCAGATAGCAAGCTGAAACTGTGAGTCAAAAGCAAACAAAGGGTTTTCCCTGTCATTTCTAACACAGAACCAACTGGTCATGCAGCCAAGCGAAGTCCATCTTTGTTCCACATGGGACCACCATGTTTTCCCTAACCAAACACACATGTTGGTTGGGGGGAGTTATGACACAAAATTCAGCATGCTCCTGTGCCCCTGAGACTTTTATGGAAAGTTACTGCAGGTTCCTTGAAACAGTTTCCTTCCTTTGTGTATTGGCTTTCGTCCCAACACAAAGTCCCTGCCTACACAGGCGCTCGATCTCTGTTCACCAGAGGTGGGCTGAGGATGCTGGATGTTGGTTTTCCAAAGTGTTATTGATTGGGCTCTGGTTTTTCAAAATAAAAACAAAAATAAAGCACAGTTCAAATACAGTTTCCATTCCCATCCAAACCACCAAAGTTTGCAAAGGGTGAGATGAAAGGTTCAGGTTTGGCTCAACCGTAGTGTTAACCAGAACAGTGTTTATGGTCCATATATAGCATGGCTAATCCCTGTCCACACTGGCCAAACAAACCAAATTAAATGTAGTGTTTTTCCATGCATTGGAGAGCAGAGGAAACTCGACAAACCTTGAGGTAATCTGGTTTAGCACTGCGACAAATAACTGTCACAACTGATTCTTAAATGGTTAAAGAACAATTTGCGTTAAAGTACAAGGAGTAGTAACTAATAGAGACAGAAATAGAGACAAAAATCTGGTCACCAAAGGCTCTTCTTTTAACTGTAATCTTTCCAAACAGCGTGGCTTCCCTATCAGAAGCCACAGCTTTGTCATCCCCCTAATCCCCCCGTCAAGATTTATTTGTGACATGCAGTCTTTTAAACACATCTTGCTCAGCTTGATCAGGCTCCCACCCTTCCAGCTAAGAAATTCCACATGGGCTTCTGAGCACCCGCGCAGGGAGCCTGGTGTATCCAGGATGTGTGGAAGCTGTTCCATGGCTCAGATCAACAACCGGCTACGTGCAGAGCTGATATAGCACAGTCTGTGCACGAAAAGCCAGGATCTGACCCAGCCGCTCAATATCCAATGGCCCAAACTGATGACGAAAATTCTAGAATCACAGAATGGCTGAGGTTGGAAAGGGACCTCTGCAGACCACCTAGTCCAAACCCCTGCTCAAAGCAGGGTCAGCTAAGGTCAAGAATTTTGGACAAATGGACGAATTTGCTAGGGCATGTTTGGGAAAGCCCAGGAAGATGGAAGTCCTAAGCATGATGAAGCATGGAGCAAGCTACCACAGTTGCTTATCGTTTACAGCAGAATGATTCTTTAAATTTCCTTCCTCTCTAACTTAGTTTGTTTTATCTGAATGTTGTAACTCATCACAACTCCAGTGCTTGGAGTTTTTTTCACTTTTTTGTACAGCCTCAGCAGAAAGAGTCTTCTTAACTAGAGCATCCAGGTGCACACTCATTCCTGGGGGTTTTATATCTGTATCTAGACAGAGCTGTAGCTAAATGGGGTTCGATGGATGTCTGCAGAGAGATGTTGAAGACAAGGTGCTGAGACAAGTACAGTGACCTTCCCTGAACATATCAACCCAACTGTGCACGGTCATTCAGCATCCTCCAGCACACCCAGTCCACAGAGGATGGGTACTATAGCATACTCCACATGCAAAGACTGACTGTCCAAGGCAGGCTTGTAGCTTAGAATAAAAGTTACTTCACCAGTTAGGGAAAATGCACTCAGAAGACCTGGGCTGGGATCCACTTCACCTAAACAACTGAACTGTAAGTGCCTAGTGAAGAAATTCCCTGAAAGATCCTGCATTTTCTGTGTTTTATCTAGAGGGAAAGCCCCCAAGGGGAAGGTTTAGACACACAAGCTGTACCTCTCTGAACAGACTCAGTGTCACTTCTTTCTATTGAGTGCATAGGGAGTTTGGCCTCATCCTTCAGGAGGACTGGTCTACTGAGACAGGATTCAGGTTACCTTCAGCTTTAGCAGCCTATAGTATAGACGTCCACATCTTATCTAATTCCCCAGCCTTTCTTCACAGTCAGTGCATTAAATAGGTCTAGCATCACCTCTTTATTGCTAGAATGAGAAATACTTGCCTTCATCTCTTTGCTGGGAATAATGTAGGATAACTAACTTGGATATGGATGCCATACACTGAAAACGCCTACATTTCAAAAGAGAACTCCTATACCAGGTGCATAAAAATAAGACGGGTGCCCAGTTTAGAAACAGTGGATGCCTGACATTCACTGCCCTCCTGATTTACTGTGGATCTCCCAAAGAGAAAGCAGTTGCACATCTTTGTGATACCTATTTGCAAGTAATAGGGAATACTTCTGCACTGCCACCTCTGAGAGGACCTTGGAATGTTAAAAATTCCCAGGACTGTAACTAGGCCAGGTGATACAGTAATGAGAGAAAGCAGAGGAGCACCTCCAGGAGACGATTTCCTGGTACTTGTCCTGCCCATGGTGATGGATGTTACCAAAAGATTAATGGGCTGCCCTGTGAGAATGGGGAAACTAGATTAATTTTAAATGCATTCATCCGTATGAGGAGAGCATGCATTTAACTTTTCAGGCAGTCTTGGCCATCTTAGCTGCTTTTGTTTGACTACTGATTTTATCTGCCTTGCAGCCAAATTGCTGCAAAGTCTGATTTCTTAGTCCTTTGTCAGCCAACAAGGGAAAGGTCTGTGATGGAGAAACCTTGAGGGAAAAGCAGGGGCATGACTTTCCACTGGCTAGCACACTGCGTGGGATTCAGCTCATCTAACATTAGCTATTTAGCTGGCATCTAGCGCAAGGCAGTCATCCCAGCTCCAGCAGAGAAAGAAGCACCTCTGGGGACAAGCCATCCCAAGCTATCAGGTCCCTAAGAAGGGTGAGAGGAACACGCTCTGGAGTGCCCCCCCTCTTCCAGCACTTCTTGTAGGACTAAGTCAACACTCTTAGATGGGCTGACTAACTTCTAAATGTCTGAAGTTAGATGAGCTCAGTTCTTCGCTTTATATATAGATGTAGCAAGTAATTTCCTATCGAATTAGAACAGGAAATGGGTAGTGCTGCCTCTGTATTCCCATGGAAGGCATAAAACCGTGGAGATAAGGTTTAAGGTGCAAGAGACTAGAGACTTAGGCCCCTGGAGGGCTTCAAGAGATGACCTGGTGGTTCAGAAGGTGATGATCTTTCCAGTGAGTCAGCACTGAACGAACAACCTATTTCAATGCTAAGGATATGAAGACGCCGAAACGATAGTGTAGCCCCTTCAGTGATACCTGCAGGAGGCCTTTGTGCACTGTCCTTTCTGCTCAGGTTTATGAATTTGCTCTAAAACTTGCAGCATCCGCGTGCGTGTGATGTGAGATCGTGTGCGTGCGCGCACTCCCACTTCGCTCTGCAGCTGCTTCCCAAGAAAGGCTAAATATACGCCTGTCTCCTCTTTCTGGTAAGAAGTGAAACCGAAGTCCTAACAGCTTGTGGTAAACGTGAGTCCAATAGCAACGTCTGCGTAAGTGAGGGCGTTACGGCTTTTGCACGGACAAAGTTCTTCTTTGGGATCTGGATCTGAAGCCATCCCTCCTGTGCTGCCCAGGTTTGGTCCAGAGACAGAGTGGCCTTGCTTCCCACTGCTGGTCTGCACTCAAGCTTAGGAGGGCTTTAGGCTGTAAATCAAGTTTAAAAGGGATTAAATTACTGCACTGGGCAAAGAGACTGCCGGACGTTACATTAGAACAGCTCTGAACAAAAGCATCAGTGTGAGCACTCCAGGATCGATGTTTGTGTACGTGTGATTTCAGAAACTGAATGTGGTTCCAGATATTGTGTCTAGCTTTTTTTTCTTTTCTTTTTTTTTTTGGTATGAATCCAAACTAGCTCTGAATACCCACTTGCTTCTGGGTGAGCAGCTTAGAAATGCATAGAAAATTCATAAAAGCATTAGGCATTAATGATTTTTCAGATTAAACAAATCACATTTGTTTCCTAGGAATCTACTCCTCTCTGCATACATGGAAATATCCCAAAACATCACATATATCAAGATGCTGCAATCTTTAATGATAAAAGTGGTTTAATGCAATTAAATATGCCCACTCAAGCTCAGGAGATTCATACAAAACCTTAATATGAAAGTGGATATTATTAATAGTAGATCACAGTGTTCAAAATCAGACCCGTTCCTCTAGTTTTCAAACTCAATCTCACTCATCAGTCCCATAATTAAAAACAAAAGAAAACAAAACAAACAAACAAAAAGAACACCACATTTTGGAAATAATTGTAGGTTACCAGAATCATGCTGTAATGGGGCATGTGGCAAAGTCTGTCCCAGAGTCCTAGATTTTTCGCTAAAAATACCCCAACTCTGTCTCTGTGCTGCCAAATTAAGAACCTACTGGTTGAGTCACTTCGGTAAAGCTCCTTCCTCTGGTCTCTTGCTTTTTAAGCAGCCTAATAGCAATCCACAAACTCCTCCATAGATTTTAATTTGCTGAACAAGTTTTTCTGGCTTCATAAACTCATGCATCTCTTTGGAATTATTATTTTTTTTTTTAATTGTTGTGGTCTGTTTTGGGGTCTGTTTCTCTTCTTTCAGGTACAATACACCAGGCCTAGCTGGACTGGGCTTTATGTGACTAATCACATTATGACTCCTGTGGAGTTGTGCTCTTTCAAAATTTCTTGAGTAATAGTCTGTTATGAGTATGTACTTATTCCCATGTCATGCGAACAAATTTGTTCTCACAGTTTGTCATGGGCCATCTGCTTTTTCATCTTTGTCCCTGGCTTAATTTCAGTGAGATTTTATTCACTTCCTGACAAAATGTGCATTTTTACTCTCATTTGGGACCAGATTTTCCAAGAACCTGAGGTCCTTCTTTGACACCTATGGGACAAAGCCAGACTTTCCAAAAGGCTCAGCAGCTCCTGTTATTTTCACAAAAGAAGAGTCCCTGAGGATGCCCTGACATCTCAGCTTGGAGAGGGAACGGGAAAAGGAGGAGGTAGGCACATTAGAGAGGTAATACTGTTGGGCAGCAGGCAATTCCTCATGACAATATTCGTTGCCTAACACATTTTTCCCGCTGTGCTCAAAGCACTGCACAGACGAGCCTCACACTGGCTGCACTTTATGGGGGCCAGACTGAAACACATGAAAAAATTAAGTGTTTTGACAGAAGTCCACAATGGAGCCAGGAGCAAAGGCCACTTTCATCTTCCCCACCAGCATTCCCTATCCACCCCTCTGATGGCTCCTTCACCCTACCTCTCTATTAATGCATCTTTCTAAATCAGGGAAACCTTTTTTCCCCTCCTCTTTGGAGCACAGAAATAAAGCACAGCAGGAAAATCTGTTGTGTTTAAGGAGACTGCCAGCCCAGCCCTCCCCATAGCCATGCAAGGACATCTTCTTTTCACCATCTATGTGCTCTCCTTCCCAGAAACTTACTGAGGATGGAGAAGTGGCTGGAGAGACTGTTCAGGTCGTCTGAAACTATAGCAAGACCGACAGCTACTTCCAGAGAGCCAAAAGAAACAGTAAGGAGAAAAAAAGAACTATAACCGATCAGACAAAATCCCATTTTGTCTTGTATTTTACCTCTGTCAACAGTCAGCAAATGCTGCCTCAAAGGAAGCTATCAAAGAATCTTCAGTAACACTTATGGCATGGTCTGTTGTAGGAAATTTTCCTGGTATTTCATTAATTAATCAGGGTTTGGGCCTAGGACAGGTGTTTTCGCTGTATATGATCACCTTCCACACAATGAAGACCAACAAATTTCATTTAAGTTCAGGCTGAAGATGGACTGCAGCTGTATGGTCTACAACTGAAAGCAGAGATGGTCCTAAATTACCTCTTTGAATCCGACCATTAGCTACACCAAAAGGTTTTTCCTGTCTTGAAGAAGACAGCCTTTCCAACATGTTGAATTCTTCTGAGAGTCTTGTTTTTTTTCCTTAATAAGTACTATTGTGTTTCTAAATGTCCTTATTAAGTTCTTACTAGTCTTGTAAACATCCCATCCATTTTTTTTTATTTTGCTTTTTCCTGATTCTTTTTTTCTTTCTTGTTCTTTTTTTTTTTTCTTTCTCTCTCTCTCTTTTTTAATTATTTTTTTCCCCTTGTTCTTTGGCAAGGTTTTGGTCTTGATCAACTCCTATAGCAATGAGTTTCTCAGATCAGTTTTGCATTGTGTGAGGAAGATTTTCCATTTCCACAGCAGATTTTTCACAGTAATCAGACAGACAGCATTTTCTGTAAAACCACCTGTGTATCTACTCTTTGTACCTTTCTCAATAACACTTCTCATTGCATATGGCCCTAGAATAAGTCAGTGATTACATGAAATTCAGAGGTACTAAGAGATACAAAAGGGAAGAGATGGGATGTGTATCTTTTGCCTTTAGTTCAAAGGATGAGGCAACTAGGAACATTATAGGAACAAATATTGAAGTTCCAGACATTTTGGGTTTTTTCTTTGCTGCTTTGAGATAGTGTAAGTTCTTTACATTTATACTCTGGAGATTTCAAAGCAAATTCAGATGCTAATTAACCAAATGCAGTTATATTAACCTGCTCTTTTTTTTTTTTCCAGGAAAAATATGAGACGCCATGCAATCTTATGGTTTTAGTAGCCAGTGAGTCAAGTCTGGAATTCAGTACACATGAGTCAATGATATTTCAGGTTCCTATAGAGTGTCCAGCAAGGAAATTGTTCAGCAGCAGTGGACAGACTTCTGTTGCCTACGCTGCATGGCTCTTCTTGGGCTGATTAATAAAACAAATTACATCCAGATTGGGTTGCCTTGACCCTCTGCTGTGTTATGCTTTAGATGGGATTGTCCTGCTCAAAGACTTGTCACAGCGGTGCTCCCCACTGAAACACAGTGACTATGTCTTTTCCTGGATATTTACCATCCGACTACCCTCGCACAAGGCTTCTGCTAAGCCTTATCGTGTTCATAAATACTTTACACCATAGCAGACCAGTGTTCGAGCAACCCTCGTCTTGCACGATTTCTCAAGCTCTGTAAAGTCAGTGCTTAAACGTAAGAGATGATGAAGAAAGGCACCGAAGTCTCTTGTCCCTTCTTGAGCAGAACCAAGGCTGTTGGCCCTCCTCGGTGGGCAATGTTTGAGTGAAAGAGGGAGAGGCTGAGTAGGAGGCCATGATTAGACATGGCACAGGGGTGTCTCCGCAAGGTTAGTTGGGCTGTTGAACTGCCTAAGAGTCTGCAGGCCAAAACCTGCGTGTCAAGCTAAAGGCGGATGCTTCGGCTGTACAATAAAGTGCCCCTAGGTGATCTGAAGGTCACAAGGGAATGATCTTGCCTTAGGTAGGCTAGAAAATTAGGAACTAACTCATGAAATTAATTAAATTTTCATAGATTTCCCAGTATGTTTCATCCCCAGAGAGATGGTGCCATTTTTAGGAAAATAGTCTTGTAACTAAAATCAGCTAAAACTGCACAGCCTGAGGTCCTTTTTCTCATCTTCATACACTGAGGAACTGTATAGACTATGTTTTTTCTAGAGTTAATTCAGATGGGAGACAGCCATATCTGAACACCTGAGTTATGCCAGTCTGGACACAAACTATTTCCCCGAATGACCCTCCTGCATCTTTGCTGTCAGTGAACTTTCCTGATTGTGTCGGAAGGATCAGAGGGGAGGAAGCATATAATAATTTTTTGTATTTCGACAGCCTGGTAATCTTTCCCAGTCCCCTGTGTCAGATATGGGAGAAATTGTTTACTCCATGGAAAAGTTTTTGGGGAAAGTTCTAAAAGATTCAGCTCACTCATGATAGAGTCTGGGTCATCACTGCAGAGTGAGTGAGTCCCAGCCCATGGCCAGACAGCATCCACCTACCAAGACTGAAAGAAATTTTTAACAAATGTGGATTCGGTGCCCTGGAGACATACCTTTCTTCCTAACTTTCATTTTAACTGCTAGATATGCCCAGGCAATCGTGGCAGGCATCATGGAAATGCTGTCTTCACAAAGACATTTTGTCTCCAATAACATTTTCATTTTACACCCAAATCTAGCCGGAGGTGAATTCTTTTTGTTTAATGAAGAGCCACAGCTCCTTTGGAACAAAATGTTCTCCTGTAAGCCGGGTGAGACGCTGGTTTTATTGAAGAACAGTCCTGCAGACCAAGACAATGCTGTACTTCACTACCCTTTTTGAATTACCACTGTGTCATTTCCCAGAGGAACATGATCGGCCGACCGCTAAACTCTGCTTTAAGATCTTATGCCCGATCTGAATGAGACAGAATGAAGCCCTGGAGAGATTTCAACCCTTGCTTTGTTGAAACAACATTGCTTTGTTTGGAATGTATTTGCCTTTGTACTGGGGAATGAAAATGTAACACAGTGCCCAGTTTTGAAATATATAAATACAGCACTTTTGGTAATGTAGCATATATAAAGAGATACATAACATATGCTCTTTCTAACACAGCCCTTTTTCTTGAAGATCTTCAACCAGTTTTGAAACCTTCAGGCCTTGAGCCTTATGACAGCTCGGTGAAGGAAGAACATATCATTTCTGTGCTACTGGCTGGCATCGTCACCCGGTCAGGAAATCTGTAGCAGACTTGAAATAAAACCCAGACCTGTGCTTGCAACAGTAAACTCAGCCCTCTCCCACGTCCAGTTTGATCAGACTAGCCAGTAACCACCCAAATGTTCATGACATCTACCTGCGGCTCCGGTCAGTGGTCACCACCACTTGGCTTCCACGTTTTCTCTGTGCTTAACTTTAATACCCTTAGGTTATCATCTGAATTGATCTAGGGATATGATCCAGACCATTGCACCATATGGTTGAATCCAACTACAACACCAGTTGGACAACTGAGACAGCTGGACTTTTTCCTACCTCCTCTCATGAATTCGCTGACGCTTCAATGCACATTTAGGGAGAGATTTCATGAGCACAGGCCCTTGCTTCACCATTAACTGTGCATGGCACAACACCTTCATCAGCTGTGTACCAGCAATCAGAGAATTTGGGGTGTGTTGCATGTGACAAGGATGAAGGAACTAGGACTAGGAGCTCCCTAATCGCTTGTCCCTCCACCTACACACCCTTCCAACCTTGTGTCCTCCTGAATAACTAACTGTTTTAGACATTCACCCACTTGACGAGCAAACAAACAAACACGTCAGCCCTGCACAAACCGAGGCACTTTTGTCTCTCTGAGTCCGTGTCCTTTGATCACCAGAGGTACCAGCTCCCGTGTGATATTTCGGGCTGTGCATGGTGGGCTTGGACACTCACTGGGTGGAGGGAGACACCTCAGCAGGGCAAGAAGGAGCGATTCAGCCCCTCCTGGCTCTGAGTCAATATCTACCCAGCAGCTGTGGGTTTGGGGGACAAATGGTCTCCCTCCAGTGTCACGTTCCCACCCTCCTGAGTGAGGTAGATGGAGCTGCCAGCCCAAGAGGGTGCTGGCAGCCTTCTCCTGGGAGCATGCCCTCTTTTTTCAGGCTGCATTTTGGATGCAAACTGGGACGTTGCGGCTGCGTCTCTTCGTTTTGTTTTTTTTTTTTTTTTTATCCTTCTAATTGTAGTCTGGAGTTTTCCTTAATGGGACAGAGAAGTCTTTGAGATTGGAAATGTGCTCTTCTCTTTGTTTCTGGTAAGACATAACACTGGCCTCATGGGACCGCACTCCAACAGGGATATTTTAGTTCTGCCTGGCTCAACTTCTTGCTAGCCTGCGGTCTGACTGCTATTTGTCGCCGGGAATGCAAGCGCTGGGGAACAGAGACTGCCCTCACTGTGGCTGCTCTACCAGACTGGAGCCCTGAATTTGGCTGGGCTTCCCGAGCATGTCCACGAGGCAAATAGTAACACTAATTTCAGCTGGACACTATATTTCTCGCTTACATTCCTAAAGGGCCGTGTTGTGCTGCTTTTGCCTTCTTCTCCACGTTAAATGTATTGCTAGATTTCATCCCGGGGGTTGTTGCGTCCTGCTGATGGATGACTATATTCCTCTGTTTGGGAGACTGAAGATGAAAGAGCACTTTGAGGTCCCTTTTGATAGATGGAGATACCTTTCTGGCCCAATCCACAACACTATTTTGTGAAGGTGTTGAATATGTCCCATCCTAAAGACCTTGGCCTCCTACATACTGATGTAAAACAGGAATAATTCCATGGGCATCAGTGTCATTACCCCAGCGTAATCGTGGGAGAAGGAGAAGAAATAGGCCTGCAGGGATTTTTTGTTTGTTTGTTTGGGGGGGAACCATGCTGGCTGTAAAACCACAGCAAAATTATTTTTAAATGAGAAAAATTTCTTTAAGACAGATCAGCCCCTTAAAAAGAGACACAAATGGAATGAAATGCTGCAGTTCAGAAAATCCTGCGGTATTTGGGAAATAGAGCAGTTTGCTGCCGAATGGAGTAAACATCCAAAGCCAGGATAGTTGCAAAAAAAAAGAAAGACCCAGAAAATGAAGTTGCTTTTGAATTACGTTATCAGAACTTCTCGTAGCACAAGAGGTGAGATCGTAAAGGCAAGTTTATTCTCAGCACATGCGTGGAAAAATGTAAACCTCAGTAAGAACCACTGAGTAAACCTGAGAAAAGAGTATGACTGTTCCTGGAAATGTTTAGGGGATGGTGTTTGTCAATTAATGAAATGAGACGCCACCATTTGCAGGTTGGTACACAGCAAAGACGAACACAGGCTGAGTCCAAAGAAGGAGATTTTTTTGCTTTTTCCCCAGTAAGAGGAATGCAAGGAAATTTTCCTCTGTGCTTCATCTGCAATTAATATTTTTTCTTTCATAAAACCTGGTGATTATTGAGAAGAGAAAGTTTGCTCTGTGTGGCTGAGCAGGGGGGGTCACAATTACTCACGTCACCAGGTTCCCGTTTGCCTTCAGGTTTGTTGATTTTGATGACAAGACTTTACCACTTGGTTTCTTAGTTGTGTCAGCAGCTTTCCCAACAGCGTAGTGATGCTTTTTGTGTTACGCTGTGCAAACAGGAGAGCAGCTCAAGCCAAAAAGCACATATTGAGATCGTACTCTTGACTTTAAGTAGACTCATGATTTGACTAAGCTTGAATCCAGCCTCATGGTTTAGACTCATCTCTAATAGAAACACACAGCTATCTCTAATAATGTATTTTAATGGAAAGAGGAAGTTTTTTAAGGACACAATACACCTTTTTGGGGAAGGCTCCTGCTCCTCTCTATGCCAAATAGTTTCTGTCTCTCCTGGGGGAACCACTTGATTTACCTGCAGAACTGCCTTAAAAAGGGGAGGAAGGGGAATTCTGGCAGTATCAGGAATCTTCAGCACACCAAGAAGACCAAAGGGTGCGCTGCCTTGTAAAAGGAGGGTTGTTTGATTAATGTTACGGAAAGAAACTAAGCTGTAAAAAGACAGCATTTAGTCTTTAACAAGGACAGTCAGGTAATTTGTGCTAGCCCAGGGCTATTAGGTCAGAAGGAGCCCAGATGCCACCAAAAGTGTGGGGAGAGACAGGCTGGTGAAGCAGGGATGTGGAAGAGCCAAGGTGCAGCTGCCAAAGTCTGTAAACGAGTAAATGAGCAAATTCACACAGGATACTGGCTTAGAAAGGACAGAATGAAGTCTTCCAAGAGAAAAAAAAATTTTTAAAAAGGCATTGTGAAAGTGCATACACCTTTGGAAATTACTACAAGAACCATAAATTATCCCTGTATAGCTCATGCTACAGCTAATGCTTCAAAAGTAATAGCAGCAGAGGTCTCAAATAAAATACCCAGTCTAGTGCACTGTGTACAACGTCAGACAGAGGGGCTGCACTTGGCCAGTGCCTGTGACATGATAATTAGAGATGGGGCTTGAATCAAACTCCCAAATGTGAAGCAGCGCTGTGAGTCAGCTGAGACGTGTGCACCAACATTGTCATCATCCTAAATTTTGTCATTTATAACAAAATTCAGACAGTGCAATCTGCGGGATATTCAAAGTTCACTTGTAAACAAGCTGCCTCAAGCTGAACTTTCCAGAATAGAGACAGACCTCAATTTTTAGGACCCCTCCAAATAAGCACAGGTCCTCAGTTTAAGAACCTCTGAATTGACCTAAGCAATTGCGACTAAGGAAGAAATTGTCCCAGTGCACTGGGCACTGGTGGGGTCGCACCTCGAATCCTGTGTTCTGTTTTGGGCCCCTCACTTCAAGAAAGACATTGAGGTGCTGGAGAGAGTTCAGAGAAGGGCAATGAAGCTGTTGAAGGGTCTGGAGCACAAGTGTGATGAAGAGCAGCTGAGAGAACTGGGGTTGTTTAACCTTGAGAAAAGGAGGCTGAGGGGAGACCTTATCACTGTCTACAACTGCCTGAAAGGAGGGTGTAGCATGGAGGATGTTGGTCTCTCCTCCCAAGTAACAAGTGATAGGACCAGAGGAAATGGCCTCAAGTTGCTCCAGGAGAGGTTTAGATCAGACATTAGGAAAAATTTCTTCATGGAAGGGGTTGTTGGGCACTGGAACAGGCTGCCCAGGGAAGTGGTTGAGTCACCATCTCTGGAGGTGTCTAAGAGACATGTAGATGTGGTGTTTAGGGACATGGTTTAGCGGTGGACTTGGCAGTACTACATAGCAGTTGGACTTGATGATCTTAAAGGTCTTTTCCAACCTAAAGGATTCTATGATTCTGTGAAACATAATTTAAGCTCCATGTCTACGTCTGACTAGCATGGCTCTGAAGAGAGAAGAAAAGTGAATCTGTCACAGAAAAAAAACAAAAAACAAACAAGCAAACAAAAAAACAACAAAAAAAAATCAAACAAAAATCTCAAAGAGGAAACCATTTAAAGTGATTTAAAATATGTAACCAAGCCATGGCAGATGCCAGTGAAAGCTAACATCTTGGGGTAAGATCTGGCAGCCTTGCTGAGCACACCGTGTAGTATAGCTCAGTCTGCTGGAGTATTCCCTGCTCAGCAATTTGAGCTAAAGGTGAGATGGGAACTGACATCTGAAACGCCTTGGTTCATATGAATTTATTTGCTGATGCACCGTATGTCAGCATGGAAAGTATTTTTGTAACAGAATTGTTTTCAGCCCCAGCTTCCTGTGAGAACAGCCACTCTTGGAAAACAGCAAAGCATTACTACCTATTTGCTGAGGAGCTGTTCCATTAAAGACCAGATTATCCTGAGCCAGTGAGAAAGCACTTGACTTTTGCTTGAATTCACAGTTGTGTCTTTTGCTTAATGCGTCCTGTACAGACACTGTATGAAATGAGCCATTCTAAAAACCACGGCCTGAGAAAACAAACCGTAGAGGAAGGCACATTTTTTTCTTCCTTCCTTTATCAATAGAGGTCAATAAAATCTTTCAACCTTCCCAGCTGCTTACTGCAGTTATACCAAAACCTTCTCAGTGCAAGTGAGTGCATCAGCATTTGGCCCTTGCACTTCTTTCTCCTGAATTTTGCTTCCTCCCACTAAACCTCAACTCCGAATATTTTGTGGAGAAACTTCCAAGTACTGTTTTACTAACTTTTTCCAATATAGCATCTACACAGGAGATAAGGAGTGCATGCTTTTCCTCTCCCAGTGCTGAATTAGGTTAATTTAGCAAAGCCGCAATTCAACCTAAATGTCTGGTAAAATCTATGGAAAAGACAGATATTTATCCGCTGTGCAGTAGGAGTGGGATCAGCTCCTATAGTAACAATTTTTAAGAAAACTTTATGAGACATGTTGATCAAAGGTGGGTCTATGCTCATATCGTAGCACCAGTAACCTGAAACAGTGGTGCTTCAAGGTTGTGGGGATTAGTTTCTCAACTTCCTAATGCTGTTGATATTCCTTACAACTATATCATGATCTGCTGATAGATAAATAGCCCCAGGGCATTAGTCTGCCACCAATTACGCTTACAAGTTTAAAAAATGTGCTAGCAAATCAGAGAGGTCAAATTCAGTCAAGAGTCAATGAGACTGAGAGTAAAATTTGGCTTAGAGATGTAAGTGAAGCATTTCCCTGACACACACAACACAGTACCAGGATTTGTTCTTCCTGCAGAAGGAATGTGTGTTTTCATGGGTATGAACATTAATTCAGTTGCATTTTTCTCATGGTGTGGAAATGCAGGAAGCTCATCTCTTTCTGCTGGTTCCACTGTATCTTCTATAGATAAAAAAAGAAAACAACTCTATGATCTGCTGCTGATCGTTTTCCTTCAGTATAACAGAATCTCCTGCCCACCTGGAGTATACTTAACAATAATGTATGACAATGACTATTTTATTTCACATGAGAAACAGGATGTAGTATTTATTTCTTCTGGAAGAAATAGTAACGATGACAGGTGGAAAATCTTGAGCTGTGATTAAAAGGCAGGTAAAAAGAGAGTCAGGAACTCTGATTTTAATTCCTGGTTGTCTGACTGATTTGGTTGAATAGACCTGGATATCACCATTGGAGTCAGAGTCCTCAAGTCACTAAGAATTTAGTCTGAATGAGGATTGCTATTTGCTTCATAATTTTGCTGTCTCCCAAACTCTCCCTCCCGAATACAGTAAGGATAATTCTTCCCTCCCACTGGCATGACAATTCTTAACTCCATGTTTGAAAAACTCATTACAAGTTCTGGATGAAAGGCGTTAGAGAAGTGCAAAATGGATTTGACACCTTTTTTGTATAGACGACTTTCGAAGGTTTCCTGTGATTGTCCACATTTTTGGAGATTAGTCAGTTTTTCAAAAGGATTATGTAAAGTGAAAGCCTGTAATAGCAGGAGATTGGGATCAGTGACCCAGAAGTTCCTTCCAGTCCTGTGTTCCTGAAGGCTTTTCCAAGTCATACCAAAAATGTTAAAGACTACTTGTGTGGTCTGAACTTAATACCTTCAATACACACTCCCCATTGAAATTTTTTATGGCATCCATGTAATGTGGTAGAAGCAGGGGAGGGATAGGGGCCCTGTGTAAATGTAAGAGAAAGCACTTGCCACAACAAGGATGGAGAGCACCATACAAGCTATCTGACAGCTCAGGAAACTGAAGTAGTCACACGTGTCAAGAAACACCTCAACAGACACTAACAGCCTCACCTCTCCAGCCTCGAGATCCCACCTCTAGAAGCATCACTTGTGTGACCACCACCCATTCAGCCCTGGGCCTCTTCCTGAAACCCAACAGCTACTAGCAGTTATGACGGTGTTTTTTTGGTGTAGACACCTGTCCATATGAAACTAATCTGGGACCACCAAGCTCCTTTTCTTGTGGCAATTTACCAGCTTACCATACGGTAATAATTTTTGACAGCCACTATCTTGGGCTGGATTAAAATTAGTGATCAAGTGATGGAAGATGCTTTGGTTGTGCCCTTAGCTAAGCCCATATGTCACCTAGCTGGAAAGTAGGTACTGGTGTTGCTTCTCAGTGCTGGGGCAGGAATGTGTTAGAGATGAATTCAGATAGTCTCACACCTCCCCAGTCTTCAAGGCTATCCCACCTGAGAAAATCAACTGTTTCTGATCTTCAAATGTGCTTTGCTAGCTTAAATGTCAACCGCATGCCACCTCCAAGAAGGCCACCATTCAGTGGTTGCACATCAGACCTATTGGTCCATATTTATAAAGTGCTTTGATATCCCGGATGAAAAGACAGTATATAAATGCCCCATTCATTTAGCTTACATACAGTAGCAGCAAACAGAAAAATCATTACCCACAAAGTTAGAAAGGCGTATTCCTGTTTACTAATTGAAGACCACATAAAGAATGCTTGGTTGAAGTGTTCCTTTTGGAGTGGACATTTCAGTGCTGGTCCAGCGAATGAAAATAATCCTGAAAACTTGCATGGGCAAACGGCATAAATATCCAGTTTGCACAACTCAAAACAAAATTCTACTTTAAAATGAAGCAAAAAACTTTGTATATGGGACTATTCTTGTTCCCTACGCAGCAATGGGAAGTGAGGCAATCAGTCCTTTGCCAGGTCAGGACTACAGTGAAATTATTAATTTCGCAAAAAGTAATTTAAGGTAGAAAAAGAATAATTGCTACAAGGTGAGCATCAGCTCCTCTGTAACTTAGTATCCATCACACTAAACCAGCTATGGATTCACTGTACATCTAACTTTCCTCTCTTCTATGCATATAACTGAGTCTTTGGATTTCTAGACCTGTATTCCTCACTTCTTTCTCTGTGTATCTTTGGGATACATGACCCTCTCGGTTCATTTGAAAGCTATGTTAAATAAAACCTTTTCTGTCTGTCAACTCAGTATTCAAGTGCAGAGCAGATACCCATTCACAGTCCCTGGGAACAGGCAGTGCCTTTCATATATCATAACCATAAAAATAAATAAATTACAAAGCAGAAAGGAGATAAGGCACAGGTTTAGGCTGCCTTTTGAAGATTTATTAAAACAAACTGATAGTTCTTATAATGTGCATGTAACCAGAATACACAATTGACAATGATAATCATTAACAGGTACTAATGTTATTTCAGAACAGAGGACAGAATGAGACAGACTAAACCTCCGTGTATGCAGTAGAGGAAATCCAAACTGCGATAATTAAATGCAAATAAAGCCTGGGGGCAAAAATTCCTGGTCTCTCTAAGATAAGAGAAATGTATTTCTACCATCTATACTTCATTTATTTCTCTTGAAGACTCTAATTTGTTTTTAAGCTAATAGATCAAACATTCTTGTCACAGTTCGTACAACTGTCTCAAATATGTGAGAAGTACCCGCCAGGCGAGGACCACCAGCAATTTTTATGATTTCTTTACACTACAAATATTTGGCAGAACTGAAATCACCCAATAAAATAAACCTGCGGATTCATCTGCAGTTTTAGACTCTCTCCAAGTATTTTTTGGACTCCTTCCCGAAATAACTGATGCTCATGATATTCCAATATCAAATGAAAATATGTCCTAATTTTCATGTCTCACTACCACCATCTGTTATTAAAAGAGAAAGTTGTCTTTCTCCTAGCGGGCCAGGTGGGTTGGAGACACCCATGTGGCCATAAGCAAAGTCCTGGTCCAGCAGCTCTTCTGCTCCTTCCTGTCATTGGGCTGGCAGGATTCAGACATAAGGCAAAGGCAGAACCGTGGAGCAGTGGTGCTGGAATATAATTTCTTCCATCACCAGCATCATCTGCCAGCTGGTACCCAAAAAGCTGGCAGCACTGCAACACGGATGCCCCAGTTCTCCGGCAGAGAGGAAGCCTGAATTGAATAATGCAAGAATGGCTTTAGGGAAAGGATCGTCTTCAGAAATGCCTTTGGCAAAAGGAATAGGTAAAAAAAATAATAAAATACCATGTTTGAAAAGTCTGTCCAGCTCTAGTGACACTGCAGAGGTCTTTAACGAAAGCCACTCAGCACTACATAAACGTTGCAGTCCCTTTTGTGAGGTTCAGATCAGCTAGATGATACTTCAGAAAGTCAATATCTGAGCTGTACAGGCATTCAGCTCTTCTTAATATTACATCCATGCATTAAGTGTAAAAGTCTTTCTCTTCCAAACCAAAGATGTATTAGTTTATAAATCACCCCAACCTTCTGCCTCTACCGTTGCCTTTGACAATCAAACCACAGCCCCTTTTATTCACCCCACCAAAGCATCCCAGAGAGCCATTCCGAAACAGCTGACGCTGTTCTTCCCCATTCCTGCAGATATTTTTCACTCCAGATGTCTCAAGCTGTACAGTTTTAGCAAGTGCTCCTCGCAATACGTCTTGTAAATCCTATAAACCATTATAAAATCTGGTGCACAGCATAATTTTTACATGTTTTCCAGCAGAAAGGAGCAAGGCTTTTGTTTCTGCCAGCCTCCTGGCTGTACAGTGCCTTGTAGGTAGTAATTTTTAGGGTTATCACTCACTCTGATTTTTGTAAAGCATCCTAATTTTATGAGGCTTGTCTCATACCTTGATAGACTGGCTAATATTGACTAGATGGCAGAAGGAAAACCTCTTTATTAGTGTAATGCTGAATTCAAACATTGCTGTTTCCCATGGATTGAAATGGTATCCTTTTTGACAGGATCCTTTTGATCCTTTGCAGCGGAGCTCCACAGCATTTAGCATTAAATCAAGAGAATGGGCAAGTAGAACCACTCAGAAATCTACCGTTTTATTTTTTTAATCTTGTTTAATACCAAATTTGTTTTGTACAGTGTTGCCCCTAGGAAAAGCTTGGTTTTACTGAAGTGTTTCAATTTTCCCTCACAACAGCTGAAGGAAAGCATTTAAGTTGGGGTCAATGTGATCTGAAAATTGTTCAGGTCAGGTCTAAGCAAATTAAAACTATTGTAGGTCAAGTTAGCCTGACATGAATCTGTTTAAGCTGGAGTTACACATACATGTTGAGATCTGCATTTCTGTTGGGAAGCGATGGAGATTCCCTCCAACAACGAAGCCCAGCCAGCAAGAAAACAACCAGAAGAAAACAACTTCCACAAGGTGAATGGAGAACAACTGTAAATACAGCTTAGTGTTGAAACACCCCACACAAACAAAGTATTTCAAAATATTTCCCACCTTCACAATAAAAGAATTTTCTACAAGTATCTCGTGCTAAAAAAGGTTTCCAACAGTTCAGTTTGAGACCCAAACTAAAGATGAAAATGAGTGTTTAAAGGCAGGCCACAAATCCAGATCCTTGTTCTACTGACACGTCTGCTTAGAGCCGTGAAACTATTTCGTTAACTGGCAGGGAACTGGATCATAGTGGGATTTCCTGTGTTTTATAATCCTATATATGTTAGATGATATCGTACGCTATCATTCCTATTCCACAGATAGACAACTGGGACCACATGAGCACTGCTACATGGGCAATGTGGAAAACAGTGCAAGGACATTAGAGGATCTCTAGCTATTAAAACTAAAAAACTATCAAGAAAAAGTCCCTTTGAGGTAAGCTGTCTTCCAGGACAAGACCACAAAGGCACCACATGAAACTGTTAAGTGGAAGACTAAAAAAAAGAGATGGCTCTTCACAAAACGTGCAGTGAATCTGCGGGGCTTGTGCTGCAAGATGTGGAACCAGAGAAATGTTTCCCTGAGATCAAAAAGTGATCAGATAGTGGCAGCTTGTGCAGACAGGGGATGAAGAAGAGGGGGGATGTTTTTTTGAAGCCAGAGTGCTCTTCATGATCCTCTTTGGCTGAGCAAAAGTCCCTTCAGAGAGGGGAAGGCTGCCTGTGACCCTCGTCTCTCCAGATCTGCTCAATCTCACCATGTCTGCACTGCTCTTGACCCAGGCCGCTGGCAGCCCATTGAGTCTTTCTTGTTCTCCTTCCGTGACACGTTTCAGCTGCTACTCTTGATCTTTTATTACAGGTCTGTAGATGGCTATAGGGGGCTGGGAGATAGGATGTGTCGTGGCCTGGGTAGCAAATGTTCTACAGACACAGCTGAACTTAACCACCAGTGTACATTTGCCTGCAATATGGAGGACTGGAAGTGATGACCAAAACAGTCTCATCTGAATTTATATTTCTACTCTCATGATCCCACAAATGCGACGTTATTCACAGAGGTCCACGCCAGGCCAGTACTTGCAGCAAAAGCTCCCTTCCCTGGCTAAATGCAGAAGGATCTACTTCTTAGGGGTTGCTGTTCTTCAAGAAAAAGTCTCTCTGTTCCCTCATCCACTGTCTACACAAGCTGTCTATATTCTCCTCTCCATGCAACTAGGGTGATACATAGCAGTGGTCTGACTCTCCACTGTATGCAAAAGCAAACGGGCTTTATGGCTGAGGAAAATCTCAGACATGAAGGGACAGTGCAGAAACACATAAAGAGCTGAGGAAAGCTGAAGATGTGCAGAAAGCATCAACATTAGCCGAGTTTCCTGCAAGTCCAGCGCAAAGCAGCTTGCACATTCAGTCAAAACAACCTCTCAGCTATTCTACGTAAGTTTATGAAGAACGTTATTTCAGTGCCAGCACCAAGATAGACTGTTCTCCACAACTCTGGAAGCACAGATGGAGATGCCTCCTCCAAATGCCCACCTGGACCAGCTCAGTGAAGACCGATCTCCTGCAGATTGAACTGAACAGATGAAACCTGCTACGTGGGAGATGTGTTAAGTCTCATATCCTCTACAGGGATCCTGTAACCCACTCACCATTGGGTTAAGCTCCCGTTGAACATGAGCAGAGCTCCTTACATGTTGTGCAACACAATGGAAAATTGAGACCATACCATAGATGAGGACATACGAGTTACGTGGTTTGCCTGAGGCCACACAGTGAGTCAGTGGCTAAATTATAAACTTGGGAGTCCCTGGCTCCAAGTCACTTATTCAATCTATGCTGCCTCTAAGGCGTATTACATTGGGGGTATTGTATGGAAATGACATTAACTTTAAAGAACAGTGTACAGTAGAAGCAAGGAAAATAAGTGGTCTTTATTGTGGGCTGATTTTTTTCCTTAAAAAAAAAAAAGGCATGAAAAAAGTGACATGAGCAGTTTTGCAAGCATACAGTGTAAATTAATTTTGCACATTTTGGTTTCGAAACCTCCCTCCTGGATTAAAAACCTGAACACCAAGTTTCAGGGCATAATGGACCCCTCTTTTCCACTCTTCTTTTTTTCTTCTCTCTTTTTATTTTTTTTCTTTTTTCTTTTTCCTGGCAATTCTGTTAACCCCTGAAAAAGGAGGTTTAATATGGAAATGCTGACATCTCCTTAAGCAGAGCATCACATTTGCAACACTGTAATTATGCCTACTTCAAAATGCTCCAAAGAAAACAAGATTTTCTTGTTCAAACAAATCTTGAATGGTTTTAGCCCCAGAATTAAATCATTCAGACCAAAAAGGACTGTGTTAAGCATGCTGAACCAGAACCGTACCAAGGAGATGTGGAAAGAGATAAATGCAAACTGATTTTACAATATTTATGTAATTAGATCCACATCTCTGCTTTTCTCTCTTGAATGAGTAAAGACCAGATTAACCTTATTATTATTATGTTTATTTGATTGGCTTAGGAATTCCATCTGGATAAAAGACAGTCTAGATGTCTTTCTCCATGCACGCCCAGCGTGAAGCCAATCAACATGCCTCTCTAAGTAACAAATTTGTTTTATGTCATCTATCAGCAAGATACTGTAATATTGAATATAGCTTTAGCTCAATGGCTGACTGCTTCTTAAAGACTATTCAGCCTAGGGGTTTCCATTCTGCATTTTTATGTCCCCACAGAAAATTACTTGGATTTTCCACCCTTGTGAAGATGGTTGTAAGTAAATGTGTGGTGCGGAAAGTGTGCATGGTACATTTAAATAAGAATGCAATCAATATCTCAGCACCGCTTTTTTGGTGGAGGATGTTTGCTTATTTTGCAAGACTTCCTTGCATCCCATTTCTGCACTGTAGAACAAAGGCAAAGATGTGCGTAGGTACAGGATTCCTATACTGGCAATCAGAGTGTCAGGGAAAAGGGAAAGATTTCTTCCACTGCTCATAATGCATGATTTTGATTGTTATGACTGCTTCATGCAAAGAATGCATTTATACAGGGAAAAACAATGTTTTGACTCTGCAAATGGATTGTCACCTCTTTTGAGAAACCATTCTTTCTACTAACTAATTAAAAACCATTGTCAGGAACTTTCTCCTGGTAGTTACCCTCATTTTCCAGAGAAGGATAATACAGTGGACTGAGGCTGGGACAGGCTGGATTTGTTTCCCAGGTTTACGTAACCAAGACAGAGGTGCACAGTCTATCTTTACCATCGCCAACCTGGACAACAAAAATATTCATTTTTTCTCCATTTTTAACTGGTCTTGTTTAATCAGGTTGCCATTGCCTCTGGGCAGAGTCTTCTGCAAGTATAACACCCAGTTGAGATCACTCAGTACTACTCCGAGGAATGTAATCAATCCAAAGACATGGCCATTTGAATCCAACCAAGAACATTTCTATCATCAAAATTGCCATTTTTTTAACTGTAAATGGACATCTGCGAATGTTTCTATTTTATCTGGTTTCCCATTGCTTGCTGTAATACGCATACAGGAATTTGCCATCAGGCTGCAATCTGAAACAGCTACGTTACATGAGAGCCTGCCTCTTATCTCACTCGTAGGCTCCCTTCACCACACAGACTTGCTTTTGACTTCCTCTCGTGTGTTATCACAACAGACTCCAACTCACACGCTTTGCCTTTCTGTTGGGAAAATATTGTGTAACCTCTAACACTCGCCCACCAACCCTTCCCCACGGGGAAGGAAGCCTCCAGCCAAATGCAAGCTTTGATATTAAGAGCACAGCAATGTGCAAACCCATAATAATGCACTTGGACTGCAGCTCTCCTTCAGGAAAACAACAAAACCAAAACGCTCCTCATTAAGCCATTGGCTTGGGGGAGGTACCAAACCCAAAGCGATTTTGACTCCATATGGAATTTATATGGAATGCGACATGCAATAAAACACCAGCGCACCCAGATGTGGATGTTCCCCAGCTGTCTGTCTGCCGCTTTGATGGCGAGCTACAAAGATGCTTCCCTACACAGTCATCTCCGCAGGAAGCAAGAGGTGACTCCTCTGCACTTCACATATCAAACTCAGTAGTGGAAGAGAAACTTTAGAAAGACAACATCTAAGTTTATAAAGGTAAATGCCGCACTCGGCTTTATTTTCTGTGTGTTCAACAGAGTGGGCTCTCAGTATCTGGCTCCTGCCAAACTGAGGAATGGGTCACATAGCACCCAGGGACACTCTCAGGGAGCACAGCCATGGTGTCCCCAAGGTTTCTGCTTGGAGCTGTCGATGCAGATGTTATTTTTCCCTGCAGCTGTTGGGGGCAGTAGACAATCAATCCTGGGTTTCTGTAACCTGTTTGACCTGGGTGTGGATCATGTATGGGCTGTATACGCACCCTGATGCTGAACAGATTTACAAGCCAGCTGGCGCATCTGGGAATCGAGGGAAAACAGAAGTCCTGCCTTGAGAAATGAGTACTTTGGTGGTCCTTGAGATATGGACTACCGTGCTGCTGATCAGGGCCAAATTCTATCTTACATTGCAGTATCATTTAGCCAATGTCAATTGATTTTGATCAGAATTTTCCCACTTTCAAGCCATGAGCATACTTATTTTAGAGCGAGCTGCTGAATTTTCAAATGAGTTCCAGGAAATTTGTTATTTAAATCCCGGGGCGAAGGAAACAGATTTGCTCTGGACACAGGCAGGAGGAAGATTGCAGGCAGAGACCAGCAAGACCAAATTTGAGGCTCTTAGGTATATTGTTTAGTGCTGGATGTAGGTTAGGGCTGGACTTGGTGATCTTAAGAGTCTCGTCCAACCAAANAATGTGTGTTGTGACCTAGTCGTAGTCAAGCTGGACCCCTCTGCAAGGGGTCTGGAAGCCAGCTCTACTCTCCAGGTCTCCAGCATAAGAAAACTGCCTCACTTCTCCCTTTTCCATCTTTCTCCATCTCTTCTTTTGCTAATAAACAGAAGGCACTTTTCTACAAAAACAGCACAGCATGGACAGTTAGTTTGTAGTTTGCTTAAGCGAAGCTTCGCAGAGCTGCGTTAACGTTCTCAGCCCACTCCTGAGACCTCTGATAGTCACTTCAGGTCCTGGCATGGCCCGTCACACGATGTTTCAGGTGCTTCCTCTAACAAGGAGTGAGCTTAATGGAATGAAAAGCAGAGATTTGCAGTGTGGCTGCCCGTACCTGGGCTACTTACCAGTTTAGGCTTAGAGACACTAGGAGAAATAGGCACATTCAAGGTACAGGTCAACTTTCCTAAAATAAATGGTTAAAATAACTCAGTTTTTGTGAAGTTTTCATCTTTTGTAGGAAGCATAAACTGCATGTGCCTCAACTTGACCTTCTACACGCATCTTCATTCAAAAGCTTGGGGATGGGATTTATTTACTTCTTTTTTTTCTCTAGGCTACTCTTAATTCTGAAAAGCGAGTGCTCTGTGACATACTGGTCACCCACTTTGCCACACTGGGGACCTGCTGGAACATCCCCAGCTGCCTTCTGGGCTGGGTTGAGAGAGGGAGGTGGCTGCTGCACACCAGGGTCGTTCTCCATACGGGGCTGCACCATGGTCAGGTAATTGTAGATGTCTCGTACAACAGGTGCCAGAATGCTACTTTAATAAAATCATTGCTTTTAATAAGAATAAGAATAAGGAGGAATGCCCAGCAGCTAAAAGGCTAGCCCTTGATCCTGAAAATACATGCTCAGATGAGTAATTATATGCACTTAACAGTCCTCCTGAGAACTTTGGGACGGGCTGCTCCGGTTCCCATGGGCTGCGGCAGGGACAGGACACCCTGAGCTCCAGGGCTGATTACACTGTGCATGAAGTGGCTCATACTCCTGGGTCTGACTGGGATGAGACCCCCAAGCAGGGAGCTGTACCTCAGATATGTTCCTTTTTCAGTAGCAAAATTGGAATTTGGGATGGGTGGATGAAGGGAGGGCAGGAAATGCCCAAATCAGGATTTTAATAGCTAACAGGACATGGTTCAAGATTTTTCTGTCCTGCAGCTTCCCGGTTTCCACTGACCTGTGTGATGCTGTGAGGATCGGCTGTTTCTCGGGAGATTTAACAGGGATTAGTGGTTCCCATGTTGGAGCCATAAACACAGTCCTGCCAATCATTTCACCCTCCCTGCTCACACCAGGAGAATAATACAAGGTCCTGCTCACTTTCCTCTTAGATTTCACATTCTCATTTAGAATATTTTTCCTTTTTGAAAGATCATCCAGGGATAACTGGATAGGGGATTATTTGAACAACTGAGCTCCAATACTTGGCCACTTAGATTCCTTGTTTCTAACTGGCCTTCTTGTTTACAACAGACTGAAATGGTTAATCAAAATTAGTAACATATGATATACCCAGGTGTTTCATACAGTGGCCATACATTTGTTTTCCTGGAATTATTATGTTACTACAAACAGTATTAAAACAGTTCAATATCTGTATCAGAGGACTTCTAGGAAAAAAGAGATTTGACTGAAGGAAAATATTCTAACAAAGGTTTTCCTGTATGGGTAGTTGCACTCTGACACTAACACAGCTCCTTACAACTTAACATTTTTAATGATGGGTTTGTGTGCAGAGCTACGAAAAGCTCCAGCCTGGAGAGCTAATATTGCAGTCAAGCTCACA
Organism: Pampusana beccarii; assembly: GCA_013399365.1. Lineage (NCBI taxonomy): Eukaryota > Metazoa > Chordata > Aves > Columbiformes > Columbidae > Pampusana > Pampusana beccarii. The sequence goes on from VWYH01009375.1 coordinate 165,761, forward strand.
CGCCTGGTTTCTCTCTTCCACCCTAGAGGTAGCTGCATTTCCACTCTGTGACTACGCAAATTATCCATACTTGGGGCTAGATGGGTTCATTTTTTATTCTTACAATGTCGGAGCAATTCCTCAGCCTGCAGTGGAAGTACCGTAGAGTACAGGAGAGTAATTGGCTCTCAGTAGGTAAAGGATTTTTTGCTTGACTTAGTGAATATACATATTATATATACATATGTTGCAGCTTGGCCCTTTTATTTCTTTCCTACAGGTCAAAATAGGTTTAGGTTCTGTTTAGCTAATTAGGACATTTTCCTAATTCTTCCTCAGTCCTCAGGATGGTGAGGAGACTGATGAGGGAATGAGACCTGGTCGTAAGCTCAATGTACCTCTCCTCTTATTCTCATGGCTTGCTTAATAATTGGCATTTAAAAGTAAAACAAAACAAAATAAAACAAAAATCTCTGAGATACTACAGTGTCTGAAGAGCGTTTGTATAAGAGGCAGGGGTGAGTTAACGGATCCCACCTCTCAGTTTCCTTTTGCCACAGGTTACCGGAGGGTTGGGAACGACCCAGGTGGGCTGCATCTCAAGAAGAAAACCTTTCCACAAGGAATAATGCCACAGACCCAGCGTACAACCAGCTCTACCGCTAATTAGGACCTGGAGCAGAAGCGTTCATATGTTTTCATAACGAAAAGCAGGAACTCCCGGCTTGCACCTCTCTCAGCTCTGCACACTGACACAGAATTCCTCTGGAGTCGCAGCTCATAGCAGCCATATCTCTTGCACACACATCTTAATCAATACCAAGAACAAGTTACTGCTTTAAATATTTTCATTTCCATTTCCAGAGCACCAAGTGCCCAGCATGAAGCATTTATCAAGAACAGCATGCAGCGAGCCCTGCGCTTACGCTGTGTTTGGCATCCCAGCGAGCGCTTTCCGCAGCATCCCTTCCCCGCGGGGCCCACGGCTCTCATCGCTGAGGGATGGTTGCCCTCGAGTGAGGACATGTGGGACAGATTTCCAGCTTGCTGCATCTACCTTTATACTGCATCGCAGCCCCGAGGTTTGCACACACGTCAGCATGCTGCCGAATAGGTGACCGCAATGGCCCAATGCTTTTAAACCTTTGAGCAATCTGGTGCTAATCATTTTAGGAAAAGTCTTGATATTTAGCAACCTTTTTGTTTGTTTCGTCCCACCTGGGGATTCCTACAGTGTTTCTAAGTCCTCCTTTGGCAAATATCCATTTCCATGTGTCACTGCCTATTGATTTCAATTTATGCCATGGAATTAAATGACACAAACATCACAGGTGTCAGAAAATGGTACCTACAACTTAATTGCATTGAGTGAAAGGAATAGCAATGGTCCCACTCGATATTCATTAGCTTATTTGGATTCTTCTGTGTAAAAAGTCCAGCCCTCATCTCCTTGCCAGTTCATATAATTTTGTTGGAATTATCTTCAATGAGCAGACACGGGGCAGAGGGTCCAGGAAAAGCCCTCTGGATCTGTGTTTCTGTGAAGAGTCAGCTGTAAAGACATTTTTCTACTTGTGGGCCTCTACTCATGCATAAAGCGTGGAGGTAAAGGCTCAAAGTGCTGTAGAAAGTCATACCCACAAGGAGGGACAAGACCTCGTGCCAAGGCAAGATACCTTTGGACTTACTCTACTAGCCAAAATTGCCTTTTTCCACCATTTTACGTTGTACAACCACTTCCTAGTCATCCTCAATCATCATTAGTAGCTCTTTTAGAACACCAGTGTTTTTTCAGATCTCTCACCCTTCTATTAAATATCTGTGTTTTGGATTATTATTCCCAGATTTATTAGTTTGCCTTTTTCCAGACAGAATCTCATTCTATTTCCTGCTCATATTTCTAACCTCTGGTTCCATTAGTGTTATTTCTCTGTCTTCACTTGGTTAACAGTTCTTTCCAGCACAATGTCACGTGCAGATCTAGTTAATATACTTGGTTACACCTCCTTCCAGACCATTAATAAAAGTATTAAATAATGTTGCTCTGCTAGCACAAACCCATGCAGGACCCTGCTGTTCACATCCATCATCTTCAAGACCACAGCCATCCATCATGAGCACCATTTATCATCGGCAAACAGTCCTTGCAAACTAAAGCTGTTCTGTTTGAATTACGTTGCTAGCTCTGAGTGGGGACAAAAGGGGAGAAACGTCAAGTGTTAGTGGCAGAAAGAGGTGGGACAAGGGCTGGATGATGATGTTGCTCAAACCCACTCCTTATTGATGAGTCCAAATGGACTGATGGAGAGAAACGTGATCCCTTTCTGAATCCTGCTGCATCCTGTAGCAGAGGTTTCCCTGGTGCACTCTGGTCTGGCACTACCAGGGGACACATGTTTGAGGGAGGAATGGTGTATTAAACCTACAGTTGCTCCACCAGCCAATGCACAATGGGAATAGCAGTCACCAACTGAAGAGGGATACTGTTTGTTCCCACATGATTATTCCCAGCATGAACTAATCACATATTCAGACATGAACTAAAATCAAATAAGAAGTTCAGAGCAGGCACGTTGCCACTCTGCTTGCTGCTGGCATCTGCAATGAGGGATACCGGTAAAATTGAATATCAAAAAATGCCAGGCTGGAACGGGTGAGTATCTGGGGACTTCTGGGCATCTACATTGAGAAGGAGGCTGGCAGAAAGGCAGGAGGGGCTCTTCCCATCCAGGTTTCATCCTTAGGAAAGCAACATATTCCCCATGTACTTGTCTAGACACGCGGCATGTGCAGGCTGATGTCAGGAACGTAAGCCACACCAAATTAAAGACCTGAGGTCCAACAAGCTGGAGATCCTGCCTTAGGTAGTGCTCAGCATCACAGAGCTCTGGGACAGGTGTAGCTGTCCTGACACACACAAAGCTGGCACAACCTCTATCCTCCTTCTAGGTATTACTACCAAGAGCAAAAGACTATTTTAATCCCCAAAGATTGAAGTATAATAGTTTTTCAAACTGTTTGATACGGGTGTGAGAACCGTGGATTCACCGGCTAACCACAGAAATGTCCCAACAAGGAAAACAGAAGTCCAGACAAATTCAGTGGGAACTATGGGGGTTGAGTAAGTGAGAAAATCACATCCAAAGACAATACATGTAAACTAGGATGACTGCTCTGGCCTGAGCAGTTAGTTAATATCTGGAGTCTTGCAGATCTGTTTGTATTAGAAAAAACTCTTCTGTCTCTCAAGTATAATCCCATTTAACTAAGAATTATGTCTACAAATTCCTGCTTTGTTGAATGCAGTAGAAACAAAGAAAAGCAAGCAGCTGTTTTGCTCTGAAATATCCAGACTTGCCCCTGTAGCAATTTCTGTGCCTCCAAACCTATTTGTACTTAAGAAGATGCAAGTGAAATGAAGAAACCTGGAATTAGGTAGAACTAGCATTATGGAGCTCAACTTTGGACAGCTGGTAGCAAGATTTACTTACAGAGAATATCAAGGAAAAATATTTATTGAGTATTCACACACCTCTAAGCTCTAAGTTGAATGCACTGACAAATTTTAAAGGAATTGGTTCAGCAGCTTACCAAAGCACTGGGAGCTCAGTTTTGAACAGCTATGGGAAACAGAATATATAGGACATGTGTAGGTAGAAATAGGAGGAAAAAATATTGAAATCATGATGTGTTTTTAATGAAAAATAGCAGTTTGAGCAACTTACGTTTCACTGCTCAGCTATTATAATTATGGTTATAATAAACAAGTCTGAACAGAAAAGCAAAAGAGCAAGCCAGGTAGCAGAGCATAAGGTTGAAAAGGGTATAATAAAAATACAAGCTATAGAGAACATGATTTCAGACAAACAACACAGACAATTTCTTAACTAAAACTTCAGAGTTGTTGGCTGCAGAGACTACAGTGAACATAATGAATTTCAGCACAACAATTTCAAATAAATAGACCATTTATCACAGAGTTCTCTGCAGCGGGTTAGGCTCCTGAATCCACACATGCACTTCTTGAACCAGCCCTTGTTTCTTCCACGGTGATCTGCCTGTTTGCAGATCCTGTGCTGTGATCGTATCAGGTCCATAAACTGGCTGCTCTTGGGTGTGCCCCACTACTAACATAACTGGAAATTTTTATCCCACATAGGTATGAAGTGGCATTCATCCTCCGGAGTCTGAATGGAGCTTTTGTGCACCCCAGAATGGTGCATCTGATGGCTCGTTGCTGTTGGATTGGGCATGATGGCTAAATAATCAAATAATGGTATTTATCTTTAAATATTTCCTTTGCTAAACAACAATTAAAATTAATAAATAAAAAAGGAGGCAAACTATTTTCTTTCATAAGTTTAGCTATTGAAACTGCTTGTGAGAAAAGGGTGTTAAGTCTGATGTGCTGCCCAAATTCCAGTTGCGTGCTTATATTTGAACTGCTTTATGTCATTTAATCTAATAGGGCAATAAATCTCACTTTGTGTCCTAAACTATGGCAGTGTTGCTTTCATGGACTAAATAGCTGTTCACTGCTTGGGACTAAGGGGAAGTCATCTTTCTGATTTGAAGCATAATTCGTCCTGTCCCTAGTACAGACCACTACGTCTCAGCAGAGAAAACACCTGGGTGACTGCAGGATTAAGCACATCCACCATGTGTGACCAACCATGATGATGGACTTGGTAGAACTATGTTCAGTATGATTTGCCATTTGATTTCTCATTTAAGCCAGAAAAAGGGGTAAAGCCATTAAGGGAGAAGAAAGAGGCAGTAAAACCCTGGCCCAGGTTGCCCAGAGAGGTGGTGGATGCTCCATCCCTGGAGACATCCCAGGCCAGTTTGATGGGGCTCTGAGCAACCTGAGCTGGTGAAGATGTCCCTGCTCATGGCAGGGGTTGGACTGGGTGAGCTTTGAGAGTCCCTTCCAACCCAAACTGTTCTATTATTCTAATTCTATGATTCTAAGAATTTGCTCCTCTCACAATAAATATCTGGACTTTGAGACATTCGTGGATGAGGTTTATTCCCTGTGACACTGCACAGAAACCCCGTACTCCAACCCTGCTGCTGACAGAGGCTCCTCCATCTGCCCGACAACTGTTTACAATTAACTGATGATTAAACGTGATGAGATGGTGAGCTACTCGCTCAGTCTGCCCTGGGACGCTGAAACTGCGAGCGCCAAGAGCAGAAAGAAATCTTTTGTCTTGTTTTTGCATAATATGAGGTTGTGGCTACGGCTTCTTGGTGCTGCTATCAGTGACGGGGACAAGCACAGCTCTTCAGGAGTGAAACCACCGTGGAATTCAAATGCAAAAGTATTTGCTTGCATTAGGACAGACACCGGAGCTGGGCAGGCAGGGCAAAATGAGTAAGCGTTTCCTGTGTTTTCTGGTGTTTTTCTCTATTTAAACAGCCCAGCACGCAGGTGTAACAAACAACAGCCTTTTAGGCACTGGCGAAAAGGAAGCGTTTCCTGCTGCCCATCTGCCAGGCATCTGGTTTTCTTCCACGCAAAAGCGTTTGCAGAACGCAGAGGCTTTTTGCAGGGGATCACGGGATGAGTCCAGTTCTTCATTCAGATCATGCAAAGTGGGTTACGGGGGTGAAGGGGCCTGTGAAGCTGTGTGAAGAGTAGGTAAATTAGCACTTCTTTAAGGCAGAAGAAAACTTAGTGCTGTCCCCGGACAAGCGTGTCCTTGTTGCTAGCAGGGAAGCCAGGCACACCCTACCCATTCAAAATGAGAAGGTTGTTCAGCCAGCAAGATCGTGTTCTGTTCAATCAGCAGCGCAGCGAAAGGAAATTGGATCTTTTTAACGCAGAAAACTATCTGGACCTCCTCTTACTGTTAGGAAATGTAAGGAAGGGTGTGAACGTGCAGCCTAATACAGAATTTCCTGTTCTTTTCTTGATTCCTGATACCTTTTGGCATCAGGCAGGGTTAAGATTGCAAACCGAGACACACCAAAACATTACGCTGTCTTGAGCAACGGATTTGCAGTGGTGTGCGGTCAAATTCTCATTTGCAGAATTCATATTCAATTCACTGTGACTACTCAGAAAAATAAAATAATGAGTCATAATATGCAAGATCTGGCTACCAATATGTATGTTGTTTGCTCCAGCATGCTCCAGAAAGTGCTACACAAGGTTATTTAGAAATATAATTTCTAATCTTAAGGTGTACTGCCTTTGAAGTTCAGAAGCTGCACAGGATCAGATCCAGAATTATGTGGGCATCTAATTTCTATTTAGATCCCAGCTGATATCGCTGGAGCTCAATGCCTGGCTGCTACTAAGGTATGAGCCTTAACAATAGTAATATTAATTCCATAGTAACAAATGCTAGCATTAATGTTATCTCTTTGCAGTGCAATCTTTCCCATTAATCATCCTATACCACTTTCTCAGATACTGGAGAGAAGCTGGCAATGCCCAAGGAATTTCCATCAGAAGTTGCATTCTTATGCAACTTAGTGACTTAGTGACTTCATTAAACCAATACGAACCCAAATGGAAACCCTTATTTTTGTTTAGCTAGGCTAATAGGATTATGTCAAAAGTAATTATAAATCAGTTTTTGTAACGTAAATGTAAAAATTCATCCCCAAGCACCTTAAATTAAGGTGGAATCACAGAATGGCTGGAGCTTGAAGGGACCACTGGAGATCATCTAGTCCAACGCACCTGCTAAAGCAGGTACACCTGGAGTAAAGAATAATATAAGAAATGTTCACAGCTCAATGTTTTGAAAGCTGGGGATTTTCTGTAGTGTTGGTACTCCTGTACCTTTTCAACTGATTTTAACCATTTTCTCCCTTTGACTTATTCCTTCACATCCCTCCCTCTAGAAGGAGCGACATTCTCTGATCAAATCAGACTCAAGCGAGGCACCTTCCTGGGCTCTCTGACCTGCACCAGGAGAGGAACGGGCACATCAGCAGCGTAATTCATCTCTCCTGAAAAAAACAGCACTTGATTCAAACCTGCAGCCCCAGTTTCTCTGCAGGGACTGTCAGAGGTGTAGTGGAGATCTAGATGTCTTCGCTGTATGAGGCTGGTAAGATGAATCCCACCACAGACACGCAGACTCGGGTCCATCTCGGCCTTTAAATAGATATGGCTATTCTGTACATCTATCCCATGGGAATTTCATGGGAATGCTGTGTTAGCTCCCAAATCGGGTTAGCAGAGCTTTTCTCTGTCATCTGGCAGGTTCTCTTGCTTCTCCTCTTGAAAAATTGGAAGAACCTGGGCCCCAGTAAGCACTTATTGAGATAAGCTTCAGCCTAACATTTCCAGTTTCGTATCAGCCTAAGATAGAAAAACTGGTTTTGGAGGAACAACAGTATCTTTAAACAGCTCTGAAAATTAACACAATGCAAAAGGCTCCCAGAGGTATGTTTGTGTAAATGTAAGCGTATGTTTCTGCATTTGTTTTCATATTAATGTTATTTTAGTATCTATTTCACTGCTAGCATTCGAAAGGACTTAATATACTGAGAGTACACATTACAGTCCTCCCACATGAATTGTTCCTGAACATAGCGATAAAGCTCTTCTAGCACTTTATGCATCAGAAATATTTATTAATTTGCCTTTGTGGGAATATAAGGCAAAGCATATTAAATCAATAGCTATGCAGAGGGTTTTGTTTTTCCGTTAAGTCTCCAAAATAAAACTGACAAACTGATTAAATGGATCACGTCTTGCAGTTTCCAAAGTCTGCTTTATGGGCTAGTCTGTGATATTAATCAAACGCTGAGCCAGAGGAAAACATTGATCAAACTCTTATAGAGAATAATAGAGTCAGAGCCTTTACTGGTGTAAAATGGAATAATTCAGTATCTCTACCTCAGTTTATATTGGCTGAATGTCTAGTCTACTGGCTTTACAGTGACAGCTCTTTTGAAAAAAAACCTGTGTATTAGACACTATGTATTTTCACTTTCCTATTCACATTATAGTAAAAGATTGAGACAGCAAATTCTCTGAGGCAGGGATTTCCACAGCTGACTACAACGGGCCGTGTGAATATAGAACTTCCACGTATTGGAGGAGAAACAGGTTTACCCATCCCGAAAAGGGTCATTTGCTGAAGACACAGCTCCCTGCCCCTGTTTTCCATTCACCCTCAGCACAACGTGCTCATCACTGACCGTAAAAACGCAGCTCTGAGCTCCTCAGAGCGAAACTGCGCGTCAGAGCTGCGGCCAGGGAGGAATTTCCCAGAGGTCTCAGTGTTGGGGCTTTTTTAATATGCTTTTGTGGTAGGTGGCATGGTCTATTTCTAGGATCACCTGTTCCCACCACCCCGGCTGTCCCAGGTCACAGGGCATTTCCCCAAAGACTAAAAAACGTAGAGTAAAAACCACAAGAGCAACACAACAACAACAAGAGAATAAGAGACATGAGAAGCCCCAAGTACCTACAATAGGTAGGAACTGGTTTTGCAGTTGTGCCATTCATGCCATCTCATCAACGGGATATCTATGTCCCTGCTACACTTGTTATCTATAGTACCATAACCCCACAGACAGACCCCACGTTTGCAACGTCAAGCAATATATTAAAATAAAAAGCAAAGGAGAGGACACCTTTCTGGTCCAAGATCAAAAGGGGCAATCCAGAAGTCCAGATTTCCTCCTGATCCTGACTTCTTTCCCTTTGTTCTCTTTGCCCCTTTTTATAAGCCCTGTGCTTTGATACTGAACTTGTATTATTATCATGGACACTGTCCATGAGCACCTCAAGTGTGGACATGACTTTTATATATAAGGCTTAGGAATAAATAACCAGGTCAGGTCTAAGATCTGTCTAACTCAATATCTTGCCTCCGACAGTGGCCAGCAGTGGCTGCCTAGCAGAAGAAAAGGCAATTGCAGTGGTATTTCCCAGGATACTGCAGCTTGGGGCTGGTGGGTTGGGACATTTTATTGTAAAGGCAGATAGGGACAGACTTTTTCAAAGGGTGTGTTACGANGAGAGGTGGTGGATGCTTCATCCTTGGAGACATCCCAGGCCAGGCTGGACGGGGCTCTGAGCAACCTGAGCTGGTGAAGATGTCCCTGTCATGGCAGGGGTGGCACTGGATGAGCTTTGAAGGTCCCTTCCAACCCAGACTTTTCTATGATTCTGTGTGGACCCTGAGAGTCCATATAAACCAGGACAGCAAAATCTGGATTGCACCCTTTGATGCCAGGTTACTCTTTAACCCTGAACTCGCCACTTCTTATCTCTCCTCACTCCCCATCAACCTTTAGCATTGTGGCAATGCAAAATATTTGTAAAAATTAGAAAAAAGGAACCATTGCTACAGGACCCTGAACTCATCCCGCTGAAAGTGCTGGCTGGGACCCGGCAGCAGATGGGGGACAGCAGCAGGGTGAGACCAGCTCCTTGTCACCTCCGCCGAACATTTAATTTCAGGATGTGCGCAGCCTCGTGCACAAAGCCAAATCAATTACTGCCTCAAAAATGTCTTGCGAGTAGTTTTACATAAACCGGTGCTTATTGCCCTGTTATCTCAGCACAATAGGATACATTCAGTGCTATAATTAGGAAGACAGATTCCCCATATAAACATTTTCTGCTCTTGTGTATACTTTTTTCCATTTTTGAACCCTGTGGGACCATTAGCAACAGACCAGTAAATCTTCAAGATCTATCCCCCATATGAGCGCGATTCTCTGTAGTTTGCCAGGTTACAAGAAATATAATTAGGATTCCTTCACCTGACAGATTAATGAGTCGAACGGTGAACGCCAAATAGCAGTAAATTAAACACCTAAACACTGTGATCTCCACACATTATATAATCGTGAAATAGCACATCTTTCATAATGGCTTCAGCCATTTCAACACATAAATTCTTTATAACATATCAGTTTTATGGTACTTTTTTATTGTACCTTGGTATAAATATTTATACTCGTAGCTTGGCTTGCCAGTAAATATTTAGCATTTTGCTCGAAATGGTGACAGCCCTGGGTTTGTACACACAAAATGCTGCATGGATTTGTCACGTCAAAGTATTTAATGAGCCACCGAGAATGTGCATTTGGCAATAATCACCTTTTAGAAGAACTAACAAATGCTCGACAAGCTGCTTGTTAAATTGGACTCGAAAGACAGGGCTCCTGACGTGGTGGAAGCAGACACATCCGTCCAAGGTCAGCATGTTTGATTAGGTTAGATTAACATGCACTTGTGGATTAAAACAAAACAAAACAAAACAAAACAACCAACCAACCAACCAAACCCCTAAACAAACAAACAAAACAAAACCAAAAAAGCCCCCCAAAACCAAAACCAACCAACCAAACCCCAACACCACACAACCCCTCCACCCCCAGATCTCTGCTAAAGTGCTTAATTCTGTTTCTACAAGACATAGTGGGTTTATGTGATTTTAGAGGCAAATTTTTTTTTAAAAAAAAAGGATTCATTTCATGCTTGCGATGAAGTTTTATTCTATTGATGCTGTTGACAAAACTTCGGGATTATATACTGAATTCAGAAGAAAACAGGATTATTTCTGAATTTGTATCATAGTGATGCCTAAAAAAACAGGTTAGAGCACGAGATGATTTTTTACATATCCTAAAGTTCCCCAATATCTTACTATTTAAGTAGCATACAACAAACTGATTCAGTGGATGATCGGTTTGGCTATAATAATAATAATAATTAAAAAAAGACTTGCTTGCAATGCTCAGCTTTTCAGTCCTCATCTTTTACAGCTGCCCGAAGAGCCCCCAGCCCAATCACGCTTTGTGCGGGCAAGCTCTCCGCAAACATGTACTCTAGCAACTCGTTAGCTGCCTCAATTTCCTCGGGGTGGGATCCATCTCACCTAATTAGCCATCGCCACGCCAGCGGTCTGCACAGACCCCGTCTAGTGGGCTCCCCCCCAGCCACAGGAGATCCGGCCACCTCCCAGGAGCAATTTGTTTTGCCCGAAGACGGAGTGAACGGCCCCGAGAAGGTGCCTCCGTCTCCCCGGGGTCGTTAGCGGAAAGCTGAATGACGGGTTTAGACTAGACACCTAGGCTTTAGACAGCTCGAGTTAGGTGAGAGAAACCCTACCCTGCAAGCGGGAGCTGATCCCGCTTCCCCGTGCGGCCACATTGTTCTGCTCAACAAAAGGGTCTTTCTTTGGGGTGAGGATTGGGATGGACGTCCCAATGAAGGGAGGCCAGGAGCGTTTCCACTGGAAATTGTTTATAGGAAAAATAACTTTCCCAACTTTTTCATGGGAAAAACGTCCCTTCAAGCATCCCAAAAAAAGCTCAAACCCAAGCACAGTATTTGGTATCCCATCTGCTCAGAGCCGGGTAGCTCAGGCCTGCCAGCCCCAAGGATCCAATGAGAAAAATATTATTTGGTGCTCCTCCATGTACAGAGCTGAGCAGTTTACTAAGATTATCATGCATGCAATGAGAGTGTGTGGGGGTAGACACAGAGCAAAGCAGTTCTTCCATCCCTGCCGATACTTTTACCATTAATCACTGAATTAAAATAGAGTCATTCTACTGAAAAACAGGAGGTTGCATTTGCGTCATCTAGGCACAGCAGGAGTTGACATAGAGAATCATAGATGGTTTGGGTTGGAAGGAACCTTTAAAGATCATCTAGTCCAACCCCCTTGCCACGGGCAGGGACATCTTCCACTAGACAAGGTTACTCAAAGCTCCATCCAGCCTGGCCTTGAACACTTCCAGGGATGAGGCATCTTCTCTGGACAAACTGTCCCGGTGTCTCACCACCCTCACAGTAAAGAATTTGTAGTTCTTCCTTATGTCCAATCTAAATCTACCCTCTTTCAGTTTAAAACCATTAGTGCTTGTCCTATCACTACAGGTCCCAGTTCAAAGCCTCTGATTTTCTTACTGGCCACTTTTAAGCACGGAAAGGCCGCAAGGTGGATGCCTCGGGTCTGAATCCCCTCAGGTTCAGGGATGAATGCGCCTATGTTCCCAAACACTGAGGCACTGCACAGCCTCCTGGGTGCTCGCAGCACCCTTTCAGCCCTTACTGCTGCTTTACTGAAACCCAAGACCCCACTTTCGGAGGTGTTTAGGTGCCTGCTGAGGTTGTCTAGCACAGAAAGTCACCCGGTCCCCTTGGGGTAGTGCCCGGTCCCACGACCACCCAGAGGGAAGTGGGTTCCTATCCCCAGTTCTGTGGGTACCTCAGTAACCGCAATGTGAACTGTCTGCTGGAGCTCTCCCAGAGCTGGGAACCACCAGGTTAATGGCAGGAAGATGTGCCAGGGGAGGTTCAGGTTGGACATGAGGAAAAGGTTCTTCCCCCAGAGGTGCTGGACACTGGAACAGGCTCCCCAGGGAGGTGTCACGGCCCCAACCTGACAGTGTTCAAGAAGAGACTGGACAACGTCCTCAGACACACGGGGTGAACTGTGGGGTTGTCCTGTGCAGGGACAGGAGTTGGACTCCATGATCCTTGTGGGTCCTTCCAACTCAGGACATTCTATGATTCACCACACCACAGCTCAGAAGCTGCAAATAGCCTAGGGGGAGGGTGGGGAGAGTGAAAGGGGCCCCAAAGCCCTGGGAAGAAGGAGGGAGAGGAGGCAAAAGCTAAAGTGGAAGAGAAACCCAGCATGGGGAGGAGGATTGGGGTTGGATACGGGTAAGTGAGCGGGTCTCCTGAGAAGCTCCTCCAGCAGGCAGTGCTGGTGGGATGGGGGCAACCTACAGCCTGGGGTGCTCCTGGGGCTGTGACAGTGCTGTGCCCCACGTGCCGCCTCAGGGGCAGCAGCAGGGAGACATCTGTGGGGGCTCACAGACCCCATGCCACATCGTGGGGTGCTCCTTCAGAGACAACACAGCAAGAGTCATGGCACAGAACTGCAGCGCCTTGCTGCTCATCAGCACCAGCAACTGCTTTCTGAGTCAAGCAGCTGGAAAAAAAATGGGCTAGCATGAGGAAAGGCCAGTGTGGCCACCAGACAGGACAGCATCACTGCGCTGCATCCCTCATCTCCTCCCATGCCCTGCAGAATCCGCTAATGAGCATCCCCTGGCACAAAGTTCACTTGGGTGTCCCTCCCCAAATACAAACAGGGATTTTTTTACTGCCACGAGTCATGTTTCTAAGGCTGAATTTAAAACCAGCCCCTTTCTCCAGCTGCTAAAATAGCAAAGGGTGACCACCAGGAGTTTAATTCTCCTGCAAACCCAAAAGTTGATGGAGGGCAAGATGCCCAGAAGATCCTGTTCTTTGGATTTATTCAGCATTTTGCTGAGTTCTTGTCAAATAGAAACAACCGATCCCTGGACAGGGGGGTAAGGACTGGCCTCCCCAGCAGCCCCTGGATGAGACCAGCACCGTCAAACCCAGCGCAGCTCAGACTGTGTTTTTCTCCCCTTTGATGCCGGGATGTTGGCAGGTTGGGGAGGATGGGGGCTGGGGAGAAGGAGGTGTGAGACCAAAGGGGCCTGTTTTGGCTACATCTGCGTGGGTGCACGGCGGCGACCGTGGGTTTCGGTTTGTGTGAGCACCGAGGCCTGCGTGTGCGGCGGCTGCGCAGGAGCGTGGGTGGCACGGAGTGTGTGACAGACGGGTGTGGGTTTGGGGCCGCGAGGCTGCGGTACGCATGAGTTCGTCTGCGAGAACGTCCCGTAAATGCTTCGACTGTTCAAGGGAATGCTGCAGCCATTTCATAACAGCGAGAAAAATAATAATAATAGTAGTAGTAATGCACATTGTCTGCTGGGGCGGGAGGCTGCAGGCTGGTACCCGGGTGGCTGCCCAGCCCAGCCTGGTCCGTGCCGTGGCAGAGGCAGAACATTCCCCAACTATAAAGACGACCAGAACGTGCAGTTTTTCCTCCCCTAAACCAAAAGCTTGTGTTTGGAAACAAGCAGCGCTTTGTTATATCACCCCGGCTTCTGACCTCGGATAGCTTTAAACCAAAATGAGTAGTGCACCTTTTTTTTTTTTTTTTTTTCCTTTTCTGTAAAAGAAAAACCAAAATAATCCCATCCTTATTTCCATTAATGCGAAGAAGAATAAATTTTCCCTGCTTTCACTACTGTCATTTTCAAGTAACCATCAAAGCCAAGACGTTTACTGTGGATGCGCATCAGCGCAACTGATGGGTGAAGTCAACCTCATTTCTCCTGGGCCTGGGGGCAAAAATAAAACTTCTATGGGCTTTGCTGGGCACAGGGGCACGGGAGGGGATCTTTGATTTCATGGTTTTCTCAGCTATTGGGACAGGATTAAGACATGGATAAGAGGACACAACCCCTCTGAGGCGCAGGCAGGCAAAGCGAGCTTTTCAGGGGTGGCTCGACCCCATTTCACCACCCCAAAAACCTCTCCCAATGCTGGCCATTTTATTCAGCATGAACACTGGAAACCGAGTTAATTCACAGGGGCTAAAGCTGATCGCTGAAACCCCGAGTACTGAAATACGCCTCATTTATCAACCTATCTCTGTCTCTGTATGATCTACATGATAGGGACGAATATTAACTTCCTTTGAAGAAAATAAAGCGTAGCAGCCACATGTTTTACCTGGCAAACGTATGCAGGGGTGATTCATTCCAAGAACGCTCTGAAAAATCCCCACCTCACTTTTACCTCTAGGAAATTCCCTTTTCATGGGAATGAAAATCGCAGCTCCCACGCCCACAGATCACAGGGCTTTGGCACTTCGAAAAGCCAGAGATGCTTCGCCGTGGCTTCGCTCATTGAGATCACTCTGTGACAAGCAAAAGCCCAAGCAATTGCTTTCCCCTAACCAGATCATACTTTTTTTTTCTTTTAACTGGTGCATTTTTATGGGGGGCTTAAGCAGCTTCCTATGCTCCTGTTGTTGCTTTTAATTTTTTTCCCCTGAAACCCCTGCAGGGGAAATAAAAAAAAAAAAAAAAAAGAGAGAGAGAATAAATAAATAATGAAGAAAATGTTTCTCTTTCCCTCTCGATGTCAGGAATGTATGGAAAGCTTTAGGCTGCAGCAGTATTTTGACACTGCGCGCAGTACTGCTCCCCTCCCCTATTCCTTTGAGGTTCATCTTTCAGACCACAGCTCTGTTCCGCTGCCAACTTGTTGGAAGTGTTTAGTGACTGGAGAACTGTTGCCTGCTCTCTTCAGAACTTCACACTTCATTTTTCCAGATCCCTGCGAGCAGCAGCAAATATTTCACCAGCCTGGTTTGCTGGCTACCACCATAAATCAGACTTAGGACCCAAAAAAATATCCAGGCCTGTCAAGGCATTAAGCTTTTATTTTCAGGCTGGATCTAGTGGTAAATGAGGGCTTGTATTTTCCTTTAAAACTGTAAAGGGATTTTAAGGATTGTCGTTGGACAATGGCCAGATTCAAAAGATACAATGCAGAATGTAACTGGTTAGAGGAGATTTGAAAAAGTCTTAAGTATGAAAAATGGCTTTTCTTAAAGGTTTTTCAATGAAATGTGAAGCCGGACTTGAATTTCATAAAGGCTTTGGCATAGGCTGTTTATGAGGAAATCAATTGGGAAAGAGGAGGACGATGCTCCTGAGTGTTTGAGGGGCTACTTGTCCCAGCCTGCCCCTTCAGATTCACCGGGCAGAGATCTGCCATGGATGTCACAGCTAGGAAAAATGTATCAAATGGTTATTTGCTTGATATTATTCACTTTAAAAATTAGATATAAAGTCGGAACCTGTGCAGCTTTTGGATTTGGGGAAGTTCGTAAAGCAAAGATGCTCGGGAGGCTTGCTCTTCTCTGCCCAGACTAGAATTAGATTGCAGTAGGTTGCTTTTTTGGTTTGCCTTTTTTTTTTTTTTAATAACAGCTTCTTGAAGCAAACAACCCCAGTTCCCTCAGTCTGCTCTTCATTACCCTAAACAAGCAATGAATAGAAACTAGGTGGGGAGTCTAGGAGCGGGCCTTGATTGCCAGCATTGTCACAGGCTTGCTCTGTGACCTTGCACCGTTAGGATTCAGCAAGCTGGTAGCCGTATAGAAATGGTCTTTTTTTGATTTATTTTCATGATAATGATGACTGTACTCATTTGCACAATTCAGCTTTAAAACATGCCACGAAGCTTCCAGGCAGCAGCAAGCTGAACATCAGCAGAGATTGCCAGCCGAGGCATCATCACGCATCACCTGCCTCAGTTTCCCCCACACCTGAGAAACAAGAAGACCTGACCCAGACAAAATGATAAGGGGTGGAAATGCTGCTTTTCCCCATTGCTCCCATCCCAGACCACCTTCTGGCTCAGCCCCTCTGTCCTGAGGAGAGCAGAGGCCCGTTCCCATCTTTGCTGCGTATTCCCAGGGTTATCTGAAGCAGGTTGGTTCAATATTCCTGGCCTGGAGAGAGGGTTGTGTCATTCGCCATGGCAAGGTATTATGAGGACAAGCTGTTTGACACTTACTTGGTGACAAAGCTATACAAAACTGTAATTAAATTAGATCTATCGGGGTTGTTTTGGTTTTTTTCACTCACTGGGCAAGTATTCCTTCCCCAGCCTCAACATTAGCCTACTCCATCTTATTTTGCAGCACCTGAGACAGTAATTCTGGCTCCCAAAGAAACTGAGGATAAGATACCAGCTTTTACATGTCGTCTCCTTCTCCATTTCCCTTAGTGCCAGCGTTCACAAGTATCAGCTACTCAACCCCCAGAAATGCCTTTCCTTCATGCCTCTTGGAAATCTCAGCATCCTCCCCATCACGCAGGCTGGGAAAGTTCTAATGTGCGCAGGAGTGATGGCAGCTTAACAAATCGCCTCTCTGTCAGCTGAGCCTCCGTAACTGTCTGTGCATGTGCCCCTGGGCCACCTCAAATGGGGATTAATGTGATTTAGCTGAGCTTGTGTTCACCGGGGGTTTAGGCTGTGTCGCTTTGCCTCCCAAGCCGAGGTAGCTCAAGGAGAACTGGCAGATCATCCCCGTCCGTCAGACGATCAGGAACGGGAAGGGATTGTGCTGCCAGCACTCGACTGCATGTCAGAACCATCCCATTCGCACAACCTGCTCGGGGTTACAAACAGACCAGCCCTAAAGAGCAGCTCCCCAAATGTGTTTGTTTTGGTAACTAAGGGACTTCCACGGGATTTCACTTCCCAGCTACTTTTTTGAAGAGATGAACCTCAGTAAATCAAGGCAGACAGAAGTTTTGGCATATTCTTTGTGTCATGGACAATGGGCGCTCTCTGAGAGCTCTTTCTTTCTGTGAAGACTCACAAAACGAGAGCAAAAGCATTTGAAGCCATAGGAGAAATACCCTTACGGAGCTGTACCCAGTCCACGTTCCCTTTTCATCTCGAAGGGCTGATTCCCAAACAGATGGTGTGCCTGGGACAATCTACATAATTTAAGATTTCTTTATTGCAGCAAGGATGCTGCTCTCCGTGCTCACAGGAGATGGTCCTTAGGGTGCTTTTTGCACATCCTGGCTAGAGGCAAAGGGTCTCTGGAGACCCCCCACCTCCCATGGTGAGCCGGGGGCATTCCCCACCACAGGCATTGCCAGCTCCCCCAATAAATACCACAGCCTCCCAAGGTCCCATTGCCTTGTCTCCCACGCCTATGGCTGATGTGAATGGTTTCCTTTTACATTTCCCCACCGGTGCCCGTATTCTGTTCTGCTTATTGCTTGCTACCTCTCTCGCAAAATTTCCCACCTCCTCTGACCTTGCTACCGCTGCGTCTTGGGTGTTCTGCGTTTGAGGCGGCTTCAGCAGTAGGCTCCGAGTCAATTAATTTTCCAAATAACAGCTAACTCAGCAAGGCATTCATGAGCGGCAAGGTGGGGAGGCCAGCCATACACCAGGGGGGGAAAAAAAAGAAAAAGCAGTTTAGTTTCCCAATTTTGCCTGGCCTGTAGCAGGGGTGGCCAGGAACCGGCACTGGCTGTGAAGCAGGATAATTTTCCAGGTATGCCGAGAGCGCAGGAGTAAAATAGAAACAAAAGCACCAGCCCTTTCCCCCGTGGCAGGATCAGACCCCCAGCAAAATTACTTCCTATGCTGGGACCTGACATGAGACTCCACACTTCCAGGCAAATAAACACCTCTTCATTTCAGTGGCTATCTGACACGGGGCAGGTCAAAGCTTATAGCTCCTTTATATTTTTAATAGCTATGAACACACTGCTGGCGCTTAAGAAATACGCTCGTTAATAACTGACGAGCGTGAAAGGGCACCTCAGTGGTTAAGGCAGGCAGTTTGGTAGAAACCAGTTCCACCCTTGTCTCTGCCACAGACTTCTGGGGTGATTTGGGGGCAAGTCGCTTTGTAGGAGCATATAAACATGGTCCCACAGGTTGAGGTATGGCAGGAGCTGCAACTGAGTCTTATTGCGGCCTTTCAGTACTTAAAAGGGGCCTGTAAGAAAGATGGGGACAGACTTTTTGGCAGGGCTTGTTGTGATAAGACAAGAGGTGGTGGCTTTAGATTGAGGGAGGGGAGATTAGGACCATACAGGAGGAAGAAATTTTTTACAATGAGGGTAGTGAAACTCTGGCCCAGGTTGCCCAGGGAGGTGGTGGATGTAGCCTTTCAGTACTTAAAAGGGGCTGATAAGAAAGATGGGAACAGACTTTTAAGCAGGGCCTGTTGTGATAGGACAAGGGGTGATGGTTTTAAACTAAAGCAGGGGAGATTCAGGCCAGACATGAGGAAGAAATTTTTTACAATGAGGGTGGTGAGAGCCTGGCCCAGGTTGCCCAGAGAGGTGGTGGATGCCCCATCGCAGGAGACATCCCAGGCCAGGCTGGACGGGGCTCTGAGCAACCTGAGCTGGTGAAGATGTCCCTGCTCATGGCAGGGGTGGCACTGGATGAGCTTTGAAGGTCCCTTCCAACCCAAGCTATTCGACGATTCTATGAGTCATGTCCTCCATCACAAGTGCATTTCTTTTCTCCCTGATGCTCTGGGAGCAGTTTGCTCCCCTGTAGCAGAGGGGAAGGGTAGTGGGTACCAGACACTCACTGTCTGTACCTCAGGGTAACAAGAACACACAGGAGAAAGCTCACACCCTTGTTTATCCTGCAGCAACTTGTTCGTGTGCCCACACTCCCAGTCGAGCACCCCTGTGGTCATAGCACGGGTAGGAGCATCCCCACGGCTTAGCATGTGGTAAAAGCCACGGTGAAGATGTGGCAACATGGCTTCCAAGCTGGGAAGCTACAAGATGACTCAAGAAACAGGCATATACTACATTTTCGAGGTCCACGCTACACCTTTACGATGTTTAAGCTCGTTAACTTGCCCGGAGCCAGTTTCATCTGGCTATGCCACTGTGCGTTGGTGTACAGACAGACTGCCTTCCGCCTCCGTCCCCATGACTTCAATAAGGTTAATAGCTCTCTCCTACCTACCAGATGGGTTGCAGAGATAAATACATTTAGGATCGGGAAGCACGCAGACACACTGATAATAGGGTGCAGCTAAATGATTTAGAAAGCCAACAAAATGAGTAAGCTCAACCACATTAAAAAAAAAAAAATGGACCATGGCCCATTCTTTGGACAGAAGGCCAACAGGCATGGCTTGGCCGTGTCCACAGTATGCAATTTATCCTCCAGATCAGGGTGGTCGTATCCAAACTGCCCACTGGGAATGGTCCCTGGCCTGTGCTGGCTCCTGAGCTGTGCCAGGCATTGTATTGGAGAGCCCAAGCCAAAAGCTTGCCCAGGCCACTCCTAACGATGCTGTTAGGGCAAGTCCATCCTAATAACAGACAATCAACGTGTCCATCGAACTGCTTAATTTATTAACATGAATGTCCCCTTTCAGACTAGCTTTCACCATTGAAATGCCATTTCTTTGGATAACCATCTTTATTGTCATCTTTTCGTTGCCCATCACGGCTCAGTGCTGTGGACATTTGCAAGCAAACGCAACATTGTGCTCATATGGCATCAATTATTTCATGTAATTTCTGCCTTCTCTTCCAGATGGCCTACATCTTTTCCCCTTCTCACCTCCTTCCCTAATCTATGGAAAACAATAGTGATTTTCATTGGAAGCTCTGAGAGCCTCTCTCCTGCTCCTGTGCCCAGGTTCATCTGATCACTGATACCTGCACTGAGTGGGTGTAAAAACAAAACAACTGTGGTCATCTTTGAGGGAACTAGCAAGTATTTTTTCAAGTCCCTACCACCGTGGCCCTTGGCAGCGAGGCAAAGCTTAACTGTGCTCATCTGATTTTGGAAGTTTTAGCATCAAGCCAGCTCACAGCCCAGACCCAGAGCAAGCCAGATCCTTCACATCACTCTCACAAACTCCAGATGCACAAGTGGCCTATGGGGACACAGTGTAAATTGTAACCTTTCTCCAATTTTCATCAAATTCCAGGAAGTGTAAATCAGGCTGAGAGTTTGAATTCTGTTTTCTATGAGTTTTCTCTGAAATTGGTTCACTTTGTTGCATGTAAATTCATTGAGTTCCTTTAACGTGTATAAATAACCCTTCGGGACAACCTCAGCTTGAATTGTCCACCTAGAGAGGTCTGGTTGGGATTTTCCAAAACATCCCATCCCATGCCATCCTTGACTTTAGATACTAAGTTGGCAATGGTAATGTCTTCATCTTTAGGGACCATGGCAGGTCCCATCTTCCAGCTGGAAAGTCAAATTCACAAACAGGTTAGCTGTGCCTAGCTCTGTTGAGGAAAGTTGTCAATGAACAGGACATTTCAAGCTTTTCAGCTCTTTCCTGCCCATCAACTGCAGGGTCCTTTTGCTGCCTTTCTGTTTCCATCCCAGACACTGCCTCTCCTTACTATCAAGTCCCAGCCTGCGGCCTAAATTCAGCATCACCAATGGTTGCTCTGGCTTCTCCAGCACTCTCAGCAAAACAACAACCCAGGAAAATGCTCAAGACAAGAGGCCAGAAACCAATACAGGTTAGTTAGCAGAGATGTTCCGTTAAGGAGGTGGTGGTGAGGTGGAACAGATGTGTTCCCACAGCAGGTTGTAACACTGATGCGTATAAATTGAATTACTATAAGCTATCGGCTAAATCCTAGGCAGGATTTACTTGCTCTAGTTACTTTGGTGTAAATATCACATTTTTGAGGCATTATGACTTGATCTCTGGGATGGGACAGTGATGGTCAGCAGTTTTGTCAAGGTACCAGGAAGTCCTCAGGATGAAGGAAAGCTAGAACTGGGAAAAAAAAAAGTCCCATGAAAATGGCTTCTTAACAGAAACTCTGATTCAAATAAACCTGGTTTGTTTGTTTGTTTGGGGTTTTTTTCTGACAAAAAAAAGTTTTGATTAAAAAAGACACTTTCCTGAAACACAACAATTTCTTTCGGAAAAATGTTTCAGAAGGAAAAAGAAAAAACAGGATTTCTGTGTCAGCTACTCTTTCCTTTGCAGTGTATTTAGGTAATTCTGGTTTCTTAATGCCTTTGTAGTAGTGTAAATATAACACGGCAGAGAGATGAAGTTATCTGATACTGTGGCAAGATGTCAAATAAGATCTGGTATAGTAGATGAAATACCGAATTTATTTATTGTATATCATCTCATTTTTAAGAAAAAATAAACATTAAAAGCAGCTGTTAGCACAAACAGCAGAGCTTATCTTATTCCTTAAATCAAAATCAACCCTTTTGGTGATGTCATATAACAGTTTGACTCTTACATGTAGTATTGGCATTTCCTGCAAAATTTAAATAATAAGACTGTGGGTTTTGCTGAGCACTTCCTCCACACATATGTAGACAAGTGTTTCTTCTCCTACCTCCCCCCTGTCTGTAATCACTGGTCTGATGAAGTGTGACCAATCCAGCAAAAAATTATTATGTGGGATGGTGGATTCAATGGAAAAACATCATTTATTTTCCACCCAGCAAAACCCTTTGTGTTACTGCTCTTTGATAAACCATGGTTTGTGCACTTTCCAGAAGCCTCGACAATGGTAGACTGTGCCTTTTCATCACTTTCTCTTTCGGTCACTCAGCTATAAATAGGAAAGTCTTTGTTCTGTCCCCCTTTGGGTCACAGCTACAAACACGAACCATGGAGGACACTCGAGCCTTCCCATGCTTCTCGTTTTTTCTCCTGCGAGAAAGCAGCCGCACAAACAAACAGGCTGCTTTGTTTGTGCTTTCTCTGAGGTCGCAATTTCTTCCACTAAATGTTTACTCATTCCAAAGCCAAGCAAGTTGCCTTGCATCTTGGGAACCCAGCGCCGGTGATTTACGTTCCTTTCAGGAAGATTTGGAGATGTATATTTAATGGGGGTTCAGTTAACGAGTTGATTAGCATGTTTTTTTTTCTCGAAGCTAGACTTTTCCTAAAATCAAAACGCCACTAGGATTTTTATTTATTTATTTATTTATTTATTTACGGTGCTAATGGGAACATTTTCATAAAAACCAAATTTAAAGCCAGTAGAAGGATCCTGGCTTGGCAGATTTTCAGGAGAAAGGCCCAATCCGAAGCTCTTTTTACAAAGTCACGGGAGTTTTTCCCTCTGTTTCAGCAAGTTGGGAGTCAGCTGCTCAGTTTAGGTGTAAGAGAGGGCAATCTCCCATTTAGGGTCTCCAGAGTCCTCAAGCCTGACCTGCAGGACCTATCTCTAGGATCAAGAGTCAAATATAACGTTAATGGTACTTTTAGTTCCCGGCATCCCAGCACTGGATGCTGCTCCGGGCATGAGCGACAAGCTGAGAGCAGAAGGAGCTCCTGAAAACCCTGGTGCCTGGTCATGACTGGTTTGGCCCAAGGTTGAACCACAGAGCAAGAGGCAAGAAATCTGTGCTTCACATGTCTTCACTGGGCTGCCAGCCTCCCCAGTTACTCATTTGTGAAGCTTTCCCCTGCCTTGTTTTTATTTCTCTTTCAGCTCAGCCTCTTTCCTTTCTTTTTTTTATTGAGTACAAATGAACTAAATTCTCCAAACCCATCTGCATTGCTATCAGACATTGGCTTTTTTTTTAAACTTGGCATCATTTCTGAAGTTTCCCTATGTACACTTTCCTGTTCGTGTATTTCCGTCATCCAGGTATCATCACTCAATAACCATACTGCGGCTCTAATGCTTTTCACATGGAAGGAATTGTGTTTTATTGATGGCAAATGTTGTAATGCACTTTCATGTCAAGATGAAAATCTGAAAAAAGAAACTTTTTATAGTGTATGCTACATGAAACCTCTACACTGAACCAGGCTGCAGAGAGAATATATTCAAGTACACATATGCTATGACTATATATAGTAAATTAAACAGTCCTGGCATGTGGGAATGGGCACAAGAACACATCCCTACTGCAAAAATTTTAGCACGGGCACAGTCAAGTAGCACTCTCCCAAGCCATTTCCAGGTATAGACCACACGGTAGCAAAGCCAAGGATCACTCTGAGTAGGCATTTTGGATATGGTTGTTGTCTTCCAGGGGCAAAAGGTATTTAGTATTATGGATCTGATGAAAAAAATAAAAAAGCCAAGCAGCTTCAGGACGAGAGCCTGAGCCCAGGCACTGTTTGGTTCATGCAGCCACAGTGATCTAACCTACCATGGCAAGGACATCTTGTGGATGTTTTTCTCCTACCCACCACCTGATTTTGGTGATCACAATAGGGACTAAACTCCATGTTAGTCACTTTGATAATGGATTTATTTGGCAAACAGTTGCTTGGTGAAGCCCTAGTATGTTACAGCGAGGTGTTTGGAGCAACCTGCTCCTCAGGGGCCAGTCTGCTCCCAGGGAGGGGACAACTGCTCGGTGTGCAATGGGAGAGGAAAGCCAGAGCCTTGGCAACCACTGCTGAGTTCTTAGACCAGAGACAAATCAGCACACCACCATCCAAAAAATTGTGCAAGTGAAATAAAGCCAGTCTTTGCTGGGGACTGCCTGGGGATCAGTGGCTGCATCATTTGGAGGTAGGAGCAAATGCAAGAGCAGCTTGGACACAGCACCGGCTGTGAGGGATCTTTGGTTCCCCAAACTCAGAGAGTTTCCTCTTCCAACATCTCAGCCAGCACTGCCCCAGCTTATTTCTGAACACAGCCAGAGAAATAGCTCTTTCCGGAAGGCACATGCGCTGCCTTTGGTGGTGGGGACCCACAGCCAGCTAATACAAAATGCCTTTTTGGTATCAAGAGGACAACTACACGACACAGCTGGGGACACCAGTGTCTCTAGGATGTCATTACCCCACATCCAGCATGACTGATTGGTGTCCATCCTCCTGCTGCTTGTGGAAATACAGAGTGACCAGAGCCCTTGGTTGGGTGCCACCTGCACCCAAGCCGCAGCTCTTGCTATTGCCAGTGTGTGAATCTTTTCTTATTTTTCAGATTTCCTTGCTCTGCTTAAGACTGGAAACGATGTGGCTGAAACGCAGAAGACCCATCCCAAGACTGTATTCAGTCCCAGTTTGGTACCTTGCTGCCACCTGCCATTGTCTCCACTCCAATTGTCCCAAAACGAGCTGTCCCAGAGTGATTTTAGCCCCATGGGAGCAGAAAGGTTCAGACACTTCTTAGGAAAAGCCTCCTGTGTGCTTTCCAACTGTTTGTTTTTTTTTTTTTTTTTGCAAATGCAAAATGTTTAGCTGCACTTTGGGAAGCATCCAAGTCTACGTCTGTTCATCTTGAAGCTTTTTCGAGGTTGGATTGCCTCCCCAGCTTAGTCACCCTCTGTGCAGTTGCTTAATGTTAGTGAAGTTACATCTGATTTATGTACCAGAGAAGCAAGATTACCACCTGTCCCAAATGCAGAACAAACTGCCTTTCTCCATTTTTCTCATTTGATTCCTGGGACAGTTTTTTGTTTGCCACTGAGAGGAAAACTGGAAAACCCAACCCAAAGCCCAGCAGTTAATGGTTGGGGTCTCGGGTCTTGCTAGTTCGTGTTGCTCACCAAGATCAATTCAAAGGCTCTGACTATTGATAGTGTTTGCTGAGGCAGTGTGTGGAGCTGACAATTTTTTACAAAAAACCACCCACTTTCCTTTCAAAAATATGGTTCTCACTATTTTTGTGGACAACCATAAATGTAAAGGACTGAAAAATAATTCGGACTTCAGCACCCAGCACTGTTTTTCAACCATAACATGTATGAAATCTACTGTTAAGTTTTTTTCACCTCCTGATGACCCAGATCCCAGGGCAGATGCATCTGGGCTTCCTTTGCAGTCACAGGGCAGAAATGTGCTTCTAAAGCATAATTTCTGTTACCCTAAAGCAGGCAACTAAACCATTTCAGATCAAAGTGCCACTTTACCTCTACCAAGTATAAAGGGAGCAAACATAGGATAATTCACTCAGATGTGGAAGCCTGTCCTGATTTAGGTGAGATAACCCCTGTCCTATCTCTTTGAGCTCCAGCACTAGTTCATTTGCACCAGTTCTTCCCAAACAGCTCATCCCCACCTTGGGCTGGGATTTGGGGGGATGGCTGCTATGTCTAGTCATTAATTAGTGATACAGGTCCTGGAAAGATTCACACCTGGCAAAATTAAGATGAAAATGCACTACTGTCTCCTCCCAAGGGAACATTATTGTTGGTACACCTGCTCTCTTTCCACTTTATTTGCTCCCAGGCTTCATAAATCTCGCTTTCCTTTCCACACCACAGCCCAACATCAGGAGGTGCGAATGCTCCTGTTTCCTCAGTCAGAAGGGAAAAAACAGATTTCCACAAGCTCAGCTTTGCTAAGGCAAATGAACTTTGTGTGTTAGGAGGTCAGTGCACTGGGTTGGGGGTCCAAGCAGATGTCAGGGGTGCAAAGGACAGGCTAAAAGAAGCCCAAAGTGTGCCAACATGTAGCACACAGACAGTCAATCCTGATAAGGGAAAAGCCCTCTGCAAACGGCGAGCAGAGCCAGGAGCAAAGATCTACTCTCACCCTGTATTATTTTCCTATCTAGAAGCTTGGGCTACAGTAGAGACCTTCAGAAAGTTGCCAAGCCTCGTTTAACGGTTAGTTGCTTTTCGTGGACGGAAAGAGAGAGTTCAACCTTTTCTCTGAAAACCCCACCCGGGGTTCCTGGAAGAGGCTGAAGTCTCTGGTTTCTACAGTGGCTGCCTCTTATCGAGGGCTCAGGCTGGTGTAGGACTCCAGTTTTAGCTCAAGCCTGCAGAAGAGCTGAGGCTTAACCCCGGAGCAGGGCAGGGTGTGCATGGATACACAATGAGGTTGTCAGTGGTCCAGGCGTTTCACATCCCCGAGGATGCGGAAAGTGGGAACGCAAATTGTTTTAAATGGAGCATCTTCCCATCTTGCTTCCACGCTGCTGGGACTTTTCTTTTAAAATCTTAATTATCTGTGTTTCTGGTTTCTAGGGGTCGAGTGAGAAGAGTCATCCTCTCCTACTTTTTTAGATGTTTATGTTCAACA
This sequence comes from Pampusana beccarii, assembly GCA_013399365.1. NCBI lineage: Eukaryota > Metazoa > Chordata > Aves > Columbiformes > Columbidae > Pampusana > Pampusana beccarii. The sequence continues at coordinate 192,082 of VWYH01009375.1, forward strand.
TCCTGAGTTTATTCATAGAGGAACAAGCCCGCCTTTAAAAAGAAGGCCAAATCTAGGTCAAATCTGATAAACATTTTATCCTTTGCTCTGCAGAATCGGAGGGCTCAGGCACATGCATCAGCTTTACTGCACCAACGGGCCATGAACACTGAGCCGCAATGGTGAGGCCAAAGGCACTACCTGGTAACCTCTCTTACTGGGCTTTCAACAGGTGCGTTTTATCTCACATTTGCCAACAGCAGCCATTTGAGATGCATTACTCCAGCACTTGTGGGCTCAAACCCCCTTCATGAGCTCTTATTTTTCTATGCAAGAGAGTTTATTGCATTATTTGAAGACGGCACCAGGAAACACGGCACGTCCATAGCTGAGCCCATAAACCAGGGCTGGGCAGTGCTGGTCTGCCAGTTGTCCTGTTTGGGGGGTCACACAAGGCTGTCCAGCTTTTATTTCCTTTGAAGAACATCCAGATGCAGAGGGAAATGGTTCGAGGTCCATTCTCTCAGCATAAGAGATGGGGTTGGGCAAGAGTACACCCAAGCCACAAATATTTTGATGACTGGAAAGGAAAAGGGCATTATGGAGCACATACTATAGACTTAGTCTTTGCAATATTTCCGATATGAAATAGTCTTGTCCTGTGAAAACTGAAGAGCGACTCAGGCCCTCAGGATCTTAACCACTAAGCAATGAGCTCTGAAGGCTGATGAAACTATTTTCAACAAAAACACATACACATATGTTTATACACAGGCAGACCCAGGACCTATGGCTATATTACCCTTTAGAAACCAATGAGTCATTTCAAAATCACGCAGAATGCAGGATAACATACGTTTAAAAAGACATTGTACGCTTGGGTCCTGCGATTGAGGTATTTTACAGACATGATTAAATCCTGTTATTGTAACGAGCAGTAATATTTAGTGGCAGCTGTAGGCAGTGGTTGAGTTTGAAGCAATGGGGTACTTCAAGAGAATGTGTGTGACAAACTTGTTAGGAAGCTTCTTAGTCTAGGTCTAAAACTCAGAGTCTGTAAAAATATGAAAAGAATAAAAATACTCCCAGAAATTTTAAGACAAGTAATTGCAAGAAGAGCAAACCAGCCTTGTTGATGGGTACAGGAGCTTTATCTTCTGTAGTACAACATGTCTCAGTTGTCATCTTTGCTGCACAATAAAGGTTACATCCAAAGCTATGCTTGGACAGACACACCTCTGCTATATGGGGAGACATCATCATGAAATGTATTTGAATTCAGGAGTTCTGAAATTGCTGAGTTTTGCTGAACTGGGACTGGCCATGGGATTGAAAGCTACAGGGAGAGGGACAGGTGGACATTGCCCTTGTGCCCACACACAGCACAATACCTCGAGTTCTGTCTTCCTCCAAAGGGGACTGAAAATGAAAGCTAAATGTCCCCAAAACTCTAAGTTAAAACTGAAAGGTGGATGTATTTCTTTACAAAATCACTCACTTCGTCTACTTGGGCTTCATGTTCATAGAGCACCCTTCTTATTCACGGAACAGCTCAAAGCAGCAGAGACTTATTCATAGAAGTTGCTTCGACACACGAGTCAAACAAGACAGTCAGGATGCGGCAGCCCAGATGAAGTTAGAGCAAATTAAATGCAAATAATGAAACTAGATTCATGTGGTTTAACCCTTTTCCTCTCTTATCTTTGTGACACCGCTGTGATGGCTGATAAGAAAACAGGGGGTCAAAGTGTCAAGAAAACAGAAGTTGTTTCCTTTGCGTTGACGATGTAAAGCAACATGCCCCAGCTTTCTCATGGCTCAGCCCAAGCCCGATGGTGATTTAACTTTGTTCAGGTGGGACTGAGAGGTGCTGGCTACAAAGGCGAGGTGACACCTGCACAACAACGTATCACACCCATTAGAATCCTTCAAAGCCTGGACACCTGATTTTTCCTGGATGCTCTGCTTTTCTGCGTTGAGCAAAAGACTATGTATCATTTACTCTACTACAGGAAGTCTACGCAAAAACTTATCAATTATGGTTAGTTCACATCCCCGACTGACCTGCTGGGGATGGAAAAGGTGTCTTGTGAAAGATCTGTGACCTCTATAAGCAACCCACTGACCATATAGTTCACTGTGTTCTTGCTATCATTGTATTATGGGGCTCAGTGCCCAGGCTTCATATTGAGAAAAAAATACAGGGTCCCAGACTTAAAATTCAAGCTGCTGGAGTTTAAGGATGTAAAGGTGTTGAAAGATAAACAGTCAGGTTTGGGGAGGGAGGGATTTTTGAGGCAGTTGAGTAGATTAACCGATAGAATGTGAGTTGCCAAAAGCAACTGCTAAAGGCTACGAGGACCAAAAAAAAAGGAAAGAAAAAAAAAAAGACAAACTATGTATGACCTTGAAATCCTTTAAGAAGACAACGAATGCAAGATGAATATAAGAACTGAATTCTTATTTGTAGTAGATAGTAACCATTACAGATACAATAGAAATACCTGTGACACTTAACCTTTTCCCTCATCTTTCCCGCTGCTATTTTATGTCTCAGATAATCCATGAAATTACAGTAAACTCAGAGCACTTTTTCCCAGTTTCTCCTCTTTTTTTTTGTTTTTAATTTAGATTATTTAAAAAGACCTGTCCAAGAACTTGTCTTTTTTTCCAGCTGTGTTGGTTGGTCTAGATATTGCTTTGTCTCACTGATATTGAGTGAACTGATCTCCATCACCAGCAGTATCAGACACTGGAGGGGCTGTGGGATACACTACAGTTCAAATGACCAAACCACTGACCGAAGAAGTTTTCTCCCATTTTCTGAAGTCTTCAGAACTATCTGGAAACCTCCAGTCCAGTCACAAATACAATTTTGGGCTCAGGGTGCATGGCCTAGCTGGGGTTCTGCGCACAGGCAGATCCCAAAGCACCGTGGCAATGAACCACTGCCAGCATCATCACTACTTAATTACCCATGCAACCCTCAAATCTTTGCATCTAGAGGCCAAAATTATTATTTTCCCTAAGAAACAGAAAACCCCACATCACTGCCAGCACTCTCTCACCTTCTGTTTTCCTTAGGAGGGCAAATTTGCCCTGGCTGACACACACAGACCCGCAAACACACCTGGGTACAAGCCGCTGATCCACTCACACATGCAGAAAGCAAACCCCCCCAAGCCTAAAGGTGTGTTTTACTGTGCTTCTCACAGCAAGGAAGCTGGAGTTTTCTTATGTTCCATTTTTGAATATTTGAGTATCACCTAAGTACTACAATGCTGCATAAACACATATATAGGGGTGGCAAACCTGTAAGCTAAAGGCTCTAATCCTTAAATCTCAGCTAATTAGCACTTGTCTTAAGGAGATCTCCTTTGAGCACATCTTGGGCTGAATTCTTTTCTCTTGGTCATCTGGATGGTGGAGGATATCCATTCTGGCATCTAACTCCAGCTTCTGAATTAAGGGTCTGCATAATGCTTCTTATATAATCTGTGAAACTTTTTTAGGACAATTTAGAGACTAAATTCCTGTTCTAGGAATGAGTTAGATACTGTCCCCAGCCCTGAGGTCACTGGAAGCTGTGAGCGGTGAGAAGTCATGAGCTGGGGGGCAATGATATTCAAGGCTCTGCTTCCCACTATTATATTTGCAGAAAACGCTGGTTTTTTTTACTGTCTGCAGAAGTAAAACCAGCAGGATATGATTCTACCATTTATTATGTGAAGAAAGTTATTCCTTTGTCTGTCTTGCTAACAAGGTCCTCTCCTACGAGGACAGGCTGAGAAAGTTGGGGTTGTTCAGCCTGGAGGAGGTTCTGGGGAGACCTCATTGCAGCCTTTCAGTGCTTAAAAGGGGACAATAAGAAAGATGGGGACAGATTTTTAAGCAGGGCCTGTTGCAAGAAGACAAGGGGCGATGGTTTTAAACTAAAGGAGGGGAGATTCAGACACGAGGAAGAAATTTTTTACACTGAGGGTGGTGAAACACTGGCCCAGGCTGCCCAGAGAGGTGGTGGATGAACCATCCCTGGAGACATCCCAGGCCAGGCTGGACGGGGCTCTGAGCAACCTGAGCTGGTGAAGATGTCCCTGCTCATGGCAGGGGTGGCACTGGATGAGCTTTGAAGGTCCCTTCCAGCCCAAACTATTCTATGATTCTATGATTTTAAACTTTTATTGTGAACCCAAAGAGGGCAAAGTAGAATGAACAAATATAGCATCTGTGGTAGAAAATAAGTTCCCCAAACACCAACCCCTCTGTTCTTTCCAGCTGGGATTGGTATTGACTTGTTAAGTACAAATGTGCTTAATGGCAAGGTATTGACATTTTCCAGAAAAATGCCATCACAGCCTTTCAATTTTTTGAAATTTGCCTTGTCACAAATATTAACAAATGGGTACATATTTTACTAAGAAATAATGATTTCTTAACAACAGCTGTAAAGCAGCCAAAAACTCTTGGAAGAAAAACAATAACAGCTAAAAGAAGCAACTAAACAACAGTTTTCCCAAATAAACCAGGAACTGCAGGATTCATAGTAAGATCAGCTCCCCTGTCCCATGTATGTTTTTAACCATTTCTGATGATATTTCAAAAGCCACCCTTGACTTAACAAGGTGGTAAATACAGAAGCGAATTCGTATTCACATTCACATTCAACATTTTCACCAATGCTTATCTAAAGCATTACACAACTTTTGTTAAGTGCCCGTCACTTCTGGCCACATGAGAAGAGACTGAGCCCAAGAAAGCACTTTCAAAACTGAACTATATCTCATTCTGGGAGGCAGTCAAAAATTTGATTTCCCCCTTTCTCATACTGCATGTGGGTGTGGGTGCGTTTCGGGGCTTCACATCTTCCGTCTTTGAGGTTCAATTTCTTATTTGCAGTTGTTGTGGCGAAGTAGCACTAAGCAAATGACTTTGACATTTCATTCGCAAGGCCTGAGGTCTGCGGTCATTCTCATCTCTAGCAGAAGACCTTTGCAAATTCAGTATTATCCTTTTCTCTGTTAGGTGCACATTTTCATGGGTCTTGAGGGGCACTTCAAAGGGCACCAGCCAGACTGATGTAATTTTCCCTCATTTTGGTCCACTACACCAGTATGGGGCTGAAAGGACACAGTGGGATGGGAGAAGCCCTTTGTGCCCCAGTGATGGGCTTGGGCTACACACCTAGGAGAGTGATAGAGCCTTTGTGCAGCTCATATAAATCCTCATGGGTCAGGCAGGTTTTATAATTAGAATACTTTAACACAGCAGCAACTGAAAAGCCAAGGGGCCAATAGTGACACTAAATATGGCAGCAACTTCAGCAAGTCTACACTCAACTCGATCTTAGTTTTGATTTTTGATAGAAAGAGGAAGACAAAAGCAAGATGTGAACACCCAGCCTGGATGTCCAAAACCTCCTGGGGCAGCTGGAACAGGGGGTGCCTTCAGGGCCCTACTGCTTCCAGAGGAAAGCCAGGATTTGGGCTCAAGGATTTGCCTTTGGGAGGACTTCTGTTTATGGGATGTATTCATTTATTTATCTTCATCAGGGTTTCACCCTCAACCGCACAGGGATGTGTGTGAGCCCCCAGCAACTGGACTTGAACAGACTCGGGGAGGCGCCATCTCCTCTGAACCACGATCTGCTCAAGTACCAGTGGTTTGTGTTTTCCTGTCTCTAGGCTGCCACGCAGCAGATGACCTAAATTATCTCTATTTTTTCTTTTCTCCAGATGGTGAGGTCCGATACGGGCAGGTGCGTCTGAGCAGCTGATTGCCCGGCACAGGGCAGGCACCCTCAGCCACAAGCGGAGCATCCTCTTCCCATCCTTCATCACAGGTGCTGCCGACAGAGCGGGTGCAGGGTCTGTCCCTCTGTGCCACACACGCACCTGGATGAGTAAATCCAAGAGATGATAAGGAGGTAATGCTGCAGTTCATCAGCACGTTATCTGTTGGTATTTTCTGTCATAAAGGAGTTGGTGAGCTGCTCTGGGCCAGAAGCCCACAGCAAATAAAATACCAGGCTTAACCATACAATCATAGAATCATTTTGGTTGGAAGAGATCTTCAAGATCATTCTAGGGATGGTGACTCCACAGTATCACAGTATCACAGTATCACAGTATCACAGTATGCTAGGGATTGGAAGGGACCTCAAAAGCCCATCCAGTCCAACCCCCCTGCTGGAGCAGGAACACCCAGATGAGGTTACACAGGAAGGGGTCCAGGTGGGTTTGAATGTCTGCAGAGAAGGAGACTCCACAACCTCCCTGGGCAGCCTGGTCCAGTGTCTATTACCCTCACTGAGAAGAAGTTTCTTGTCAAATTTAAGTGGAACCTCTTGTGTTCCAGCTTGATTCCATTACCCCTTGTCCTATCNTCCCCCCAGGGATGGTGACTCCACCACTGCCCTGGGCAGCCTGTTCCAATACCTGAAAACCCTTTCCATGAAGAAATTTTTCCTAATATCCAATCTAAACCTCCCCTGAGGCAACTTGATGCCATTTCCTCTCGTCCTATCACTTGTTACTTGGGAGAAGAGACCAACCCCCTCCATGCTACACCCTCCTTTCAGGCAGTTGCAGACAGTGATAAGGTCTCCCCTCAGCCTCCTTTTCTCCAGGCTGAACAGCCCCAGTTCCCCATCAGACTTGTGCTCCAGACCCTTCACCAGCTTCATTGCCCTTCTCTGAACTTGTTCCAGCACCTCAAGGACTTTCTTGTTGTGAGGGGCCCAAAACTACCCCAGGATTCGAGGTGCAGTCTCCCCAGTGCCCAGTACAGGGGCACAATGTGACTCTCCCCCAAAAAGCCTCTTTTATAAATAAATGCAGTGCACAGAAAACAAACAAACAAAAAGTCCATGTACCCTTTTAAACGGAGCAACCAAAACGAGCTCCTAATCGGAAATTTTATGAAAAAAAAGCATTTGGGGGGATCCTCTTGGTCAGGCAGAGACAGGGAGGTTTGAAACGGCACGTACAAAACCTTCCCTCGTTGGCAAGGAAAAGCGTTGCACAAGATCTCCGTAAACATCTTTATCTGCAGTCATTAGCCACCAATCCTAAACACTGGATGAGTTCTCCCCATCATTTCACAATGGCTTTTTTTCTGATTTCTAAGAACTGTTTTCAAGGACTGCCATTCAGCATACAAGAAAAAAATGTGTGAACATGACGCACAGTCAGTTCTTTTTTCTCTTGGACATTGCCCCATTACAGAAACACAAAAAAATCACGTCACCATGTACCCTACTTTTCTCTAATACTTTCCATCCAATACCTATAAGCACATTACAAACATGAGTGATTTTACTGTGAGTTCAAAGATCCCTGCCCGCAGGGAATTGCAGTTTCTGTGCTGAACATGAGGAAAAGATGATTGAAGGGGTGGTGTGAGGAGGGCAAGAGGCATCTTTCTTAATGCCCAGTACAATGCCTTATAAAACAACAATATTGTCTCTATCTAGTAGTTTGAATTAAAACGGAACAGACTAAGGAAAGAAAACAGGGAGAAGGAGAAAGTATAAAAAAAGATGGAACAAAGATGCCATTTTCAATCACTGGCCCCAACTCAGCATGTAACCGTTTTCCATGGCAAAGAGCACGTCAAACAAATTCCTTGACTGGTGCTTTCTACAGCTCCGTGAAAGCCAAAGGCTGTGGATTCTGCAGCTCTTTAAAATACAGGGGGAAATCCCCACCAGCGCAGCTCCAAAGCCCTGAGCGGTGCAGGAATCGCCGCTCGACACGCAGTGACCGATCAGCAAAGGGACAGAAGCACAAATTGGGTTTTCAGTCCCGACTTTGAGATCTAGCTGCCAAACAAGAGTTGCAAAGAAAAACCCCTGGAGATTTATCATACTTTTTTTTTTGGCTTATTCTCCTGGTGTATGTATCTTAACAGAAATCAGCTGTTCTCCTTCTCACTTACACAGTATTTGCAGAAGAGACTTCAGCATCTGGCCTGGCTATTATTAAAAGATGAGAACATTCTGCTCTGTTAGGAGAACACCACTACTGGCAATAAAACGACAAAGACCCTTTGCATTCAGGTTTCCTGAGATCTGTCTGGATTTTTTTTTCCCTTCCACCATGGCCTTTCCTTCCTATTTCCTGACATTCTCTACCTGGCCTCGCACACCCCAGATCAGGGATAAAAACTGTGCTTTCCTGGGAGAAGTTCTCTCACATCATTCGGATGCAGCAGCATCGTTTTCAGCTACTAAGGGCTTCTTTTTTCCAACAGCGGAAATGAAAAAGTAAACAAGCTGTGGGGTGAGGGGCTGCCTTGGTGTTTAGGTTTTGACTTTTTATTTTTAAGAGTGCTCTAAAGTCCCAGCCTGGAGGAATACAAATGAAGGGGTGGAAAGGAGAGGTCATTAAGCACCGGACTCCTCCTATAGATGTGCAACAAGGTTTTAAACCCTTACTGAACCTTGTGTGACCAAATGCAGAGACAAAAAAAAACAACCCAAACCCAAGCCCAAATCTAAAGCCAAACCCAGAGACTGGGGGAAACGTCACCAATTGCACTTTGGGAGGCTGCCAATGTCTCCCCCTCCAAGGACATATATATATATGGATACACAATAGGTGGATGTTAGAAGCAGTGTGAGGATGGGATGCTCTCCTGAAGCCACCCCAGCTCCATCTCCACACTTGAGAGACACCAAGACTTGGTGGGCGCAGCACGCTGGGTGGATCTGGTCCTGTGTCAAGCCTCCCTTGGACCAGAGGACATACGGAGACCCCTTTCAACCAGCATTTTGACCCTTCATTGACAACATCCGCATTTATGGGTTGTAAAACGCCGGTGTCCAAAAACACAAAGCTATTAATAGACTTCCAGCTGATCTCTCCGGGCGCAATCACCCTCTGAAATTGGCCTCGCGGTGAGCATTAATCACTGGCAAGTTGCTGCGGCGTATCAGCTTTAACGTGGGTTGTTTGCTTTTCTCTAAGTGTGGGGACATCCCGCAAGCTCCAGCTGCTCATCCCGAGCGAGCTGATGGGAGAGAGAGGCCAAGGGCTCCGCGGATCGCAACCATCTCTGCTCCTCTTCCTGCCCCACCGCAAATCCCGAGTCAATCTGTCGAGACAGCACAACTTGGCCTTAACTCAACATTGTTTTTTGACCAGATCAGCAGTGTGGAAACTGGGTCAACTTTTTTTCTAAACATGTGGTTTAGAAATGTGCCGTTTCAAAGGACGCTATCCAATGGTGTGAGGCCAAACATTAGATTTGTAGTAAAAAGAGCTAAACAACAACAACAACAACAGCAAATGTTCAAAGCCCTCTATAAACACCAAGTCCATGGGACGCTCTGGCAAAGAAGGAAAATAGTAAATCCCCTCTTCCATATTTAGGGAAACTGAAGCATAAAAAGAGGAGTCAAAAGCTTCCTGGAGAATCAGAGATGATGCTGAAATTTCCAAGCTACAGAACAAAAACTAATTTGTCTCATCTTTACAAGTTCTTACAAATGTAACTATTGAGATTTTATTTTATTCTCTCACCTGAACTGCAGTAGGGAAATTCAAGTCCACTTTTTGTTTAGGTAACAGAGTTGACATTAGAAATGCAGGTTGCATCTGCCCTAAGTAATATACGCAATTAATCTGCATGAAAGTAGCAGGGTGGGCCTGAGATTTTCAACTTTAAACTATGTCGTAGGTCCCAAGATGTTTTGTTTGCACTGCATCAGATCACCAGATGCTTTTGGAAGTTGAGGCTTTGCCCTCTTTATATTTCATGGGCTTAGTTGTCCATGGAGTCAACACCTTTCTGTTCCCAGAGAGGTGGAGAGCTGCCAATGTGCCCTCCAAGGACATATATATATCACAGAGACCCCATTGGAACGGCTCCACAGATCCCAGAATAATATTGCACTGATAGGTAAATCTGCAGGGAAAAGATTATAATTACAGAAGCCAAAGACAGCCCTTCTGAATGCCTTTTGGGTTTTTTTTTTTGCTTTAATCTTGTGCTAAAGGTTTTCTCCAAGATGCTGAGTAGATACGCCCAACTGCTCCCACTATCTTATCCACCATGGTCAACCCCATCACCTATCCAGACATTATGGGTTTCTAGCAGATTTACTCATCATTTTAAACCACCCAACAAATATTTCTGGTGAAAAACGCCCTCGGGCTGTTCTCTGCAAGCGTTCAGCCGAGTGGTGAGTACTTGAGGCGCAAAGCTGGTCACCCACACCGCACCGTGTCCCCTCCTACACAGATATATGGTCTAGTGTGACCCCTCCAAGTGCTGTGATACATAGCGCATTGGCCACCTGCGAGCGGTAACCCAGGGGAAGGATTTCACCTCAAAATACCGATTCATTTCCTCCTGACCACACGGAAGGTAACTGGACGGTACATATCAATCCTTGGATATATAACTGAGATTATTTCCTCCTCTTCCCCAGTAAACAGGCCAGTGAATTTTTTATTTGGTGCCAGCGCAGGGTTTGGTGCCGAACCATGATGTCAAACCCTGCTCCACCTCTCCCCTACCTCTCTCCAGGAGCTTGTTTTAGGCACACAAAAGGCTAATTTGGGCCTGTGGCTGCCAACACGTGGCTGCTCTAAGCCCCTCCAGTGTTGCTCACATCCACAGGGTTAATTTAAAATCGAGGCCAACAGGGAGAGGCAGCGGAGGTGGTGCCCACCTTGTTCACGCTGTGTGGGACCAGCAAAGGCTCCAGAGATCCGGAACTGACATTCAACCCTCACAACCCAAAAGCAAGATGGTATTTACAGACGCCAAAAGGTGGGGACGAGAAGGGTCACCACGCCTTGTAGGAAGCATTTTTACATCTTATCTCCTAGAAGGACTTTAAGTCTGATCTCCCACCACCGCTCCACATGTCTGTATCAGGCTGTCCTCCACGTTGACCAGCGATGGTCGTTTTGCCTCAAGAGTGGTCGGTTTCTGGCTAAGGCAAGAGAATGAGAGTGACCTTTTGAAGCTGCGAAAGTGTAAATGAATGAATCAAAAGCAACATCCCCAGAATGGTGTATGAGGGGAAAACACATGGGGACTGCTGTACTGGATCAGAGGGACGGTTTGGCTCTTCCAACCCTTGTGCTGTCCACGTCTGCCATAGATATCCCCGAGAAACGTGCCAGAAACCAACAAAAGATGGAGAGATCGCTGTAACTCCTCAATAACCTATGTCAGAATTTCATCCTATCAAATCTCCTAATTCAGATCGGTTTTAGCTGAATATGTGTTATCCGTACAGTCACACAAGCAGTGTTTAGATTAAACAACCTGTAGCAGATGGCTCCTAGCCTGACCCACAGGGCTATGGGATAATTTGAGCTGGAGGGGACCATGGGAGGTGCCCAGCCCAACCTTCTGCTCCAGCAGCCTCAGCTCCAGGCTTTACTCAGTAAACGGGTAAAGCTGGAGGGGACTGTGGGACCTGTAAACCCCCAAGAACAGGGGTGTCACAACAGCCCTGGGCCCCTGGTCCAACTCTTGACCATACAAAACAGTGAAAAAATGGTTATTTCCCTTTATGAGCACCTGGGTTATGTGACCCTGAAAGCAAGAATATAATGAGCATCCCTCTGTGCTCTGACTAGCTGAGATGGGTTAACCTTTGTGTTGGAGGGCAGCAGAAAGTCTTAGCACTGATGTCCATAGCAGAAGTCCCCCCCGCCAAAATGATTTTATATAGCAATATACCACAGAGCATTGAGTGGCTTGCTTGGTTCCTCAGTCTTGGATAAAGCTTCCCTAAAATCAGGACTCAGATTATGGGCTGGAATGAAAGCACCCTTGAAAACCCCCAAACATTATCTCAGTCTTCAGTCACCACACAAGAAGTGTGTAGGTCCATGGAAAAGCCAACAGAGCTCGCAAAATCAGTTATTAGTGACATTCAAACCTCAGAGTTAAACATTTCTTGAAATGATCAGAACCTCACACCTCTCTGTGCTACCGTTTCTCTTTTACAGACTCAAGAAATAGCTAGAAAGGAGAAGAACTTACTATGAAACCAGGCACAAGCTTGCAAACAACTCCTGTCCTCTCCTCTCCTCCTGCAGCCAGCCAGCCTTGGGTGAACTTAACCTCACCTTCATTAGCTGCTTCCCCTCCTACCCTTGACACCAGGCTGGAGGAAAAATAGCCTCCTCCCCCAGTCTCCTCCCTATCCATAGATCTTTCGCTGCTTGGAAACAATTCCTGCCTCAGGCCATGCAAATCACCAGATGATCCGTAACTGCATTCCTCAGGTCTGACCAGGAAGAGGTGGGGACAACACAACCCCCATCCTGAAAAAGCGCCATAAACCCAAATCCCTCCCACCGGTTTGGAAATCTTATCCCAGCTTTTCCTACACTTCGAGTTCTGCTCACAGCATCCCAGCACCAGAATGTCCTTGCCAATGTCAGTCCTTAGGTTTCAGAGTTAACGATCTAGCAAGATGAATGGAGCGGTGTGCACTCCTCTAAGAAACACAAGTTCTGATACTTTGCAGACTCGGGAACATTTGAGATCCCATCTAGAAGGTGTCCTTTACCACTCACAGGCCTGGAAATTTGCTTCTTATATTTAATTGGAAACTTAGGCACTGAAGAAATTGATGGGGCCACCACAGAAGGGCCAGTCCTACCACGTACTCACTTAACCCAGCCCTGCCTGGTGCGCGGTTAAGAGAGGAGACAGCAGAAGAAAAAGAAGCGTAGAAGAACATTAACAAAAAAAAAAAAGCCATTTTATTGAAAATGAAATTCAAACTTCAAATTAATATTACAATCATGAGAAAATGCCAAACAATTCAATTTACAGTTGCAACATACAATACAAATAGTCCCTTTGAAGTTGAAGTAAACTGATCCACAATCATCATCTGTGGCATAAAGCAGAGTGTGTTTGTACAATATGTGCATGAAAAGCAAATCTTGGGTGACAGCATTTGAAAAAATAAAAAATTAAAGCTTGTATTTACACAAAATGCTACAAATATTTTGTTCCAGCGGAAATTCAAGACTGGTAAAGCATATTTAACAACAAAAAAAAAATCAGAATGTCGCTCATATTACCTAAAACATGTTACTGTAAAAGTATGGTTTTGGCTGATATACTTAAAAAGTACTGCATTTAAAAAAAAAAAAAAAAAAAATAAAAAAAAAAAAAAAAAAAAAGGCAAAGAGAGTTATCTGTAAACATGGAAGTAAACAAACATCTAAAAAAAGTTCTCAGAAAATGTTAAAATGAAATGCATTCTATTTAAAAACAACAAGAAACTCAGGGCTTCAGAGAATGGGGCTTCTTTGAGCTCATGGCTGATCCAGGTTTTAATTATTGCTTTTGCTGATGGCTGTTTGGCCGCCTGCAGCCCGGGGGGGCTGAGCTTTGCTTTGCCAAGTGTGAAAGTGCAAAATTTCCCCCGCTCGAGATGGTACCTGTGCAAACCCATAAATCTGTGCTCGGGGGACTGCCGGCAAAATAAAATAAAACAAAGGTTCAATGCTAAGAAAGACACAGCCGCTAGTCTTTTAAAAGAAATTATAAACGCCACGCGAATGATGCTGTGGGTTAAATAATTTGCTTTACTCATCCGTCCCGACCCGCTGGCCCTGATCTGGTTACCCTTAGGAGGAGGGAGAGGAGGATTTCAATCCTCTGTTTGGCAAAAGGGACATCGTGCCTGTTGTGCTGGAAGTAAATCTTTGGTAGGATAAGAGAGCTGGAAAGTTAAAAAAAGGCCATTTTTTTAATCTATACATCTATGACCGGTGCCAAAGATTGGCACACGTCCCAGGGAAGGGCTGTCGTACCTTTGAGAAAACTCCTTTCTGCCGATGCTAAGTACCTCGCAAAACATCAAACAATCTGATCTGATGAACCACATAGCACTGGTTGGGTTTTTTTTTTGGTTTTTGTCTAAAAACCTGACTCAAGAGCATTTCCAAGAGAACTCGGAAGCGTTTTTCCGAAAGCTTTGATGAGCGTTTCTGCCTCAGCTTGTACAAGTCCCTCTGTGATGTACTGGGGGAGATTTTCCAAAGGCACCGGGAGGGTTGAGGAGCATGGGGATCTGCTGAAAATCAAGGGTTTGGGGCTCCTCTGCCCATAGGTACTTAGAAAATCCTTTCCTTCCTATCTCAAGGGGGCAGAACCAGACGTCTGCCCACGCGGCCGGGGACACGGATGGGGCACACACACCTCAACCAGGAGAAGAAAACGTTCCCAACGTCTGTCCCTAGTGGTCCAGTTGAAAAACCCCCGGGGACACAAACAAGAGTCCTGTCGGTACTGAGCAAAACAAAAAGTCTGGTCTGTGCTGGATTTATCCAGAAACAAACAAAAAAACCAAGTGCTTGAATTTTACAACAAAGTCTTAAAAAGAAAAAAATCTGGGTTGCTGCCTGCAGCCACTCTTAACAACATTTCAACACAAAAGCACCCTAAAAATTACTTAATATGCATACAGTAAACCTTAAAAAGCCCTTCTCAGCAATAACAAATAATGTACAAATATAGTACCTTTTATTAAATAGGAAACAGCTTGCACTGGCAGTACATCTTTTTCTCTTGCTCACTAAACAAAAAACAAAACTGAAATGTGTAACCAGACACTGGCTTTTTAAGTGCTGCTGAGACTAACAAACTTATTTTACAGTTACAAATAAATGGACAGTGGTACGCTTCAAGCTACCACAAACCAACAATAAATAGAATCAATTACAGCTTCCATCTTTGAAGGAAAACTAAGTATTAGGAAAAAAAAAAAAGTGTCATACTTTAAGCATACTTGGTATACAACCTTTAGAAGGCAAAGACTTTATTATTTTATTATTATTATTTTTTAAGAGCACGTCATCACGCAAATCGGAGGGATGCACCATGCTAATGTCAACTCGTTTAACAGCTTCGCTGTTAACGAGCGGCGATGGTGTTGTCCGGCTCTGTGTGGCTGTGCCCACCGTTGATTTCTTGCCATACTTTGGAAGGAGCCAAAATACAGCCCAGGAGGGGCCAGCAGCCCCCCCAAGGAGGCTGGGGAAGGGTCAGCAAACCCCATCAGCACGTGCCGAACACCCTGTTAAGCCAGGCTTAACATCACCCTCTCGGGGATGGAGCGGGGAGGGCAGTCAGCATCCAGCCGATGCCGCATCTCCTCCCCGTTTGCCGTAGCAGGGCAAAATTTACCCCAAAATTGGTGGCAGACAGGTTGATTAAGGATTTTGGGTGCAATTGGCTCTCCCTGGGAGACCCCAGGGTGGCTTTTAAGGTGAATTTTTTACCTTTGGCACTTGCAGACGTGGGTATCGCTGCCCTTGGGCTCATCCCTCTAATGCGGCAACAGCCACACCGGCTTCCAAGTCAACACAGCATCCTTAGGGCTCTCGCATTTAATGCTAACAGGCACTCATGAGTCGCTACCAGGCAGTTTCTGTCTCAAATTTTGAACCTTTTTATTCCATCGAGTGGGCTGGAATTGCAAGGATGGGGAAAAAAATGTTTCAGCAGTTCTCCCCTAGTCCCACTTCTGAGATCTTTAACAATTCATTATTTGTACAATACGGGCTTCGAAACGGTTTTGATTTTAATTTGGGGAGGGAAAAAAAAAATACATGCTGTCAAAATTCAAATAATGCTGTCGAAACAGAGCATTTTAAACGTGAATATTTTCAGATTTGAAGTTCTGAGCAAAATCCTGGGAGAAGAAGAAATTCGGGGAAGGGTGGGAAATAATTTGTCCTTCCTACCATTTTTCCAGTGTCTCCACAACTACTGATTAAAAGGCAAGACTGTGTTGAAGGCAACCAGACAGCTAATAAAAATATTTTAAACACAATATTTCCTTCATAAGTTATATAAAAAGATCCTACATCCAAAATCATTTGATGTGGATGCATTTGGGTTGGGTTTGTCATTTTTAAGTGACATTGTAAACTGGTTCACACTGGAACTGCTTTTCAGAGTTGAGTAAAGGCTTGAGGTTTACACCATTGCAGAAATGTAGTAAGTAAAAACAAAAACAAAACCCACTTTTAGAGACCGAAGTCAATATATCATTACATTAAGAAACGTTTAAAGGGTCCAAATGTCATTAAATAATTATAAATATTCTTTTAAAGTTATATGATGTTAGCAAAAAACCTCAAATTTTACACATTCATAATTTAAAAAAAAAAATAAAAAAAGAACGTAGCCGAACACAAATACTATACCATTTTGGCTCTAGTAATATATATTGCCATTTTCATATTTTGCATAAGTAATAACATTTTACTTTTTGTTTTTAAAGGTTTTGGTTGTTATTTTTGGTTTATCGAAGGCAAAACGAACAGATACAAAAGCAAAAAGGAAACCCCAGGGTTGCCTAGCCTAACTTGAAGACTTTTTCTCTTTACGTACCCCAAAACAAACCAAAAAAAGCAATGAACACAGAGAATTTCCAGCTGTTATCTGCAGCAAGGCTCGGACAGAGGGTTTTTTTTGGGACAGGTGTTTTCATCTGAATATGTTATGGCAAAATGGAAGCAACTCGATCTTTGCTTTCCTTTTTATGTGCACCAGTACAAGCCAGTTGAATTGCACTACAGGTGTGAAGAGGGTTCCATACATTGTATGATTGCAACTGTATCTGGAGTTCACGGTTAGGGGTTTTTTTAATCAAAAAATCAAAGGGAATGCAGCCTTTGCCTTGCATCACAATGTTTCTCCTGATATAGCTGGGGAGTCCGTTCTCTCCTCATTGGTAAAAGTACTCACTAGTTATTACAACTCTCTAGATCAAAAAACAAAAACCAAAGAAATAAAATTTAAAAAAAAAGGGGGGGATGATTGTAAAAAGTACATTTTAAATATAAAACAAGGTAAAATGGTTCCAAGGGGGGGGAAAAAAAAATAATGTGCTTTGATCCACATAATCTGAAACATGGTTTATGTATGTCGGTAACTCTTGTGTTATTTATGGCCATTATCATCCCATCTACACAGTTGCGCATATCAGTAAAATATTTAAAAAAAAAAAAAAGAACAACCAGAAAAAAACAGAAAAAACAGGCACTTCGTAGTTAGTCGACCGTTTGTTTGGGTTATTTTGGTTTTTTTTTGGTGGTTTTTTTTTGATTTTTTGTTTGTTTGGTTTGGCTCGCGGAGGTCGGGCCCGGCTACAGAAGAAATCTCAGTACGGCCTCCAAACGGACTCATCCATTCTGCCACTAGAATTCAAGACGGTTGGGGAGCTGCTGTGGCTTCCATCCGCCTCCACCCCATCACTCTGGGCCGGCAAGTTTGGGTTTAAGAGCGCGCTGCCGTTGGCCGCGGTGGTGCACGGAGGAAGCATCCTGGAAGGGGAACGGTCCCCCCCCGGCACCATGGGGAACTGGTACGATCCCGACGAAGTGCCATAGTAGAGATATGGAGTGCTGCTGGTCTGGAAAGGTCCACTTTGGTTTTGGGAGGAGCCGGGGTAGGGTGGTGGTAGGTAGGTGTGGTAGTGAGTGGTTGCGGACATACCCAGTGACATGCCTGAGGTGACTGGCGGTGTATAGGTAAAGGTGGCTGGATAGTGCATTCGTGGGTTGGAGAAGCGGCTCTCAGTGAGGGATGAAATGCTTGTGAACTGCCTGGGATCTGAAAATGGGCCCAGCTCTGAAGCACCTAAAAAATTATAACAAAAGACGGGGGAAAACAATTCTGTAAATACCATTCTTTTGTATCAAGTGATGATAGAATTTTTTTTTTTTTTTTCTAAGAAAACCCACTTCTTTTGGCCCCCAAAAGAACAGCAGATCATATCAAATAATACATTGCAAGGAACAGAATCACACACCCGTCTTCTACAAGTGCTGGGCCAAACTCATCCCTGATCGAACTCCACTGATGCCAATGGGGGGAGCAGCGTTGACAACCTGAAGCATTCAGAGGTCACAAGTCGGGCAGGGAAAAAAAAAACCCAAAAAATCTCAAAAATCAAGAGATTGAAAAAGATCCCAAACGAGAAAGGTGGATTTGGAGTTGATTTGCCTTCTGGTTTCTGAGCTTTACGGGTTACGTGTCTCTGGGTTTTTGCTGTAGTCTCTCGAGAAACTCAGGTCTGGTTGCACACAAAAACTGAGGTTCCCACCTCAGCACACGCTCTCAGGAGCTGGGCTTTCAGGAAAAGCAGAAATTACCATGCAACTCGTAATAAAACTTATTGGCAACACCGAGTGAGTTGCACCACTGACACTAGGAGAGTTACACCATGGGTGACTGAGCCCCACTTCTTGCCTTAAATCAATTTATTTAGGGGAGGATCTGCTCAGCTACTTCTTCCTACAGTGAAAAACTGCATTTGCTGCATCCGAAGGATGGGCAAAGCCAACGGAGCTGATGGCAAAAATGCAAATTTTACTTTTCAGTGCAGTCAATGGAAAATTACAAGCCCAACACTCCTTTTGCTATTGAAAGGAAAAAAAAAAAAAAAAAGTTGTTTTCATATGTAGTCTGTGCAGTCTGGTTGAAAAAAGGCCACACAGTTTACGGCTACTGTGAACGTCTGGATGGTAACGCTGCGAATTGGAGCCTAACGCAAAACAGGGACGGGCAAGCTCATTTTGCCTAATTTCTAATCCCACATCAAACACCCAAAGTTTCAGAGCAGAACTGGAAAGCAAACGTTAGTAGCTCGGTGATCTGCTTCGGAGTCTGTGGGGTGGGCAGGAGCAAAAGAAAGAGATGGTGAAAGCTCGTGCTGAGAAAATGGGAAATGAAAAGGGTGCGGGGAAGGGGACAAGGGGGTAGAAAAAGCCTAATGACCAAGTGCAGTGCAGGAGGGAGGGAAACACGTTGGCCATTTATAGAGAGAGAGCTGGAAAAAGAGGGAAGAGTCATGAAATCAAATGGGCTCTCCCTGCACTTCCCAGCTGACACCTTCACTGCGTTACAGCCCTCTAGATCCAGGGGTTCACCCAACTCTTTGCCAATCTACCGAATCTGATTTACCTAAAAGGAAAATAAGGCGTATTCTAGCAGCCAAAGTGAAGCGCTAAGCACTGAAATGCCCTGTGTGTCCTCAATGTAAGATGCAGCAACGCTTGTGTTGCAGACGGGCTTTGATCTGACCTGCCGACAACGCTGTGTAGATGGAGGTCCCTCCAGCCCTTCTGCTCTCGGCCCCCTGTAGCACCCGCAATGGTGGTTGCTGCCGTAAGCCACAGACTCGACAGGCTCCACCACCTTGTGTGGCACATTTTGTGGTTTAGATCACTATTCCATCCTGTTCTGCCAGCTCATTCAACCCACGCCTTCGACGATATCTAAAAGCGGCAGGGGTCACAGCTTGGGTTCAGGCTGGAGGACCTGGGCCACGGCCAACCAAGCATCCAAATCACGGAGCCTGATACCCAGGGATTATCATCTGCTGTCTCAAAACGTACTGAGTATAGAACTTTAAATGCGTGGTAAAAGCCCATGTTTAACTCTGCTGACAATGTGATTACTATTGCCTTTATCTGGAACTGAATCAGTGACCTATGGGTGAATGGGTCTGTCTCCATCATCAACTCCTCCAACCACAGCCCCGTGGAATGTAATATAACTTGTACCTTTACAGCAAACACTCTACTACTTGATGCAACTCCTTTCATTCCCAACTGCAAACAATAGCCAGAGGCGATACCACCCAGATTCAAAGCTGTAATTTTGGAACACTATCCTTTATATTGTGAACAGGTCTGATACGTATCTGGAAATATAAGGTTAGAGCATAATTTCCCCAGCTGCTCAAAATACTGAGTTTCAATCTGCTGCTGCTTATGCCTTTTTTTTTTTTTCTTTATTGTTATTGCAACTCTCTCAACATGAACAGAGTTGCTCTTCGTTTACTCTGATACAAGCTAAACAGGATTTTTCTAATCAAAGGTAGAATTCGTATGAGTGTGAAGGTATAGAACATCGGCATTTTGGTTTCTTTGCAACCAATACTTTTTTTTTCTTTTTTAAAATAACAAACTACCTGCACAGTTTTACACATTAAAAGGCAATCTCCCTTTCAGGGCTAGATCAAAATATTATCTGTACGGGTGCTGCTAAGAGACCATGTATGTGTCAAATGACTGGGAATGTGCACATCACACGTAGACTTTTCTAATGAGGGGCTACAGACCCCCTGACATACCCTGGTCAATCCACACTTGTTTGTTTTTACTGCTGCTTGTGAAGCACAATCCTATTTACCTAAAGGCCAAATAACCATAACCCTTTCTTATCTCACTCTGCCCATGCCTGTGTGGCTCCTGCACACCCACTTCTCCAAACCCCCTTTCACCCAAATGCTTTTTGCTGTCTCCATAACTCCCTGCGCTGGGCTGTGATTTGTTCCCAGCCTTCTTTATCCCCAGCGTGTAAAGACACTCTCAGAATCAGGAAAAAATCTGTCCTAAAGCATCTTTCCTGAGCCGAAAAACTTTCCAAGCCACCTCTAAAACTCAGCTCCTTGCCATCATCACCGCGATGCAATCTCCATGATGCATCTTCACTCTCCTCCTCCTCCTCTCTCCGTGCTACCTCCTTGTGTAAAGGTTGATTTTGGTTCTGACTTGCACACACATATTAATTTATACACGTTTAGCACTTTGCTGGACTGGGAAGATAAACAGCTCTTCTGGGTATTGCATTCATCTTTGTGTATCTAGTTGCACACAAACAGCGATGTCGATCAGCAATATAGTAACATGACAGTGCAAGTAAATAATTTATCTATTCCCCTCCCCAGAAGGATTAAAGATTTATGCTAATTTTTCCTCTGTCAGAGCAAGAAAACAATTTGCATCTGTGAATTCCCACTCTCGTGATAGCTTGTATTAATCGGATGGAGCACAGATCCTCCGCCCTACATCGTGGCCGCAAAATTGCGAAACCACACTTCTGTAAAGAGAAGAGACTGTTCCGCGCCGTCAGAAAGAGAAACACGGCAAAAAAGCACAGCGAGTGATCTTCTTTCCCTATACAGTCCGATCAGCTCATTGTGCTTGACAATACAAATAAATGAAAGCATATTTTTTTCCACAGAAACCTTTACTTCTGAAGGAGCCCAGGTTAAACTGCTCTTAAATCTTCCAAGCTGATTCCTCCCTAACGTAACCTGGCACTCAAGTTTTCTGAGAGCTATACATTTCGAATAGAAAAGTGGTAATGTTAATATGCCAATATATATGCTAACATCCTAGATTCAAGAATACCGCTCCAGTGTGTTTCATATTTAGAATAAGAACAATTAAAATTCCATGTGGTTTCACTTATTTTGATGCAGAAGCCTCATTAAAAACCCTAGACTTGGGCATTTGCCAGGAGCCGACTAAAATGGCTTTGCCTTCGCGCTTAAAGAACAATTTTACCTGTGGCAGCTTTGCAGCTCTGCCATTTACAGCTGAATGCGCAACGTGGTCATTTCTCTTTTTGGGTTTACAGATGCCAGCTGATGCCAGTTAATGTTCCTTTCTCAATTAATAAGCTGCGCTTGTGGTTTGCACAAAACAAGGCAACAAATTTCTGCCAGGTTTACGGCACTTCGGCCAATCGCTTCCAATTATTATAGATCATAATGTATGGTGGACAGATTAACTCCTTGTGGGTGCAGAAAGCCGACATGTGCTTTAAAGGGTTATAGGATAATTTTATAACTTACAAATATCGCAATTCGCTTTGTCATTTTATGCTATAAGGTCACTACCAAAAAAGAAAAAGGTTCCCTTAGCTTATTGCATATGTCTGATAGGGAAATTCCCAGCACGTCGAGTCAATGCAGAATCACTGGATGCAAGAAAACAGGGCGGTGCTGTATTCAAAAGTCACTGAATACTCTGGCTCAAGGAAATTCAGCTACATATAGTCAAATATATTTACCAGTAGCTAAATGATTCGCTTGTGTTTTGGGGAACTTCAGTGTTAAGACATTCGTTGCAGCAGATACTAGATTTTGTGGGGTTTTGTTCAATAGTTTGATTCAGGCTGGGACACAGCACTAATTGATCGATTAAAATTGTTGTTTTTTCCTTCCTTAACATCTACGTCTAAGAATTATATGTGCAGCTTGGATTACTTAACAGCTGATAATATCTCCTCGTATGAAGTATGCCACACACTTCACATGAGGAGACGATTTTCAGTCTCTTACAGCTTTGCCAAACTTTAAACATTCTGGCTGAAATTGTCCATGCTGGGCGTCTGTCTCAGGCTAAATTGTGATTCATGCATTTATTTGTTTTTAAAATTTCAGCTGAAACTCTTCTGCTGGGAAAAATATATTGTTTTACTAATCTTAAACTCTGAGGAGCCTTCCTTTGAAAAGTTGTACCAGTTCCACGCTTTGAAGTACTGACTTGAACTTGGAATAGGAGTGGCTTTTGTGTGAGAGATGTTGCCATGAAAATGCAGCCAAATATGAACAAATCAGAAGCATTCTGCCTAAAAATGGGCAGAAGAGTCTGTGCCCCTACAAAGACACTTGTCTAGAGACTGGAATGAAACCCAGGAGTCCCAAGTCCCAGCATTTTTTCTGCAAATAAAGCTGAAACGGGGACATCCCCACCCAGTCTCCATCGAGAACGGGTCCGTCAGTGGCTCCGTTCACCGGAATGGCAGAAACCAACGAAAAAAGAACTAAATTATGGTCCATGTGGATGTTTGTATGATACTGCAAAGAAAAATCTGAGAAGGCAGGGTTACTTGGGGTTTGCTTTTTTAAGCAATCTGATGAACTATAAACACAACGGCAGACAAACAAAAGGGTATTATTAAGGTTACCAGTGAGAAAGTTAGGAAATACCAGAATTAAAGCTTCTTCTCCGTGTGCACTACGATACAGCGTTCAATTATGGGAGAAGATGCTACTGCCCTTACACAAACCCTCCTGCAGGCAGCACATGGGCTGACCTCCCCTGGACATGTCTCAGGGTTAAAGAACAGAGAAGATTATTGTCTATATATCACCCAAATCCACTGCTGGAAAAAAATCAGAAGGGGTGAAGTGAACAAAGGAAGGGAGACAGGATTATTTTCCCGAGCAAATGGGATTTTATACGTGTTTCTGCCACACAGCTCCTACGCGACTCAGTTGATATCTCTCCAAATCGCATTTTTACTTCTCTCATTTTCTTAGCCCGGCAAAGACGTCGGCTCCTGATTTGCACGTGCGCTAAATATTCACAACTGCAGCTGAAGCCAATGGGATCATAGATCTGAACATGAGGCTAAAGACAGAGAAAAGTTCATGCTGTAGGTGACACATAGAAGATGCACTGAATTACACGAAACCTCTGAGTCAGCCTCAGTACTCTTTTTAAAGCAGGTTCGTCCTTTCTTGGGAATATTGCACTGCAACAAACTATATATGAATGCTGTGGCAGAAATATTAGAGCAAAGCCCATCGAGAAATTAAGAATTCCTTCTGCGGAACAGAATTTAATGCTCTGCAATAAGCAAGGCCTGGGGAAATAGAAAGAACAAGAAGAAAACAAAATATTGAAGAACTGCTCATTAAGTTAGCACTGTCCATCCTGTGCACTGAATGAGACAGGAATCCCGTGGGAAAAGTATCATGTGATCCTGTAATTAAAATCTGTAATATAATGCATAAGCAGAATGAGGCTGATTTAAAGTTACACAGGCAACGTAAGTACTGAGATTTCCCAATTTCTGAGCACTCGGTTTTGCAGTCTTAAGGATTTTTTGCAACGTGCTGGGATGGGGGGGAGTGTTGTTTTCCCCAAGCATCCTTCTGTATCAGGGGGAGAGTGTCATTTTGCTCTTCATATCGTTAAATTCTCGTCACCTGCCACTCTTAATGAGTGTTTAGTGAACCACACACATCACGATCCTTCTCCTGCCTCCTTCCAAGCAAACCTCTGATTCTCCCAAGGTGCTGGACCACCTTTCCGCTGGATGCCGCTGCAGGAACCTGGGATCCCAAAGCACCTCCTCACCTATTTATTTGATTGGATATTAGGAATAAATTCTCCATGGAGAGGGCTGTGAAGCAGTGGAACCGGCTACTCAGGGAATTGGTGGAATCACCATCCCTGGAGGTGTTTAAAAGGTGCATAGATGAGGTTCTTAGGGAACGGGTTTAGCACCAGAGTTAGGTTATGATTAGACTCGAGGATCTTGAAGGTCTCTTCCAACCAAAATGATTCTACGAGTCTGTGATTCTATTCCTTGCCGTAGCCATGAGGTTCTGATCCTGCAAACCTACAACGGTGCTCAGCTTCGTGCCAGGGCTCAGGGACACTCTCACACATCCACGTGCCACAAGGGCAAGGGTCCTGCAGCACTGCAGAAATAATGCACAGCGCTCCTCCCACCCCAGTTCTCTTTTGGGATGAGCGTGCTTCCTCTGGATGCTTGCAACCATTTATCATAGGAAACTGGATGTTTTCAAATGCCCTTTCCCCTCTCTTTAAATCAGAAAAAAAATCAACAGAGGAAAAAAAAAAAAAGGTGCGTTTTACATCCTTTTTTTTTCCTTTTTTCCCCATATTACACCAAGCAAGTCTCCTGGCAAACAATAGCAAGAGAAAAGGTGTGAACTGCCCCCCCCCCCCCCTCTTTCCTTCACCTCAACAAGGTGTTAACTTCAAGGCCTAGTTGGGACCATTTAAACTCCAACATTATTAAGCACAGCAGCCTCACAAAAGTCAGAGGGAGGAAGGAAGGTTTTAACCCCTTCGGAGCCTCGCACACAACACGCAAGAACCTAAATCTCATTTCATCTCTTCTCACTGTCCCTCGGTACCCCAGTTCACACGGTAAACTGCACGCTTGTGCCTTCTGGTATTTAGGTAACAGGCCTTTGGCACCTAAAATACCACGGATTAATTTGCAGATAGATATTTTCACTGAATTTATGGCGCAGCACCTAAGCTCTTTGCTGGGAGAAACACCCCATAAATAACATAATTAGCAGCAATCATTAAAGTAACACTCATGCAAATAAAGGAGAGTGTTTCCCAAGCTGAACTGCTACATTGCTTAACAGCAAAATCAGGGTCTCTTTGCGCTTCTCCAGCCCAGGCTCCATCATTACCTGCTCTGCTCCCTCAGTAGGACTTTTCTGCTCAATGAATTGTGCTCAAATACGGTGATTTTCTTTAGGCATCTGATCTTGCTGGGTGACACTGTGCATCTAAAGGCTGCTGCCTGCACCTCAAGAGGTATCTCATCTTAAATTTAACATGAACGGGTAGAAATACCTCCCACATGCGGAAAAAAAGCAACAACAAACCCCTCCTAGATGGACTGTTTGGAGGCAGAAACGGAGCTACGAAAAGCCTCTTATCACCGTCTCATTTATAGGTGTTTCTCCTTGTGAAGCTTCACTTACGCAGGACTCATAAACCCTTCTGACGAGAGCCACAGGAGGGGGACAAGTGGTCACACTACAGGAACACATCCTCGGCTTGCGGTTGTGACCTGCCACCCGCGGGTGATGCGATGGTCTGATGGGGACCCCCTCAACTTCTCAATCTTTGCTGTCTCAGTGATTTCAGTCACAGCTGTCACAGGTGATGGGCAGTATATCACCCCCCCGGCTTGTTTAAAGTCTCAGGCTACCTTTCCATTATGTTGGAAGCAAAAAGTACATCATGTTTTCTGGAAATAAATCTAGCAGCTCTGCAGCGCTGCATGGCACAAACGCGCCGATCGCCCCTGGTTCGGATCTCCCCGACCCTTCCTGCCTGAATTTCAGCTGCTGCTGCTTTTTCGCCCAGCCAAAAGGCATCAGAAGGAACACTGGAGGCTCTTCTAGGATGGCAACCTCAGCGGTGTTGTCTGCAGCAAGGGGGGGAAACCACAGGCCGAGAGCTGCGACGCGCGCACGGCGATGGAGAACGTCAGTACAAGAACCCCGTATAAATCCACCGAACGGGAAGATAATATACATCAAGAATAGCAGTCTACTTTAGTACTTTTTTTTTTTTTTTTTAAGAAAAATGTGCCTCAACTATCCAGTATAAATATTTGTTTCCAATGTTGTCATGAATTGTACTTTTCCACTGCATGCTAGCAACTCAGAAATACCATCTGATCCTCAGACACAAAGAAACTGTTTTGCAGAGGCCGGTGGGGGGGGGGACAGGACAGGGGGAAAGCCCTTGGCATTGCTCTGTAATTTCACCCTTGCAACCCCTCTTTTTTGTTTGTCCCCCCGCCCCAAATTTTCCTTTCCAATCTCATTCAGCTAACACGCGTCCCTCCTGAGGATGAAGGACAGAGGGTTCCTTGCTGGTTCTTGATTAAGGTTTTTGTTGTTGGTTTTTTTTAAGAAGTCGGGAAGGAAGATATTCTTTGAAACTGGATCTAGTGTAGGATGGGAGCCAGCACACAGGACACCGTGTCTTTCAGCGAGGGCCACACACAGTGCCACTCCAGTCATATGACTTCTCTGTCACATCCTGAAGCCATTTCCAGCTCGTGTGCGAGTTTGTACTCCCATTTAGAAGAGGATGGGATATATTGGGAACACACATATGGAAACACTTTCAGGGAATCAGTTTCCATGAAATCCATAATGAGCCAAGTGGCTTCAGATGTGGCAGCGTGCCTCAGATTAGCCAAAAAAAAAAAAAAAAATTAAAAAAAGAGAGAGAAAAGAAGGACAAATCTACCCTTTCAGCCCTTATTTCAGTTCCAAGGGAGGAAAAAAAAATAAAAATAAAAGCCACTAATGACTTACGGCTACCAAACAGGGACCCACAAAAAAAATATATATATAACTAATGAGAGCAGTCCTCTCCCCAAAAATGGTGCCACTATCGGTGCTCCCCAAAAGCCGTTCGGGCAGGACGCCCACCCCGTGATAACGTGTGCGGGCAATTAAGAGCGTTTCCAAAACCTGCACTCGGTGATAAACTGTTTGTTAAGTAAATCTCCCGAGAAAGGCTGGATCCAGGAGGGGTGTCCTCTGGGTGGGGTTGACTGTACCTGGGCCACGTTAAAAGCAGGATTGATGTTGGGGATGATGGGTCGGGTGCTGGGCAGTGATGGACATCACCTGCCTGATGTGCTCCAGTCAAGAGCAAACCCCTGGTGCCCTCACAGCCATCTGGAGCCCACAGGCCGAGCCCTGCCGATCCCAAATGGCACAGCAAAGGCACAGAGGACACAGCAGTCCTGGACTGGAGGGAATCGGCCAGCTCGTCCCGGCGAGGATGGCGCTGGAATAATTTTTTGCGTGGCCGAGGAAGCGGGAAGAAGCACGGGGCAAGTGGCAGCAGTTCAAATGGGAACCGAAGAGATGCTACGTGCATCCCTGTGACAGCCAGCCGCGCTTTTATCACGAGAGAAAAAAAAAGAAAAAACAAAAGCAAAACAGGAATTTGGCTGCTAATTGGGGCCGTATCCTACAAACCCTACTTTTCCTGACAAACAAATGACTCCACAAATAGCCCCTCTGTTTTCAATAGGGTTATTTGCGGTAGGAGGGACCACCCAACACGAGAGGACCAGGTCCTCTGCTCCCTCGCTCCGCCGCTCACTTAAACCTTCCCCAGCCAAATCCGAACACAAAAATCCCCACGAACGGCAAAGGCTTTTCCTCGCTGCTGCTGGAAAAGCCCTGGACGAGCAGTTCTGTGGAAAGGTCTCGTGTGCTATTAATACGATGCTCTCCCCGGCTTCCGCCTCCGAAATGGGGATTTGCGATTTGTTTCTCGGGCCGCTTCTTTCCACCCGAGCCCCAGCGCACTAAACTAACTCAAAACTTCTGCATCAAGGAGAAGGTCTCTTTTAAAGTTTTGTTTGGCTTTGCTTTCAAAGAGTTGTCTGTATATTTTAGAATATGTAGAATTTGCCTTTGATTTAAACCTCTCCCTTAACAATAGACAAGAGACGATTTCTCTACTGAGCAATTTAAACAAAAACAAACATATTTTGGTTACCCAGGCCTTGTTCTCAAAACGCCTTTTTTGCCTTTTTTTTTCAGAGAAGAATCGAACCCTACAAATTGTTACGCTTCTGGCCAAAAAAACTTGAATTCACAAACAGAGATAGCCCAATTTTTCTTTTTTTTCTCGGACAATATCATACAGGAAGAAAAGGCACCTCCCCAGCCCCCAGACATCCATAAAACACGAAACCACCTCATCTAAGCAATTAAAACCACATTTTTTTCCCCTCCAAAATAACTTCATTTTCAGCTTTGGTCCCTGTCCACATCCAGGGCCACGATGTTGGGTTTTGGTTTGGTTTTTTTTTATCCTCCCTGATATAAAAGTCCTGTGTTCCCGAAGGGTGAACAGACACCCCTCGTCCTGTGGGGAGGCAGCTGAGAGCGGCTGCTGATGTTGGAATAGCAGCCGCTCCAGAAAGGATGAGGGTCCATTAATCCACAGAGAGCTTCTGGGTACCAGAGAAATAAGAGGGGAGATACCAGGGAGGCATTTCCATCTTAGGTTAAGGATTTTAGCAGCAGGCGAAATAACGCTGTTGGAGTGAAAACAGTGGAAAATAACTCACCCAGCGACGGCCAGAGGTTTTTTTTCCTTACAGTGAGAACATAACATTTCCCCCAAGTAACACGAACAGCGGCAACGTTAGGCCGTGATAAAATTGTCAAACACGTCAGCGTGACTCAGGACCTGCTGGTCAAAGGAATTTGGGGAGGCTCAGGGTGCGAAGGAGCCCTGCGGGGAGTTGTGGGGGCGAACATCGCATCTGTCTCATGGGGCAGGGATCTGTTCTAGCAAGAGCTGCTGCTCTCGTACCTAAGGGTCCCCAATACCAACCAGCGCAAAGACCTGCGGGAGTTCCAATCCACGCATTTAGGCACTCGATGCCCGATAAAATACCAAAGTGCCACCAAATTCAGCAGGACACAGTTCGCTAAACACGGTTGTACAGCAGGGCTAGAGGTCCCGTCTCCATTTTTATATTCAGCATCACACTATTTAAACAATATATAATTTTCAATCTCATTTAATAAAAGCAGTGTAAAGCCCTCCATTTATATTTTTTTTTCAGTCATTTCAGACCCAGCCTGAGTTTTCTTGCTAAGTTAAGGCAAATTACTGCGAGCTGAGTTTCAACCCATTATAAGCTTGTCCACACAGCATCTCCATGCATCAGCTGAGCTGCAGATCAAACCAGCCCAACTTCGAACACCTCTCAATAAACGCTTCTTCTCTATAGGCTGAATATGGTTTTTATCCTCTCAGGAAACTGGCGATGAGAAAAAGAAACAGATCTTGATCTGTAACGCCTCACATAATAAACACTCTTTAGGTTGCCTGCAATATAGCAACTTCAGCTATACTGCTAGCAGCTCAAATCACTATAGATGGTCTGAACTTAACACCCAAGTTACCACGTCTCAGATAAACCACAGTAACAGTCATTTGAATGGCCACAGCTCATGGTAAATGTGACATACTATAATTCCCTAACAGATGATTAAGATAAGACTCACCGCCTTGCGCTTGCCATAGGCTGTAGAAATGCACACTCCTACCAAGGTCTAACTAAGCCTGTAGTTAAGTCAGGATAAGCTGACTAGTCTCTGAATTTGCTTTATTTCAAAAGAGATCCTGGACAACTTCGAACCAGGTTGGTTAAAAAAATAAATGTATCATGGAGATATTGCACAGGACATTGAAAAAAAAAATAAAGCAAAAGCATGTTATTTAGAAGTTTAGAAAGCCCATTTATCCATTAAAACTGTTATTAAAGCTCTTGAAAGGGGAAATGTGATGCATTGCTTTCTGGCTCTTGCTATTGATTTGCTTTGTGTCTTTGGGCATATAATTTGATTTTCCTGGCTAAATTTTGCTTGCTATAAGATGGATATTTTAATACTTCATATTAGCCAAGCGACAAAGGTCAGTAGCACAGTTCGGAAAATACTATGAAATCCTTTGTTGGAAGATGTTGTAAAGTTAGAAAGATTAAAGGCAAAACCCTTTCAGACATTTTTTATAAGCTCTTCCACAAGTGAAAACACAGAAAAGTGAAAGTCAAACAAAGAAAAGAGAAATTTGCTTAAAATAAACGTCCATACGCAACCCCGGTATCTGAAATTAAAAAAAAGAGGCGTGCAAAGTCAGCCTGAATTATTGCCTTGTTGCTTTTGAGAAAGCAAGGGCTAGAATCGCTTTCAACTAAAGGTCCCCCTGGCTCATCTGCAGAGCAGACCGGAGAGGCAGAGCCGGCCCGGCTGAGCCCCGGGCTCTGCGCTCCGGCTCCAACGCGCCTGGAACCGTTTCATCCGTGGGCAAGCAGCCTGTCCTCAAAACAGCTCCAAACCAGCCTGGCCCACCTACACAGGCCAGGCCAAACTAGGAACCGGTTGGGTTTGGACTACCCTTAAACCCAGCTTCCTATCTAATTTTGGAATCTAATGCGACGGCTCCGAATTAGGCTCCGGTGGTACTTAGATCCTCCCTCGTGCTTCTTTTCACCCATTTTTTAAAAAAAAAAAAAAAAAAAAAAAGACACGAATTGGCTTTTAGCAGGAATCAAAACGAAAACAAAAACAACCAAAAAATCCCTTTAGAGGGAGATATTTGAGAGAGGATGAGGGAAGAAAGGGGGAAGCGAGGTGCTTTTTTCCCATTGCCAGGATTCCTGTGTGGCTCCTCCGGCAGTGCCAGCATCCACATCACAGCTCCCGGGGCTTCCTCCGCGGGGCTTCTGCGAGACGCCTCTTCCAATGAGCCATTTCATCCCGGGCTCACGCTGCAGGGATTTGGGGCCAGCAGCCCTCCCGGTGTTTTTGAGGCACTTGCTTGCCTTCCTATTTGGTAAACGAGTCACCTTTGCAGAAGGCCTAATTTTCAGCCCTCAGTGCCTAGTCCGGACACCAGCCCGTGTAATCTGTGCCCCAGAGGCTATTTAAAGGTTTATGCTCTTTCTCACAGAGGTTTCTACTCTATACCCTCCCTCTGTCGATGCTGACAAACCCTACACAGCTCCAGGTCTATTCATCATGCTGCAGTGATGACCCCCACTTCAGCCCCATTCAGAAGCCTCAGGATATTTTGAATGTACTCATAAAGCCCCCATCACTTCTCAAGCGTTTATTCATATATTCTTTTATAACGTTAGCTATGACTTCCTTTGTTTTTAAGTTTATTTTCTAAAAATCTTTTAACTGCCCTGAAATGATCTATTTCAACCTTAATGAAGCTTTTTGGCTGGGATTTTTCCTTCTTTGGGACATGGGTTTGATTTTTGTTTTCAATGGCAGCAATACACACGGCTAGTTGGCTACACTTAAGAGGAACGACCTGCAGATGTTTAATCCTATTTCTGCACAGAAGGGCACAGATCATACGATCTCATGAGGTCCCCATCAGTCACATATGGCTATGACACTAGAGACCTATAGGAAATACAGAATTGATCTAGCAGTTCCTCTGGGGTTATTCCCACCTGCTTAAGGGTAAGTAGATTCACAGTGGTCTATCAACAGCTATTAAATACAATGATTCAGATATAAACCTCCAGCTTTGGAAACCCCTATAGCTTGGGAATATATATATACATTCTGGTTTTGCACCCGAGGGGAAATGACCAGCCACTTTTGGCCATGCTGAGAAGGCAATGGGTCCTGGATGGACCCTTGGTCTAAGCTTGTGGGGCTGATCTTCTGCCCCACTCAGTGTTTTCAGTGACGATGCCACTGCTGTCACCTGGCTGGCTCTCTTATGTCTCTTCAATTCCCTCTGTATCCTGTTGTACGCCTTATAACCAGTTGCACTGTGTTTAAGAGTGTAAACTCAACTCTCTTTTTTATCCTCCTCTTCTTTCCCTGTACAGCCCTTAGCTCAATGGGATCAGACTTCCAGATGCTACAGCAATACGAACAATATTAGCAGCTGCTGCCTGTCGCGAGGTTGGCAGTGATTCCAGCAAAGGCCCATTAGCTCCTCACAGATACAACCATCACTTTGATGACTGAACCGCATCACCTGCAGCAGCCAAACTTGGGGGCTCCAGCTCAAGCCAAAATCTCACGCGAATCCTTGTCAAATGACCTGGCAAAGGGACTGACCTCCAGTGCATGGAAATCTCCTTTCAATCTCGCATTCAGCTTTCAACACGACACAGAATGTGATTTCAGCACAGCATTAAATACGGCAAGATGTTTTTTGCAGACATCTATCACCTAAAAATGATGTGCTTTATACATTTGGCCTCGTATCTGTGCTGCAATCCTCTTTTCCAAGCAAGCCCATTGCGCAGCTTCATTCTATAAACTTCAGCTGGCGGCTTCATAATACGCTGCCAATTCTAGACAGTTCTTGTTTAATAGAAAAGGGCATAAAAAAAGCACTGATGCCTATGGATCAGACAGCTATAGGCCAGTTAACTATTAAAAATAACGAGTGGAAACCACACATGTGGCATCAGTAGAACTTCTGTAGGGACTTTTCATCTAAATGAAAGAGGCTTTGTGGGTACCACTTCTAATTCAAGCATACCACCTTCCACTTCTTACTGCCAGAGAAATGTGGCGTTAAGAGGCAGAAAGATCGACGTGAGATGCCCTATCCCTCCATTTTGCTCTCAGAACTGATCCTTGTTTTAAGTCCTCCAGGTCGTTTTTCTCTGCTGGTGTTCTCCTTCTCTCATCACGGTTGCTCCTCTTCCTCACAAGAGCCCAAGGAGGATTTCTCCAGCTGCCTACACTCAGCGCTTCTATATTACAAAATAACATATTACACCAAATATTCACGGCTGCCACAGGAGGTGGTCAAGGTCAAGTGGGTGGTTGGAGAGCCCTTTGAGAAAAACGACCAAGAACCTTGGAGGTGACACAGCACCCTGACTCCTCCTTCTCAAGCACCTTTAAAACACAAAACCCCTGCATTAAATGTATGATGCCTATTTTGCCAGAACTAAACTTCTTCATGCAATGAGAGCATTGCCTGGTTCAAGTAATCCCAAGGGTTTCCACTCTCTATTTGCAAATTAGCCTATGGAATCATTACGAACATGGAGAGCAAAGGGGCTGCCCTTTCCAGATGTCTGCTACACAACAGGGCCACAGCTGGAGCTCTACTCCTTGCTTTTCAGAGCAAATGCTCACTAAACTTGAAAGAAGAAGCACTCGCGACTATAGCTGTGCTTCTTAAAATTAAAGGTTAAACCGTGTATGAAAACTAGGGAAGGATGCATATCTGTCTGTCCTATTCCTGTACCTCCATCTAGGGTAGCGGGTGAGGAATTAAATTCATTTTGTTAGCAAAAATGGAAGGGACTCGATAATTGGGCAAATAAAAAAAAAAGCAGAAAAATTCCTAAAGGGATCACAGAAGCCCACAAAGTCAGCGAAAAATGCTTTCTCAGTGTGTTTTTTCAGGCGGGTTGAAAAAGTAGAGTCCCACCAGTAATTCAACCCAAAATAGCTCAGTTTTATCGGATATTGTAGGTGTTTGGCTGATTAGAGAAGGGAACTTCCACTACTTGATAGACCATAGAGAACCCGTAGCGAACTTAAATGACCAAAACATTTTTGCACAGTGCCCCTCCAGCCTCCTCACAAGTCAAACCAATGTGTGTCCCAGAATATCGAGTTCCCTGTGGCTTCTGCCACCTCCCTGAGACCCACCAGAGCGACCTCCTTTCTCGACCATCTTCTTGTCTTATCTGTCACCACGACAAAACCTACAGGAACCCACTCCAGCCACAGAACTAAAAAGCGGTGCTGCAATCTGGCAGGCAAAGTTATAGCAAGTTCAAATGAGTGGAAACTAAAGCTGGACAAATTCAGACCAGTAATCAGACCCACATTTCCAAAGAGGGCTTAATTAGCATCTGTAACCGAAGGTTGTGGTGGATTTTGCTTCCCTGGAAATTTTTAAATGAAGACCAACTGAGTTTTAATTCTTTTTTTCTCCAAGGTTATCTTGAAGTTCAAATGAGAGCTAATTTGGGGAAATCTCAGAGCTGGTTTCAAAACAGATGATCACAGGGGCTTCACTGTATTAATAACCTATGGATCTATATATCCATGGAAAGCTCTTTATATCAAATTATTCTCCCTTAAGCTTTGTAGATGAAGCTCCACCATTACTAAAATTCCTGACCCTCCACAAAAACTTGTTGGACACAGAAGCACCACCGTGTGGGTGCAGGATCGGGTTCCCCCCGAGGGGACCCTGCACCATCTGCACACCAATCTTGAGGACCCGGGGAACCTGTCCCAAGTTTGGGAAGGCATCTCCTGCTTTGATCCCTTCCCTTCCTCTTTTTGAGTCAGTCTGCAAGCAAATATTAAGAGATTTCCAGATTAGCGTCCCCAAATACCCTCCCTTAATGCATATAAAATAGTTCCTTCTCTCTTAATAACATCCTTTATGAGCCACGTGAAGGTGTGACCTTCATTTTAACTCGTTCATCTTCTTTGCTGCCTACGTTGTTTTCTTTTGCACAACCAGAGAAAGCCTGAACCGCTGCACGGCTCTTACCTTCGGTCACCAGTATCAGCCCAGTATCACCAATATCAATGCTCTTTTAAATCTGACAACCAAACTGGCATGACACAAGATCCTCTTCTGCTAAAACATCCATCGAGAGGGGAGGAGATTTGGGCATCTGTAAAACGGGGCCAACAACCATTACTAAACCACTTCAAAAAGGTGTTGTGAAGTTCTGCTAAGCTCTAACGCTCCCTTCATGATCAAATTCTGCGTGCCCAGTAATGTGAGGAAATTTGACCGAAAGTCAAGGCAGCTCCAGGTATTTCTACAAGCAGCAGTTTTTGTTTCTTGAGTTGTACTTTTTAGTTGTAAGGTTCATAAAATTTGGCAGAGGATGATACTTTTCTGCCTATCTTGTAGCAACCACATTCACACTTTAACAACAAGCAAATTCTCCCACATTTTATGGAACCGCTTCATAAATTCAGCTTGTGCAATTAATCGAACCAAATTCAGTGCAACAAAGACTCCAGGCCACAGAGAGTTAAGGGCAAAATAAGTGATCCAGATCACCTTGCCTGATTTGCTGCATCTACCAGAGAGCTTCAAGTATGGAGTTAGATTGATGCTCCCTATCAGGACACACGTGGTCCTGCATCAGCCACCAATGCTGGCTCCATCCTAGGTAGAAAACCAACAGTGATTCCACCAGGGGAACGGAGAAACCATCATACGCCTTTGCACAAGGATGAAACAAAGAGCTTGGTCTTCCAGCCTTCCAGTTAGGAGCTTATTGGCTTTATTGGGAGCACAGATCTAAGTTATGGCTCAGGATTTGGCCCTTTGGAAGTCTGGAATCAAGCGCCCGGTTGCCCCATTAACAATTAGCATTCTGTTTACAAAACCCAGCAGAGTCAGTAAGAATAATCATTACAAAACATGCTCAGACTGTGATTCCGGTTTGAGTTAATATAATTTTAATGAGTTCTTCAGAAAAGGCCTGGCACTTATGGAAAATTTCCTTAATTAATATCAGACCTTAAATTAGTAATAAAAAAAAGCCCTGAATATCATTTGGTCTCAAGCTGGAACTAAAGTATGTTTTGGCATCATTACTAACTGTTAGCAGCAAGTTCTGGAAACAGATGCAAATCTTGATATGTGTCCTAAATATAAAACACATTGCAAAAAAAAAAAAGCTCAGATAAAAATATATCTATACATCCACATATATTTGAGTGTGCTATTTCCTGTCTGTATCAGCAACAAATTTATTCCATTTAAAAACATTCCACTTGTTTCTTTTTGGTATTTTTTAAATCACTTATTTCAGGAATAAAACTCTTTTCCTCTGCTTTCATTCTTCCTGTTTATTTCCTCTCCTGACAACCGTTTTGAGTAAACGAAAAGGGCTTAAAGACGCACATTATAATATTCAAACGTCTGAAAATCGGCCCACTTGTTTTACCACCTAAATATGGGTATAGGTGCCTAATTTGAGGCCACCCACGCTAGAAAAATTTGGCCTTCGTCCTTGAGGTAGGGATCATGCAACGCATCTTCGGGACAATTACTCCAATGAGAGATTCAACTCGGCAGAGAGGCCGCTATTGAAACCCCATAGGCGAGTGCCAAGGTGCTGAGATTCCCAGGTGGCACCAAGTGGGCAGGAAACTAAAAATGGAAAACCTGCGGTAAACAAAATAAATAGAACCACTGAAAAATAATGAGAAGAAAAAAAAAAAAGACAAGTTACAAGTTTAGGGAGGGTAGCAAAATGACCGTGTTGTTTCTGAGGACCCGAGCTCCCCCAAGTTCTTTACTTTGCTTTAACGCGGTGTCACCTTGCAGGGAAAGCATTGAAAATTAACTTGGAGAAATGGAGACAGAGACAACCTTGAGTCTTTCACCTTCCATTTAAAAAAATGAAAAAAAAAAGAAAGAAGACAGAGCGAAAATTGTTATAGTCACCAAGAAAAACACCACAGCATAGCGAGCACACCAGAAACTGAGCTGGCTTCTTGGGTTTGCCAAGAGCCTGAGACAATATTGCTGAAGCGTGAACTGCTCATTCATTTCAGGAGCTGCTCACACCAAGGCCGTTGCTGGCAATAGCCACAGTTTTAACCATTTCTCTGCCCTCCTTGAGCTTGTAAAGAGGAAAAGAATTGTATTTTGGAGACAGCATCAATGCCTTCAGGGTCCAGTCCTGAAATGTGGTTATTATCCACAATATCTAATGAAGTTCGTAGCAATTAGGGGATGCAAGAATAGCTACTTCACATGACTGTAGGTTTTACTTAGTGCCTGTAAAGTTTTCTTAGCTCCCTAGAAGAAGATAGACAACATTTCTTTCTTAAGTTAATAATTTTCAAAGACCAAATTTCCCCCCAAAAAGGGAAAATCCTTATTATAAAGACCATACAAGTACGTGACATCAAGCAAAATCCAAGGTAATCCACATTCAGGGTTAGAAACCCAAGATGATGACTAGTACAGGACCTCAAGAAAACCAAGCCCGTCACTGTGAGCCACTTTTTTCATTAACATACAAACACTAAATCCAGAGGTTCAGCTGGAGATGCTTCCATTATATGCGTTCTTTTTATTTTAAGACTTGCAGGCTTACAAGAATGAAAATTAAATTATGTAAAGGAACAGTATTGGCACTGATTAGGGCACGGCTGGCATTAGCAGGGTTGTGTTTCTTTCTACTTGCCAGCCCCCAGTGAACTGGGAGGAATTCAATATCCAATGATGGGCCAGGATGGTCCAAAACGATGCGGAGATTATCTACAGAGCGAGGCAAATTAATGGGAAGGTTTGGCTACTCTCAAACTAGCAAACGGCCCAGGGTTAGGGCCCATTTTCTGGCCCTAAATCCAGCCAGGATAGTCTGGCCACAGCTGTAATTTAAATCCTTTTAGCCTCCGCGATGGGGTGGCTGCCTCCAGGCTCCCGATGGGAATGGGTTTGGGACTTGCTCATACCCAACCCACAGCTGGGACCTGCTCGGGAGCGTGCTGGCCAACCCTGCTCAAAACCAACCTTGCTGGCAATTTAACAGTACCGGCGTTTTAACAGCTCTTTAATTGGTTAAGATGTTCCTTTCTGGCCATTTTAGTTCAGAGGAATGAGTTTGCAAACTTCTTTTGTTTAGAGGCTGAGCCTAGCGTGTCCCTCAACTGCCTCAGCGTGTCCCTCATCTATCTCAGCGTGTCCCTGTTCAATGACACAGTAAATGTAAAGACAGCAAAACCCACCCTGCATGCTACACGATCTCCAACACGTGGGACAGGAGAGTTTGGGCACGGTGGCACGAGGCCATATCTCCGACTGATAACTGGCTGTGAAGAGTGCGAGCCCAAGGCTAGAAAAGGTAGGTTTGGTGATTTGTCCCACTATTCAGCTTTAGTTTTAATTTTCTCCTTTGACATATAGGTGCTTGTCAAACACAGTTTGTTAGGACAGACTCTTCCACAGCCAGTGCTGAACGTGTTCATGTTACCCTTGCAAGGATTTGGAGCATCTTAAGGCCTTGACTTCACAAAAAGCAAGAGACTGGCGTTTAGGCAGAAGGTTCAGGAAAAGTGCAGGGGAAGAAGAAGTCTCTTCACGTCCCTTCTCAGGAGTATTCTCAATAAAATTAAATTCAAGCTCAAACCCCGCCATCGCAGAGCAGGTAGAGGTCAGGGTGAGGCAGACCACGGCAGGGTTAAACCAAGTCTGAAGTGTAACAAGGCTGTGATACGGATATGTTTATAGGACAGTTCAATCATCTCCTAAACCACCTCACCAAAGGCAGACTATCAGATCAGACGTGCCTGTACCTGAACTACTCACCTAGGCTCGCTTTAGAGCCCGTGGAGAGAAACAGGCTCTCCCAAGGCATTGCCAGCAACCAGTAAAGCTCATCTGCAAACCAGTCAGGTCCTGCAAATGCCAGTTTGTCCCCGCTAACTCAAGAGGGAGCTGAGGGCAGCTGTCTCAGATATGCGTGTCCACCCTGGGGACATCTATACCTGTACATCTATAGACCTCTTGTGACTGCAGGAACAACCCGACCTGTACTCCCTGCTCTGAACCTTGCATGTGCTGAGGACTTGCTGGATCAGTCCCAAAGCTTGATGCACAACGGCTGTGATGTGTACTTATATGAATCATATACATTAATTACATAATAGACACTCATGCTCCCCATCCCACATGCACTTTGGTTATGCATAGGACACAAAGGCTGCGTGCACACACTATGAATCACGCAATAAGACTACGTCCCTCAGGCAAAACTCTCTAAAATGACCATGTTCTTATATTCCCATGGTTTCCACTACAATATTATTTAATTAAGAATATTAATCTGCTGGGCCACCAACTTTCACTGTCTTCTGGGGAAGTCTGAGCAGGCAGATATTTTAATAAAATATGGAGAATCCTGCTCTTTTTATGACTGAGCTGGTGCAATAAGGTAAGTCAGTTGCATGGCCTCGTGAGCTTATTTTTTATTCATTATTGATATGAACATGAGACTTATGCACCAGAGAGATCACCGGTTGAAAAGCTGCATGAGTGATGCCGGGTAATATTTTTTTGCTTTGCTTTTCAGCTATTGCTGCTGATTACTGCCCAAATATGTGTGACGCATAGTTAGTTGTACCGTGCTGCAAATACAGCACTAGCGCCCGTTTGGAGAATAAAAGATGAATATTTGAATTTTGCCAGCTGCGGGCACTCATTTGCACGTGTCTGCAGCATTCATGCAAATGTTCCAGTTGTGCAAAGAAATCGGTCTAGACGCTGACAGGACCAGTTCAGCCCGAATGACTCCTCGGGGTTGCAGCCTGGTGCCCTTTTCCCCCCTCTCATGGATGGAGAACTGCATGAACTGTCCTACAACCGCAAGATTTTTTTGATCCTCAACCTAATCTGTGATGGGAACACAGTTGTCCTCATCACCAAGAGACGCCCCCATCTCAGGATGGGGGGGAACACCATTGTTTTGGCCATGGATGTGTTTCTGGTCATGGGAGTACCAGCAAAAATAGCTCTTGAGGGCTGCCATTGACAATACAACCAGGAACTGCTCTTTTGAAGGACACATTGCTTTATTAGGTGGTAGATTTTCAATATCTGAGTGAGGACAACTTCAGCAGTGGCCTAGGCAAAGCCATGGAGGGCTGTGGAAAGGCTGGGTGGTGTGAAATTGAGGCAGGTAGGAAGGCCTGTAGGTGCGACATCCAAGGCCTAAGGGGGAAATTTTACCCATTTTTCCTCCTGCACGATGTTAAGCAACAGGCAGTAAATGTGCCATTCATTAAAATTACCTTGTATACTTTTAAGAGCCTTGATAACCAGATTTCTGCCACTGTATCGGGAAGCAAACTTTGTTTTTATTCAAGGCCTTGTAAAAGTCTAATTTCTCCCTCATGCACTGGAGGTGCCTGAAGTTTTCTAACATTTTTAGTGCTTCTTAGCAGGCACTTTTACCCCCATCAAAGCTCTGTTCTCCTCTGAAAGCAGTGTCAACTAACTGAGTGGAGATTCGTGTTTCTCCGTGTGCGAGGGATGAACTTGGTGCTGTAACGAGCAGTTCTAAACTTGCATTTTTCTCTCTATTTACACACTTTTGTGTGTAAAGCGGATCCTGCCTTCCCTCCCTGCGGCACTGCTAGGTAGAAACCCTTGAGAGAAACCTCAGGGTTTGCAGCTGGGGCTGCAACGTGTCTCTTTGCAGCCTGAGCATCAGAGCTCGTCCTCCACCCAGCAACACTGCTCTGTATTTCTGAACATGAGGAAACACTGCAGACAACCTCTGGCACTTGTGGGAGATCAAAGTCCCCTTTTCCAATCTTGAATCTAACTGGAAGCAAGTTCCCCGCTCTGGGAAAAGGAAAGAGCATCGCAGAGGCGTCGGTCGAGCCCCCAGAAGATGAAGGGCAAGGAGCGTGAAGGCAACCGACTGTAGAGTACAGCAGAAAAGTTCAGTCCGCGGCCACACAATGTACACAGACGGGTCTTTTAGTCATTCTGCCTGTGCCCACATGCCAGGCGCTCACGTCTGAATACACACAGACAAGGGCTGCAGGGCAAGTACTCGGTGCTACAGCTGCCGAGGTCCCAGCCGAGCCTCTCCTGGAGGTATTGCTGGGGGCACAATTGCAAAAATAACCAACAACACAGACCATCGGGAGGCTCCGACTCAAAGGGAACCTGTTTCGGGCCAAACAAAGCATTTCCTCAGCATCAAGCCCATCAAGTTTTTTCGAACGAAGTCAGCGCGTTGCACGGAGAGCCCGCAGGAACCTGCTCCGCTGCCCGCCAACCCACGGCCCACACGGGGCTGTTTGGCATCTCTGAGAAGGCAGAGCGCGCTAGGACCGCGGAGGGTTGGTGGTTTTTTTTTTTGCAGATGTTTGTTTGAGAAACAAAGCTTCCCTCCCCCAAGATGAAAGAAATCAAGGAGTCTATGCTAATCCAATGCTACAGGCCTGCTGGCTGAAGTTCAGCTTGTCAGTGATGCAGCTCAGTGGAGTGATCAACATTTCCAGCGCTATGAGCTTGGTGGAAGGGGAAAACACGAAAAACACGACGGCAAGAAATTCACCTGGCTGCGAGTCAAACAGGTGTATGGCAGCAGCATCCAAGATTATAATAATATCTTGCAAACATGCAAAAAGTAGATGTAATAAGACTGATTCTTTGGTTTTCATTAATGAATCATAAAGACTTTCTTTACATTACACATGCTTTCTTGGCATACGCTGCTAATATTTCCACACTTGCAAGGTTGGAGTTTTAATACTGAGCCTCCCTTCCCTAAGGTTCCTCATTTTTGGCAAGATGTACAAGGTGACTGTGTGCCATGACAGGCTCTATCTTACTTTGGGGCAATCAGATTACTTCACACAGATGGTTTTATCACTGAGACCATTAGACATGAATTGCACAGTATGTAAATGTACATTTGTTTCATTATAAAAAAAAAAGTCTCCGTTCCTCGCTGCTGTCTTGTCTATGCTCCTAAACGTATTTCTTCTCTCCTGCATCCTCCTAAAGCACAATTTGTCCAATCTTTACCCTAAAGTGACTCAACTAGTTTCTGATAGACATCTTAAGTACACATTAACTAAGGAAACAGGCTTTCTTAAGCTACTAGATTGAAATGCAGGAGAATGAACCTTAGCCTTTACTATTGAAGAAATAAAGGCACCTATCTGTCAGGATGCCTAACATCACACACACCACAAAAGTAAAGCACCAAAAAATAGAGAATATCACAATTACATTAAAACATGCAAGTGAGCATCCTCTTATAGGAGGGAAAAAAAAAAAAAGGAGAAAATTTGTTCACAGAATCAGGTTCACAATTAAAAAATAGTCTGATCTGAAGTGGACCTAGACACATTCAAATGACACATGCTCAGAGCAACACAGCAGCTCTTTCACTTTAAAAAAAAGGGACTTTGACCCCCTGCCCACTGTGCAGTAACCCTGTATCACCAAGTGAGCTTTGCTCTTCTTATTAAGGTTTGTCTGAGGCCACGGAGGCAGCACCTGCCAGTCCTGCTCCTTATCTGCGTAATCGTTTTAGGCAAAACGCGGTCTTTACCTGAGAGGCGTCTGGGCACATCGGTGATGGCTGGAAGTCCTGTCCCTCGAGTGGAGGACAGGGGAGTCGTGGAGTGAATGGATGGTGAAGTCATCTGGCTCAAGTAGGATGGATAAGACTGGTCATAGGACCATGGCGGGGATGACTGCGCCTGCCTGGGGTCTAGGGGAAAAGAAACAAGAAAATATTTTAAAAAGGAAGAAGAATTTTAGTGCATCAACAGCCTAATTGTCACAGGGGAGATTACTGAACATACACACATCAGTGCTATAAGGAATGAGAATGCAATGAAACACAACCTGCTCCTCTAGGACTCAACCCCTTCAAGTCTCGCCCTGTGCTTTTCCCCTTCCATAACAATTTTTTGGGGAAACGAACGGAGCATCCTGGTGTCTCTTGTCCAGGTTTAACAGCGTGTTATACCAAGACTCGCTAGTCCTCATGGATTCGGACAGATAAGCAGGTAGCAAGTATGAGACCCAGGTCTGAGCTTAAGAAGTGGGCTTGAGAGGTGGGGAGACTCTACAGCCAGCACTTGGTACACCTATCAAGTTGTTATCCTGTTGAAACATCACACAGAAGTGTTTTCAGCACTGAAAACACTATCCAAGAAGGAAAATGTCATTAATCTTATCAGCACCCGTCCAAAAATGTCACATTTGGATGCTGGCCCGATTACCTACAGTCACCTCAATTACAACAATATGAAACCAAAAGGCTTGGGATAACTATTGGAAGCTAATGATGCTTTTTGATGTACTTGCTACAGCTCACTTCGGAGGAAATTATTTTCACAGAATCCCAGACTGGTTGGGGTTGGAAGGGACCTCTGGAGATCATCCAGTCCAACCCAGCTGCTAAAGCAGGTTCACCAGAGCAGATCACACAGGAAGGTGTCCAGGTGGGTTTGAATGTCTCCATAGAAGGAGACTCCACCACCTCTATCCTATCTTAAGGATAGTTTATTTTTTGCTGAAGCACTGGTGAATTGCACTGAATGAGAGAGAGGCAGACCTAGTTTTAGTCACTGGTGATCAGATTTATGAACCATTTGCTCTCAGTTAATATCTGGTGACAAAGATACCACTGAATGCCTCATAAATCATTATTTCTTTTTTTTCTTTACATTGATAACAATAAAGCGCTTTCCACTCCAAAGTTTGTTTTGGGCCCCGCACAATAAACAGAAAACTGTCTCTGAACTGCCTCATAGAAATTGTAGCACGTCTCCAAATCCTCCCCAATATTTTCCATGAAGCACATCAGGTCCACTCAATTTGGAGAACCTGCTACATCTGTGCTAAGGCCCTACTTTGTAGACAGCAATGTGATAGCCACATGGTATAAGCAAAGGCACTTTTGCAGGAAATTCAACCTTTTTTCTTCTTTTTTTTTTAACTCCTTTCCTTGCTCTTCCACAGAGCAAACCTTGTAGTTCCAGCTACTCCTTGTTTATTTTTTCTGTTCAGACACGATTTGTTTGAAGAGATGTCTGGAAAGCAGATACTTCCTTGAAGCAAAATAACTATATAGATATATATAAAAACCCGCAACTTTCCCATTTAATTTTAAGCGGATTTTCCTTGACATTTATATTAGAGCTGAGTAATACAAATGGTTAACATAAACTCCTCAGAAATCCGAAGGACACTTGATCATTAAATGTAATGAACTTCTTTGTTTTAACAATTTCAAGGCTAGGGTTGTATAGATTGGCACAGGTTCAAATCTGACTGACTGCTCGTTGTTATATCTGATATCGACATATTTCTCTGCCTCATTCCACTACTATAATTCACCATTCAGTTAATGGTAAATGATCTTCAACTGGGAATGGAAAGCCTAGGCTTGCTGGGAAAACAATCTTAAAATTAATGATGTGTCAGGAGCACAATCTCAAATCCAAGCTCCTTCAACCTTTTCAATCTTTGCTTCCAAATTCAAAACAGAGTCCCTTAAAGTTTTGGTTTCAGGTCAGCTCCAATACTGGAAGGAAATTATAGAGCAGGTAAAGGCTAGGGAAGAAAAAAATCACAGCAGAGGATGTTTTCACAGGATTTTGGTCTAAGATGGTGAAAACCTCAGCAAAGTAGCTGCCTTACGGAGTTTCATGCCACTTCTGGTAGGGGAATCCTCAGGGCATGACAAGACCTTGACCATCGCTGGCACCCTCACCACTTTGAACACCCACGCCAGACTTGATTTTACACCTCACATCCTTAAGCCCACAAGCGTGA
Organism: Pampusana beccarii; assembly: GCA_013399365.1. Taxonomy (NCBI): domain Eukaryota; kingdom Metazoa; phylum Chordata; class Aves; order Columbiformes; family Columbidae; genus Pampusana; species Pampusana beccarii. Next base: position 236,283 of record VWYH01009375.1, read on the forward strand.
ATGTCTGTGTGGACACAAGGATGAGTGGCCAAAAGTGGTCCTTCAAAGGCTCACGTGGCCTTCAAAGCAACATCTCAGACTGCATTGCCAGAAGCAGAATATGAGGTTGGATGGACCACCAGTTGACCCAAAAGCATATAATATATTCTTAAGACATCTAGCTTAAATTTATACACGGCTTCTACAGCTCATCCCAAACTCAGAGCTGCAATACTGGGTTTCTTTTATGTATCTGATTTCAGCTCTCCATGAGTCCAATACTGTGAGATTTTAAACTGCAAAGTATTTTAGAGAAAGAGGAAAAAGAGGATGGACTGTTAGTGAAGACACTGTGCTGTGACCTAACTGCTTCTGGCCCTAAAGCAGATCTGTTGGATTTCGATAACTAATCCAACTTCCATTTGATGCAATTTCTACATAAAGACGGTCATGATTTATTGCATATGTAGTTGGACATTTTCACTGAGTACCTCGTTCACAAAATGCAGTCTAGGCTGGAAGCTTTTGACCCAGATATTGAGGGGCAAAACAGCCCCTCTGAAGCTAGAGTGCAAACAACTCAACTCTAGGGAAATGAGACCATGTCTTCTCAGGGAAAATCCTCAACAAAATTGAACATCAGATGATGCATCAGAGCTCAGCGACTGAGGAGAAGCACAGCACCCCAGGCTGGAGGGTCACTGTGGTTCCTCCACACCAAGAAATGGCTGAAGTCACAGTGAAGGCAGCGTGTGGAATTTTGTCCTGGGGCTAACTGTCTTCAAGCATTATCTTTGGCCTGTTAGGACACTGAAGACACAAGTTTCGCAATATCCTGGAGTAAATGCCCTAAAACCAGCCTCTGCTCACTGACAGCGGCCAAAGTTTGTGTGGACATGTGAGAAGAGAGCAGTGAAACACCCTCGCCTTCCCAAGTCAAAGGTGAGCTGCTGGCCCACAGGATGAATGTCGCTGCTTGGCGGTATTGCCAAATTCCCTGAGAAAAATGCCGACCCATCCAGTCCTCGAAGGTGGACGTGCAGCTGGGTCTCACGTGGCACCCTTTGGTCCCACCAGCACATGTTCTTGCAATGCTGCTGGAGCAGAGGCTTCAGCCACCGAAGCCCAACCATCCCATCTTTTCTGGCCCCACACGACACCAAATCAAACCTCCTGGGGGCAAGGAGGGTGCTGGGAGCACCATGGGGAGCTGCCATCTGCCAGGACAGCACTTCCAGGGCAGACCCACAGAGACGCTTCTGAGGGAAACACAACGATGTCCTTAGGAGGGTCACCTCCTTCTACCTTGGGCACGGAAGGGGTGGAGTGGCTATTTAGCACATACCAGTAGGGAAGGAGCTACGAGTGGATTCATGAGAGTTTTTCCTTGGCATCCTACACCAGAAACCAGCTTTCCCTTTTGCTCCAGCTGGTGGGCTTGCGCATGTCCACCAGGTCCCCGTGGGCCTGGGGTTTTGTGCCATCACCCGAAGCACCATGTGCTCTGCAGGCACTGCACATCTTCCCAACCACGAAAAGTCCAGAAAAGATGAGAAACCCCGGAGCTTTGAGGCAGAGTGAACGTGGATTCCTGCCTAAAGGAATCCCACAAAAACAAGAGAAAATGCTATAATAATACAAAAATACATGGAACAGCTCAGGAGAAAGCCCCCACCTTCCCATACATCAGCCATAGGGAAAGGCCAGCAGAGCATTTAACGACAGAAGAGGAAGCAGAGGGCCACTTTGAGTTGGCATTTGCACTTGAAAATTTTGGAGTGATTACTAAGAGCAGTCCTTCTTTTGTAAACATTTCTGTTACGCCTGCGTGGGTGTGAAGAAAAGTGCAGCTTTCAGCATATGTGTTCACAACGGGGCCTGTCGTGCGTATGCTAAGAAACCCTGGGCACAGCTCGGCTGAAACAAGTCAGTGGGGAGAGGTCTAAACTAACGCACAAACAACTCCATCCTGTTTGCACTGCCAGGTAAACCTTGCCGAAGCAGGAAATACTGAGTATTGCAAATTATTTTGTGTCTAGGTTTTACTGCCACATACACAGTCAGGGGAAGGGATAGACGGTTCCTGACTCATGTGGTCTGTGATTGACTGAATCAACGGACAGTGGAATTGATGCTTAATGGACAATAAGTGGTTTTAAAAATCAGTCTAAGATTGGATGCACTGTATTTAAAAAAAAAAAAAAAAAGAAAAAAGAAAGACTAAAAAAAAACAACCAACAATGACCCATTCTCCCAGCAATGACATTGGCTCTCCAGCAATGTGACTTCCTTCAATGGAAATGTTCTGAAGTGTCAAAGGAGAGAAGAAAAATGAACCGTATATAGCCCTGAAGAATGAGCTTTTCCATTGCTTTGGCACTGGATTATGAAGCACACATAGATTTCCTATAGAAAAAAAAAAATCGATTTCCCATTTCTCAAGCTGAGTTACGTGATCAGAGCATGATCACAGGCTCGCAGCTCCTGGGTGTACTGTCTATAGCACCCCAACATCACAGGTACTTTGCAAACCCACTCTCATTTAAATCCAGCCATCAGCTCTACCACTGGCTGCTACTGATTGTATTAGTGCTACTGCCAACGCTAAAAGTCAAGCTGTCTGGAGCTATCTTTGGTAAACAGTTAAGCAAATATCCTCACTTGTTGATCTTAATGAAGCCAAGATGACTTTCCGCATGAGTAACCCAACTATTGTTGTAACATCATCCCCCCCAGCGAAACAACAACAACAGAAACGCAACCTCCTCTTCTCTAACTATTTCTTAGGCATCTTTGAAAGCCCAGGGCTCGATCTGGGTTGCCCAGTTCAATCTATGAAGTCAAATCCAATGGAGTTACACCCAATGGACACAAGCGTAATTGAGACCAGATTTTGGCCTAAAGAACCTCTAAGCCCATTTCTTCTCCCACCCTCCTCCCTGCAACAGTCACATTTTTAAAAGAAAAAAAAATAAACTGAACAAGCCGTGCCAGTAGGGCAATGAATTTGTAAAGGCGAGGGAGGGGGCAAAGTTAAATGAATACTTTAGTAGGAGGGACAGAAGCTTTACCAAGTGGAGGTTCACAAGGGCAACTTGCCAGTTGCCTGAAGGATGCAACCAGTTTGTATATAACCCAGCAGACTGCAGCCACCCTTGCACTCATGGCAGCAGAAATCCCAACACCAACACCTCACCCGTGGAGTCTTGCAGCTTTTATTCCATGTTACATGGGGCTGAAGGCTTAATTTATTGTCTGTTATTGGAGTATTTCTGAATTATCTGTCCCAGGCAACCGTGTCTCTGGTTGATGTGCACCACGTACAAACTGGTGAATGCTGCAGGGTGCTGCTGGTCCCAGGTAAAACACAGCCGACCCCTGGCAGGGCACTCGCATTGTGCCGGTCTAATAACAGCTGCCCAGTTTCTGTTTCAAACGCATCCTGTGGCTGATGATCTTGGAGAACAGACACCGGTCTCTGAGGCAGATGCTGCACAGCTCCATGTCCACGTCCCAGGACAACGCTGTGGTGAGCACGGCCTCCTGCCCTCTCCCTGATTCTGCAAAAGGGCAGCGTCCAGCCCATTGCCTGCAAGTCCTGAATGGAGGAATTAAGGAAGGACCAGGTGGTACCATCCTCATCCTCCACCTGAGAGCTGAAGGACCTTTCTGCCCATGATCTTCCCAGCAGGCTCAGTTTATACCACCCCAGAAACCAGTCCCTGCCTGCCAGTGGAGATAGGTCCCCCCACCAGCTTCCAGGTAAGCCACCTCTGAAGCCTTTAAATCTGCTTTCTACAACCCTAAAAATGATAAGAAACTGAAGCGTGACCTTGCTGAAGTGCATGGGAGGGAAGAGGGAAAAAAAACAACCAAAATTTCACAGGACCTGCGTTTGAGTTCTGTTATTTCTGCGACTAAAGTCACGGGTTGCCTGTAGATCAGACGGTGCCTCAGTGGTGATGGAGCATGAAGCCTCACGTAACCCCCACTTTGCAGCCCCCCCAGCCCGGCCGCCGGGGTCCTCACCCCATCACATTGTGCCATTAAGCCCGTGGCTTTTCCCAGCTGATAGAAGGTAACCCTCCCCAGTTGCGTTTTAGAAAAACCAACCGTTTTCCTCATTTCATACTGAACCACTGATGCAACAGCTCTGCCTGAACGGGAATGTAACCGGATACGTGAGCAAGTTGTGCAAGTGCTGTTAGCAAAAAACAAAAAAGGCAAATATACCAGTATCCAAATGTGAACAGACAGGATTCCTGATTTACGGGCAGCAAGCGGGGTTCAAATTGAATCTGCATTTCCTCAGCAAAGGCATCTACTTATTGGATGATTTGTTTTTTAATGACCCTTCGATGTTGCTTTTGCAGAATCCTAGTTAAAATGCCATGTTGAATAAGGGCAACTCTGTGCCTTGTACTGCCACAGCCCAGACCTGTGGTAAGCTTAGGACTGTGCCGTGATTTGTAAAACCCGTACGCTGATATTCTAGGAAAACAAACACAACCCAGACAGAGAAAAGAAATATAAGAGTGAACCCCAAAGTGCTGAGTTCTTTCAGACTCAGGTGTGGGCCAGCCAGGCTTTAAATATTATTTCTGTTTAATCATGCAATAGCTATGCAAGACCTCAAGTGGAACGAAACAAAACCAGTTTATGGGCTTACTAGCAACAATATGGATTTTGTCGTAGGAAACCAGTATTTACTGTTAAAGTTATTAGGAATTAATTATTTTCCCTACATTACTAGGTTAAAAGATTAAGAAACAAAGGTATTTCTAAAGGAATGCTTGGTTAATGCCAATAAAGGTAATAAAAAAATCCCTGTTTTTTGTACAAGGGTCTATTCTCCTTATAATATGTACCCAACCCATACCAGCCCAGTGATCACGTTAAGAAGATAGTAATTCCCGCTGAATATCTCACCATGACAAGGAACCTGGTGGAGATGGACAGCCCCAACAGCTCACTCGCTACTGCCACACCAAATAGGAGAACATTTAGCAACTTCCCTTGGTCACCTAACCCCCAATCAAAGAGGTGCCTTTTTCTGCAGCATCAACTTTGTCTCTCATTGGCATGGTCCATGTGGCCACAAGCATCCATCCATCCCAGAAGAACTCGAGGGACTGTCCTCAAAAAGCATCCCAGCATTTTGATGGAGCTTCTGTAGAGCTTTACAGATTACAATCAGCATCCTGAAGAGCACCAAAAAACCTTGTGGGGAAGCCAGCGCAATTCGCAGAGCTCTCACCGATGTAACATGCTCACGCTAATCACCTTATTAAATGAGAGGGCTACCAGAAAGCTTTGAGGGCTGGGTGTTTGGCTTTTTTTACATTGAGGAGGAGACAAGGGTGAGGAACACCATGGCAAATACTGTATCAGACCACAGTACAGGCCCATATTCACTGCAAACTTTAATAAGCAGCCGAGTCTTCACTGATTTGGGGGAAATGAGAGCAATTTGGGATTCTAAAGTATCCCATGACAGTGAGTTTATCCAGAAAGAAAAGCACATAATCCACAATAGACGGGAAAGTCAGCCTGGCTTCCTTGGTTCAGCTCACCTCCCTCTGCCCTACCAGCACCACATCTTCCCTCTCTCGATGAAGCTGAGACACAGGGACAGGAGTTGGATTCGATGATCCTTGTAGGTCCCTTCCGACCCAGGACATTCTATGATCCTATGAGAAGTCTCAGCTGGTACTTTGAACTGCTGGCTCTTAAATTTGCAGAGAAGGCAACAAATGCCCCACAGCTTTGCTTCCAGTCAGCCTTATTTAAAGCTCATCTGAAGTTTTCACCTCCCGAATCTGTAAATGCTGCTGCTGATTCATAACGAGGCACAGAAGTACTCTATTAATCAAACCCAGCAGAACATTTTCTACAGGAGGCATTTATGTGAATGAGAGCAGCATATGAGGTTACACTTAGCGAGGAAGAAAATTACAAGGGGATCTCAGTTCTCGAGCTTCAGGGCATAAGTTGATCACCAGATGGGGTCCAGAAGAATTTCACCCTCCTTTGTTCCTAGATATAGCGTTGCACAATAGGTAAACTATGGAGGCACAAGGAAAAAGGAGAAAAGCTGATTATAGCCCCAGATTTTCCCTCTGCTTTCTTGGGAACTCTGTCCCCAGACACTGCCAGACAGGAGACAATACCTTAGAAAAAAATTGTGGGTTTTAATTTGGCAGTTCTTACCCAGAAAATGATGTACACAAGAGCCCTGATTTCACACATGTCCAACTAATAAAACACTAAGCCCAGCCAAAATATCTACTCTGGGAAGCTGGTGGGCAGCAGGTACCATGTAATGAGTACTATTGACATATTTAATATATTATAAACATTTCACACTAGTTAAAGCTAGACTTCTAGATCTGGGAGAACTTTGCCACAGCTCATGGGAACAATTTTTTAATTTCTGAGTGCTTTGGGTTCAAATTAACCCACTTCTCTTTCTTACTGCAAATTAATAAACCAGTTGAAGTTAAGAAAGAAGAAAAAGAAAGAAGAAAAAAGCCACAACACTTTGTTAAAACCGCTAAGTTTCAGCTGGTATCATGTCAAAACCACTTGAAACATGAAACCAGAAATCTTCCTAGGTTGACTCAAAGACTATGTCTATACCAGGAGTGCTTTACCAGTGAGGGAATACTGGTATATAACATTGGCAAAGGTCTCCTGATACAGATGCAGCTATAGCAGCAAAATGGACTTTTAAACTGGTCCAGTAAATTGAGCCAAGAGTTTTGTGAATGGACTTGCATCTAAGTGAAGTTCTCCAACAGTTCTAGCAAGTGAATTGGTCAGGGGCGACACCTCTTCACACCTTTGGTAAACACAAATACGTCATCATCAGTTTTGAGTGTAGAAATGGCCAAAATTAGGTAAAGCTTGCTGTGAAACTCCTTTGAAAAATTTAACCAGCTCCGAATTTAGACAAATGACAAAATTGGTTTATTTTGTAGGTTTCATGGTTTCATTGCAAACTTCTGGCATAGCTGCAGTGAACCATCTCACTTCAGTCTTATAATCTGTGACACATGGTACTTTATGATTTCTCTCAGCACAATGAAATCTGTCTCTCAGCATGCAATCATAAATGTTGCATACAACACTCACAAGCGATTTCTCCATAACCCAGTTTGTTTAATCATCAAATCATAGAACAGTTTGGGTTGGAAGGGACCTTCAAAGCTCATCCAGTGCCACCCCTGCCATGAGCAGGGACATCTTCACCAGCTCAGGTTGCTCAGAGCCCCGTCCAGCCTGGCCTGGGATGTCTCCAGGGATGGGGCATCCACCACCTCTCTGGGAAACCTGGGCCAGGGTTTCACCACCCTTAGCGTAAAAAATTCCCTCCTCATGTCTGGCCTGAATCTCCCCTCTGTTAGTTTAAAACCATCACCCCTTGTCTTATCGCAAAAGGCCCCGCCAAGAAGTCTGTCCCCATCTTTCTTATCGGCCCCTTTTAAGTACGGAAAGGCCACAATAAGGTCTCCCTGGAGCCTTCTCTTCTCCAGCTGAACATCCCAACTCTCAACTCTTGACTGTCTCAACAGTGGTCAGCACTGGTGCTAGAAGGAAACGGCCACATAAGAAGACTGTAGTATTATTATTCTGATAGAAAGACGGTTAAATGCTGTCGGTTCCCTCAACACCACTGCAAAATAAAAAGGCTGAAGAAAAACGTCCATTCTAATACGCGCTACTAATACGTACTATTATACAGAGGAAGGATGAGGCAGAGCAATGTGGCAGGTAGAATTTCACCAGATTCCTACTCAGTTTACCCAGATTGACTATTTTAGACTATTTTAAACTTATGGCAAAAAATATATATATAAATAAATAAATTAAAAAAACAAAATACATTTTCAGCTTCAAACACTATAGAAAAATCCGCTTCCCACCTAGCTTTGCTTGGAACACATCTCGCACTCTGTAACAGCCTCTTTTACTGCAGTTGAGACACAAATATCCATAAGCAATTACTACTATTGCCTGTGCAAGTCAAACCTATGGTTCTGTCTCTTACCTGTAATCTGACTCTGTCCTTGTGGATTAAAAGGACTTGGTGCAGAGTTCAGAGAGGGCCGTGGGCTCTGGGTCGGGACCCCTACTCTCATACTGGGATGAGGAATGCGCCCTAAATCACTGAGGCGTTCAGAGAACAAACTAGGTTTAGAGTCATCAAGCTTCTGTCTGTGCCCTGGAAACAGCAAATCATAAAATAAAAGCGTTAATAACAGGATTTAGTAATTTAACACACCCAAAAAAATCCCCCAAATGGCCTCTAAGGACCTGTTATTAGACTTAATGGACTTGTATCTCAGCTACCCCCAATAACACAGCGACATCGGTTGGGGGTCTTGGATTTTGGATATAGTTGTGCTACTGAAACCCTTATCAAGTAGGACTGTGCCCATATGATGTGTAACGTTGCAATTTGAATCAAAAGAAGCCCTTAAGAGGAAACCCACACAATGTCTTTTTTTGTCTTTTTTTGCTGCTTTAACTACACTGGGTAGTTAAAGGGGCAAACTTCTTTTCCAAAAGCAAGCCTCGTATGTAAGTATTAATACATGTTATCAAGTGGGACAATTATTCCATTCCTGGCTTATGCATTGTGGATTTTTGCTAAGAAAATGAAAGCTTTTTTTTTTTCTTTTTAAATTTCTAAATATTATTGCTTTATTTTATTTTCACTCTCATTAGTTTTCATTCCTCTGGGAGATCTTCCAAAAAGTAAATAGTCACTGTTATTTGAGAAGAACAGTATTGCAAACAAAACCTTCCAAGCAGCTGGCCAAGGCTGGGTCCTACACTCCACTGCATGTCAGCCTTCCTCACATCTCCTATTTCTCTCCCCAAAACCGGGCTAACTGCCATCGTGCTGTATGGCGGCATTGGGAACACTCATTTATGGGTGCTCGGTTTTCCAAAAGTAAAGGGGAAAAATGGCAAAAGCAACACAACGCCCCAAATGGCACCACTCATATTGTCGTTGAGATGCTTCAAGAGTAAAGGCCTTTCTTCTCTGTTGTACTTTTGCTCTTAGGTTTAATTTCTTTCCGGAGCAGTTATAGGATGCTCCTCAGCCAATGGCGCCCTTGAAAGTCAGGCACAGAAGGTGTTATTGCTATCATTCAACATATGGAGAAACACGCATGCATAGAGACTAAGGTCAGGACTAATTTTACTTAACTTTAGCCATCCATAAATCAGGCATCTAGTCTAAACTCTTCTAATGTAGACTTCCTCTACAGTTAATGGAAAGAAATAGCTACTTCCAGAGGGCAATTAATCTCATTTGTCTCTGACACCAGTCTTAAAACGGCGTGATTCACCTTCTGAATTTGCTTTCTCTTCCTTCTCTGATCAGAGAGGGAGCACACATGACCAGTTTAATTAGACACCCTCACCATTAGTCAACATTACATGGAATGAATCTTACTGTAAGTTACCAACCAAGGTCACACAAAAAGCCTCTGGCAGAGCTGAAATGGGGGCCCAGCCCCTCTGCTTGCAACCCAGAACCACGTTTGCCTCCATCCCTATAAGCAGTGCCAGGGCGCAAGCACAAGCAATAACCGGGTGGGATGTTCTTACACATTTAACAATAAGGAGGGTCCCTGGTAGGGTTTGGGCTTGAACCCTTGCAGATGATCCCCAGTGGGTTGACATAATCTGCCCTGTCCCTCAGCAGTGTGGACACAGCCGTCTCTCCGGAGGCTTGGAGAGTTCAGCTTTGCAGACATGGTCAGATTGTCCCATCAGTCTTGAAGCCAGAGAACCAATTCTGGCCCTGGTTTAATTTATTTTGAAAGCATAAATGAGGCTACTGAGTCTTGAGATCGAACTGTCAGACTACCACTCCTAAAAAATAATGCCTTTAATGGTGTCTGTCACCACAGTATTGAAGAACATGGGTTCACATCATCTGAGACCATGGTGCCCAAACGTGACTGCACGCAAAGCCATGTCAGGCCTAGCTAAATCCAAACTAGATCCAGAGAAATCATGGCTCTGGATAGAGAAGCGAAGGATTCAGGTTGGGAGATGAGAAGAAACTGTATGGAATTCAGTTTTGGAGAAACTGCTCTAGCAATTTTTAAAAGTTAATTAGTTGACCCATTATTTTGTACTTCAACGTATGGATTTTTCGCCCCCAGGATGACTCAGTAGAAAAGCAGGGGGTAGGCGGGAGCTTTGTCCTTACGGAGAAGGTGTTGCTATTCGTTAGAGCTGACACTGGTGGCAACTCCTCTCTTCAGGAACTATCAAACACTTCAAACGGGGAACAATTTTTGCTGGGCTTCTAACTCCGTAATGGCAAGAGGATAACATCTAACCTCGTAGCCTTTAGCATTATCTCCTCCATTTATTTAAATCACAACCTGTACAAGTTAGGTGCTGCTAAATCTGAAGAAATGACTTTCCAGCCACACGCAGCCATTATTCCCTTGGGATTTCTCCTTCTCCATCTTCTATTCCTCCATAATTTTTACATATCTGCTTTTCCCTTTGCCGGTTGTATTTTCCGCTTTGTTTTTTAAAGGCAGCCCCTTCCACTCCCCTGTTCTGTTCTATTCATTCCTAATCACATTTCAGCAAGTCCAAGAGGGCTCAAAATATGGCAAACAGGTTTAGCCTATCTCTGGCCTCACACACCAGGGCTGACTTTATCTGGGAATGAATACATCCCCAAAGTGAATTTTATTCTGAATTTTCAGAGAAGAATCCTGTTCTAGGTTTATACAATTTCCTTTTTGCTAAAGAATCATTAACAAACGGGAGCAGAAGCTATTTTAACTGTCTTCAGATAACTCAATGAACATTTGTTATATATTTGTAATATAGGTCACCGCTCCTGCATCAACCCCCAGCTTTGTTTCCATCACGCTCTGTTTGCCCGTGCATAGCTTCGCTAGAAAAGCATTTACATTTTATTATGTGTAGTAGTATTACACTGAACTCGGTCTATCACAGAAAGACAAAAGCCAGCAGGATAGCAGTGCAGTTTGGTGCAGGCATGGGGGGGGGAAAAAAAGAAGGGAAAAAAAGAAAAAAAATGAGGAAAAATAAAAGAAGAAAATATTCCCACATCTGGTTGGATTGAAATGATCTAGAGATGTGTGGGTTTGGGTGTTACCATCTCCCCCCTCCAAAAAAAAATAGAGAAAAGAGCTCCGTGCACATCTGGAAGACCCCAGGCATCAATGGAACTGCAAGTCCCCAGAAACCAGCAAGGGGCCGAAGGCAGACTTGCCTTCCCCTTGTGGACATTTAAAATTTAGGGCTGTAACACGGAGTCATGTTGTGACAAAGATCCGCAGAAGGAGCCACACTGCCCCGGTGACACGTCCCGGAGAGATGAGGTTACATTACAGCTCCGCACATTCCGGGTTACTGTGCTTTGATAAAAGGCAAGGCATGCCCCCATTGAAAGCAAGCAGGAAAATCAACTAAAACTTCATATTCAGGAGGTGCTCACAAAGAAGCGAAGGCAACTTAAATAACTCTCCTGCCCTGATTCCTGTGCAGGAAAGAAAAAAAAATCCTATTAAGTACAGAGGAGCCATGAGGTATGGGCTGAAAACACTCTAAAAAGGCCTTCTGAGTAGCACATAAGCAGCAGCAATGAAATATGCGATACATGTTTAAAACTCATTCCGCAAGCTGCTTTTCATCTCTCATTGATATATGTGTCCGTTGACAGAGAAATTCCTGATCCCAGGGGAGCGTGCTAAGAAAAGCTGTATTCCTTGGTCTCAATCACGAGGCGTAATTTTATTTCAGGAAAAAAGATTAGGGTAGCAAGTGCGGATAGCTCAGGGCGAATCTGTGATCTGCTGCAGCAGCGAGTACATTAAAAAGCAATATAAAAACCTACATAAATAGAATAAAATAATGTTGCAGCTATCCCGATGCCTGCAACACTGCATTTAGTTCCTCTGTTATTAATACAACGATGATTTTGCGGGATGGTTTGGGCTTGGAAGGGGACAAAATGGTTACAGACACAAGAAGTCTTGGATGTGAAATGCATCCAAAAAGGCTGAGGCTGTCAGTCACTGAATGAGGATGGGACCCAGTAGCCATTGGAAAAAATCAGGTAGCAGGCAAGGAGATGGGAAAAATCAAGAGTTAGGAGACAAAAGCTATATACCAACTGTTCTGATTTGTCTGCTGTCATAGTACAAAAGTTGTTACCCTGTTCACCCGAAAATAAGACAGGGTCTTATATTAACTTTAGCTCCAAAAGATGCGTTACAGCTTATTTTCAGGAGATGTCTTATTTTTCCATGAACAACAATCTACATTTATTCTTGAACGAGAAATCAACATTTATTCAAATATA
>VWYH01009376.1:0-10730 GCA_013399365.1 Pampusana beccarii
CGCTGTGCTCAGGAGGCCCAGGGTCTGTCCCTGCTGTTTGGTGGCCATGCACTGGGCACAGCTGCTGGTGGCCCTGACGCCTCCTTTGCCACTTATATTTGTACACTGTATTTGTATTTGTACACTGTTTGTAGGTAGCTGAAGGTTTGTTGTTGAAAGTTCCTCAAGGTTTTAGGTTGGTTGCTTAGGGTTTCTTGCTTCAGGCTGGTTTTGTTGAGGTTGGCTTAGCTAGTTTGGTTTAGGTTGTTCCATTTATGTTGGTTTAGGTGATTCGACTTTGGTTGTTTAGGGGAAATGAAAGTTTTTTTAAATTACTTTTGCTTATGTCAAAGAGTAGGCTTTTACTCGCATATGCTATTCCAAAAACTGAGATAAAGTAGTGAGAAAGCCTGTTGCGCATCATACAGAACATCAGCTGCAAGACTTAAAACTGGTTTACGTCTCTCTTCACTTTCATTTATAGAGCTAACTGTTCGGCACCTCTGCAAATTAATTATCATATTAGTTTCGCATGCAGTATCAATTTGTTTAAAACTTTAGCTTTCATCTGGAAGTGTGAGGGACGAACGACATGAAGGGTGTTAGTTTGCTTTCAGAATTGGGAGCTGTCCCAACAGCAGCAAGTCAGAGGCAATGCCTACAGGCACACTTGGAGCATGACTGAAGATTTCTTGCAGCAGAAGCACTCCACAAAATCAGTCTCTTGGTTTCATGTTCTTTGCTATGCTGACCTCTAGGGAAGCTTTTCTGCAAAACTGTTTGCCAAAGCATTTGTATAGGGAGCTATTGTGGCTTCAGATCAGTCATTGCCTCTGTTATGAACCACGCATTTGGTGTCTAATCCAAAGTAGACCTTCACATGAAGCTGGAAGCTGTTTGCTGCTCCCTCAGCTGGTTCCAGTATGCTTGAGTGAGTCAAGGTCTTGTTACATCTGAGCAAGGCTCAGTTGGCAAAGGAAATGCATCCTGAGCTAAGAAACAGGGTGATTCTTCTGAATATTTGTGAACTGAGAAGTTGAAAATTTGAAAAGGACTCTGTGCTCTGAATTTGTGCAGAGCAGCATATATCTTTTCATCCAATGCTAAAATTGCTTCAGCAGTGGATGAAGTTGATACCAACCGGTTAAGTCCTAGCCTGACACCTTCAGGAAGAACGAATAGATTGCTTTCCCAGAGGACCTGGGGCTACTGGTGACTGTGCAAGTGTTTCCCATTAGCAGGTAATGAACTTGTTTTAGAAAGGACGTTTCATGGACTGAAAAGCCAGAAGGCTCTGCTTGGTTTGATGCTAGTTAGCAATTAAGCCCCCCAAAAAGAGAAATTAATTATTAAAGTCATGAAAGACAAGTATTTTTGTCTGTTTTCCAAGGACTATTTAAATAAGGAGATGTTACACGAAATATACATATTCCATAGGAAAGGCCTTGGAAACTTATTTTTCTCCTGATGCTCAAACTGGGAAAATTTGCTGACAGTGCCCAACTAGGAGCCCTTTTTTTCTGGATGCAAAGGGGTGAAGGTGAGTCATATTGGCTAACAATCACCATTCTAGAGCAGCGAATTTTTTCTCTCTCAAGTAGCCTGCTTCAGGCCCCTACCTCAGTTCTTTGCTTGAACAGAAGACCTGACCACCATACCAGTGTGCAAAGTTTCACACAGTAGACTATTTTAAAGCCAAAACCCTAATAGTAATTAATTAGCTACAAAGGCATATGATGGAAAAGGTTATTATTTTTCACTAATTTCAGGCTCCTACTATCACAGGCAACTACATCACTTTAAATCCCTCTCATAAATCGGTCAAGCTACATCTGTTGTTGGATTTCCATTTGTTTTCCTCTACTAGTGGATGACTCCAAACACCCATTCTTTTCGGTAATAAAAGCCATACATTTATAGGCTATGTTTGTTGACAGTTTGCTTATAGCTGCTTGAACTAACTCTGTCTCCTAGTGCAAATGGTTCTTCTTTCTAAGTGCTTATCTCCATCTCTACCCTCAGGCTAATCTTACAGAACAGTGTGATTTCCTCCTTGTCTTTGTTATCCTAGACTAACCATGCTCTGCCAGTTTCCCCTGAAATTAAGATCTTGGTATCACTGGTGATCTTCATAGCTTCTTCTGCTTCTGTTGTGAATTCATCATTCTCTGAATAAGAATGACCAGAACAGACACAGACTCAACAATCTAACAGCGACTTAAAGACAGCATTAATCTCTCTCAACTCTTTTCTCATGTATGGGTTGCATTTGCCATTTCACTGGTAAATCCACAAGTAAAGACACAGGTCTTTAGCCTTCTCTGTGTTTTTCCAACAGCTGAGCTCCCAGTTCATAGAAACATTCTTCTGGCTGGGAAGAACAAACACTGACATATTTAGTCCAGCCAGCTTTTCCACGGTCCCTTGGGAAACAAGAAATATTGCACTTTGGTTACTAGACAATCTCAGGGCAAGATACAAACACAACTGCAGTCAAGAAATGGCAGAGGTAGTAACAAAAAACAAACAAAACCCCCAAAACTAAACAAAAGACAGTATATGTAGACATCAGACTGTTTTTCAGACTATTTTCGTGAAATGGTTAGAAGACGCGAATGCGTACAGTACTTCAGAGAGTAAAAATAAGTTGTCTTCTAAGATTTCCACGCTTAACCAAAAAACCCTAGGTTCCCTAGGACAATGAGATAATTAAATTCAGGCCAGGTATTAGAGATACCACAGAAATCCCTATTCCTAGCTCTCTGTGTGCTTGGGGGAATGACATTGCTTTTGTAAGAGAAAAAGCAGGTTGATACTGGAAGACTGGAAAGATGATTTCAAAGAATGCTAGATAATTGTTACTGCTTGGGAGAAAAACAAAAACACCTTTCCTCACCACCAACATGCCAAAAACCAACCAGCCAAACAACAACAACAAAAAAACCCCAACTCTAAGGAAAAATCCCTACCAGGTAAGCAAACAAGCCCTGAGGAATTCTGCTGAAAAATAAAGATCCTCAGACTACTGAAAACTCTTCCTATCTCTGTTTATCTTGACGGACTGACAGTTTGTCCTGTACCAGAAGGATATTGCTAAGGACTTTATGCATCATGGTGACAAAGACAGGACACAGAAACTTTTAAAAAAGGAAGTACAACAGAAACCTTAACAAAAAAAGAAGTGGTAACGTTGGCCATGAAGCATGTAGCACAGCCTCTTCCTTAGTGCATAACCAGCTCAGCATCTATTTATGTCAATTTTACTGCATTAAAGATGGTGGGCAGTCACTCAGAACAGACTCTTGAGAGTCTTAATGCACTTTCGCAGATCCAACAAAGTATTGGAGTAAAAAGCAGAATATGAGTTGTGGTTTTAAAAATGTTTTTAAATTACCTAAGCATTAGCCCAAGCCATCCATGGGATGGCTGTTCAGGAATTATTTTTCTTATTTTCTAGAGCTGGCATCCAAATACTTTTGAAGCTGATTGTACTTTGGCTGCACCTTTCCAAGCATGCTTTTCTCCAGTCTTTACCACTGTTTTCAAGTGCTGACCGTATGATAATACCTTGCAAGACAAGAGATACCTGCAAACACCATTTCTATGTGGTTTCATAAGGTTTCAGCGTGTTGTGGGACAACCAAGACCTGAATTCTTCAGATCACTGGTTCCCATGCCATCGCAGGTGCCACTGATAAAACAGATCTTCTAACCTAATCCGGTGCTGCTTTCCCTCCTATTTACTCTTCTCTGCTAAGCCTTGTGGAAACAAATTGTAATGCATCTTAAACTTTCTGTCTCTTCAGGAAGCCAACAATTGGCACTATATCATCAGTGCCTTCAATGCTTCTGAAGGATTTCATTCTCTGAAAGGAATCTGTTTCAGGTCTGCTTTGTTATGTCAGGAACCTATGGATTTCTATAGGTTTTCACTGCCAAATCCTATGCTGCCATTGCCTGACGGCTGAGAGCTGCCAGCACTGACAGGACTGCTGTTGGCAAATCCTACAACCTGATGTAGCCAATTTCCAGGCAGAGTAAACTCGCTGTCATTAGCAGCTTAGGTTCTAGTTAAGAGGCTTCTCTGACAAGTCATGAGGCTCGCTCCACATGAGAAAACACCAGCACTCTACTGCTAATCACATAACTCTTTCAAGTAATACATTCTTGCTCCAGAAATGCTAATGAACGCTTGGGAGTAAATTGGAAATTGCAGCCTGTGTTGAGTTGTCTACGTCTGTCCTGTGTAATTAGCCATGGTCTCTACAACTGCCTCTGTGAGGCAGTGTTGTTGGCTTTCTGGGGTCTGGGTTTGGTGTTTTTTTTGATGTATCAGAAGCCTGACGGTATACTTGTTTTGCTGAGTGCTTCTCTGTGTGCTGCAACACACAGTGGAGGACCTCTCCATAGTTGCTGAATATCCACATGCGCAATGAGCAGCAATGGCTATCAGTAAAGCTGAGAACAGCCTCCAGCCCATTATGGAAAGATAAGCTGTTCCACAATAGCCGCAAATGGAGTCTGGGAAGTACTTAACCCAGTGGGGAAGGCACAAAGAATGCCGCTACTGACACTAAGTTGTGCAGAATTCTCATGATGCATAGCGTGTTCATGAATAAACACAGTTTGACAAAGTATAAATGCATCATCGTCTAGGTCAGAGTAATCCTTCTTGGATAGTGACCTTCTCTCCTGAAATGGCAGGTGGGTCAGCACACCAGGATCTTTCCTTCACCATCCTATGGACATTGCTAAAGACAAAATTTAATATGCTTGTTCTACACACAGCAGGCATCTTAAGGGAAAACCTGAATGAAGGTGCATGCATGTGTGTGTGCATAACTAGAGAAATATGTAATGGATGCTTTGATGACATTGCTTATAAGAACTGTGCGTTGGAATGTGCGTTGGACAGAGACATTAAGGGTGGAGTAAAATAACACACTTGCAAAAGGAGGCTTGCTGGAAGTGATGTACAGGACCTGGACAGGAGGAATACTTTTGCTTGGGTTTAGAAAAAGAGAAGAAACTATCAGAGGGATTCAAGGAGTTGAAATAAAACAGTGGAAAAAAGGTAGGGTTTCTTGGTTTTGTTTGTTTTTAAGTCATGTTTTACACAGAAACATAATGAGTAGGTATGTAAGCTAGCTAACAACAATTAGACAGCAGGTAGCCAGAAGACTATTAAATCACTAAGGAAAGACAACAAATTCTGCTTTTAAAGCACTTACGATAATGTTCAAGATAGTATGGCAGATCTACCTAATGGAAAAAAAATCGGCTCAAGAAGATGAATTGAAGTACCGGCAGCAGAGCGGCAGCTCCAGTCATGAAATTCAATGAAATCATGAAGAAGAAAAAGGTAGAGAGGGCATAAAAAAGGAAGAATGAGCTTGAGACTTTAGAGTGTGAAATCAGAAGAATTTTGGAAGAAAACCTGAAATACCCTAAATTGAAGTTAGTTTCAGTAGCGAAAGATAGGGGGAAAAAAAAAAAATTAGAAAGCAATGAAATTGCTTTACTGTTCAGAGTTAAGCACACTTTGTAACAGCAGTGATTTCCTCCCAGGTGCTAGTTCAGCAAGAGTTCTCACACACCCAAGTTAATAATCAGAACCTACACAGGACACAACCAGGAAAAATCACCTGTAGGCTTTCCTACACTGCCTTCTGGAGCCCCCTTTCAAGCTGGCCCAGCTATCACTCCTTGGTTGCTCTGTGCATTTTTTTTTCCCTCCAGTGACTATTTTGACTAAAGCAAGTCAAAATATTAGGTGAACAATCATTTACCTTGCAAAACTCTCCTGAGAAACATTAAACATCACAAAAATTTAGCACGCCTTGATTCTTATAGGAGACACAATAGGTCTGATTGAACCCCTAGTGCCTAGCGTGGCCATTCTCCACTCTCACAGCTGATGCCAAGCGGTCAAGGCCCACCATAAGGTGGGCAAAGTGCCATAGAGCCCTGTCTCGAGGTCTGGGTGAACCACTCCGCTTCACAGGGTTAAGAAAGAAAATAATATTAACATTAAGGTTGTTCCTTAAGATCAATCCTAAGGATTGAATTAACTCTCCAGCAGTTCTCGCAGTCTATGGGCTGTTCCAGGAAGGAACAACTTTATCACTGTGGAATATCCAGAGTATTTCAGCCAATATTGGTTGGATGGAGAAACCAATTTTACCCTCTTCCTTGCTCCACTGTCAGACTGGAGGAGAACATTGCCCATCTAGAAATAAGATTTTACCATATAAAAATCAGCTTTTAGTTCAGTATTCACTTCTGAAAACAGTTTAAATGATGATGATATATTCACTGGATTTGCTTTGGTGATTGGGAACTAATAGTAGTTGGCACAGTGAGTAAACTGGGAAGGGTGAAATAAGACATCACTTCCTCTAGACTGACTAGGCCACTTCATTTAAATGCTGTGCACGAACAAAATGTGTAACTCCTATGATCAGGCTAAAGCAAAAAACTCCTTATTATACTATATGTAGGATACCGTTTGGTTTTACCCTATTCGCAATTTTGCAAATTCTTAGTTTTGTGAAGAAATTACTCATAATGCTCTGTGGAGCAAAGCAGCACAGAGAAGAGACCTGGTCACATCAGATTCTCTGCATTAGATCAACTTTTAAAGTAAAACAAAGGATAGTAATCCTAAATCTGCCTTATGCCCCTTGCTGTTAATAGCAATCAGACTGAGGATGCACTCTGCCTGAATTGCTTCAGTAATACCACACACCAGCACTTAAATTCACTTAGATGTATGGCAAAGTTGCCTGACAGCAGTGCACCATAGCAGCAAACTTAGTATCTCACAAGTGTTTTATTAGGTTTCCTCTTATCACTGCTCTTAACTGAATCAGTAAGAAAAAAAAAATACTCCAGCACGTGTTCACTATTTCCTCTTATAGCTGCTCTTAACTGAATCACTAAGAAAACAAAATACTCCAACACATGTTTGCTATTTCATGCCTCTTCAGTAACATTGCTGACAGCAAACAATAGCAATGACCAAGACTGTCAGCAGGAAGGAAACCTTTCTTTATGGTTTGTTTACATCTTCTTGCATGCACCACTAAACCTTGCGTTTAACTCGCTGCCTTTACCTAGGACAAAATTATTTTTTCTCTTTCACCTGTGAGTCTGTGGTATTTTTTTGTCTTCCCTTCCAGACTCTAAACATTTGAGAGAGGGGCCTGAAAATGAAAAGTGTAGTTTTTCTCTCACTTAACCATGCTGTAAACTCTGGTGAGCCAATAGCCTATATACATGAATTGGCTCAACTGAAAATAACAGATATATTGCTCAAACTGTATTACTTTCTTAGAATACTATAACTACCAAATTTTCAGTCACTTTCACTTACAGGAGGAACTTATAAATGACATTTTAGTGGTCCCACTATGCTTACACAAGCCATCAGGCAAATACTTTGGCTCTTTCTTCAAAAGGTCTTCAACCACCACTTCTCAACCTGCAGATCTCAAGACTGCGTGGATTCCTGCTCGCTGCAGTTCTGCTCTGGCCCTGGATTTTATCCGAGGCCTTGGAGGGACGTACCCTTCCTGTAATCACTGTGTGGTATCGTGTAAGGTGGTGCAGGCACCAGTTGGGTATTTGCTCATGTTGCACTTGAGTAGAGGAAAACAGACTTACTACCAAATGGAATTAAAACTTCGTTATTAAATTAAATCCTTCATATGAAAATTACTAACTGGACAGGAAATTATGCTTTAGCTAGCATGTGAGGAGGTTAGAGCTACTTCTTATCAGGTGTGGTGGACATCTATACATTTGTAACTGAAATAAATCTTTCTCTTCTAAAATTCACTTTAAAAGAAATTTCAACAATTCTCATCCACTCAATTTTGTCTTCTCAGAAGACCCATGTTGCATCTTTGTAGAAATCCACACAAAGCTCTTAAACACCTTGTTTTGTAAAATGTTTAAAACCATGATTGTTCTTATCTCTTTATATAATTAATAAATCCCCCTGCAAATTCAATACTCTGTCCACCACAACATTTTTCTCATAGGTTTTCCTAGAAGTGCTGACTCTTGGGAGCTTTATAGGCTTTCATGCTTTTAATGCTGATTTCAGCCACAGAAAGCTCTTAGGTCAGCAACACTACAAATCGGGGGAAGGTGGAAAGGTAGAGCTCGTATGTTTTTCTGCCACTTTCTTGTAGTCTCTATAGGTGATTTAATTCTACTACAGCATTTGTAATCGAAAGCCACTGGGAAAACTCAAACACACTTTGTACGTTAAGCCAGCGTCACTGTTTACAGCAAGGCGACGATAAGCCATGGCACATGCTCTCTGTTAACCCCCCAGCCTCCCCACTAAGGAAAAGGTAATAGGAGGAAAAGGGAGAGAGACTTGCAAGTTGGAAAAGTTTTAAATGCTTTACTAATGCTACTAATAAATACAGAAAATAATACAAAATATACAAAACCACTCTTGAATTTCCCGGGGCAGAGTTGGCGCCACTCCAGTGGCTGCAGGGCAGGCACCCGGAAGTCCTGGGCTGGACTCCACAGCAAACCGGAACTGGATTCAGGGATGCAGGGTCTGGAACCAGGCCTGGGATTGCAGGCACAACAGGCAGAGTCCTCTCAAGATGCCAGCCATGGTTGAAGAGAGCAAGACCCTTGTGATCTCCCTCTTTTACAGGGTGTATGACATGTACGGGATGGAATACTCAGTTTCAGTCACCTGTCCTGCCTGCTCCTCCTTGCAAATACACCCCTCTTACTTATGGGACTTTATCAGTATCCTTGGTTGCTAGAGCAATAAATCTAAACATGGACCTCTTCTGCATTCCATTGGTCATCTTAGCAGCTCTGGAGCGCACTGTCTCAAAAACCATGCAGCTAAATTCAGAAAAGCCTAGTTACTTCACTGAAAGAGAACCAGTCTTGTTTTTAGCAAAACCAGAACAGGCAGAATGAAATTCCTGCTACACTGCTCATGCGTGTGATCTGAATGGGACAGGTGCAGGGCTACGACAGAGTATTTTTTTGCCTGACTATACATTTATAAATATATACAGAATCTAAATGGATACTGAAGCTGCTAAATTTACGTATACTGTGATTAAGTTACAAAAGACATACCCATCATTAACCAATTGACATGAGATAAATGCTTTTTGACCACCTGCAAAACGAGGAGATATTTTTCAAGTTTTAGATCCTTCTGCATTACAAGAGGGAGACAGAAGATCAAGTAATACATTGTTTAGAAACAGAGTGCTTAGTTTATACTAACTAATAATTAACAGATGTAAGTAAGAAACTAAACAATTTTAACTAACATTATCAATTACTTCTTAGTATAGATGTGAAATTTTTCAAAAACTGTAATGCATATGTAATAATTATGTGAATATAAGCAATGCAAGAGCATCCAACCTTTGGAACACTTATGGAGGACGATCCCCAGTACTGACAGAATGCTGCTTAACAGTATAATTACCTCTGCTGTTTATATCTCCGTTTCAATACGTATAAATCACAGAATGTTAGGGACTGGAAGGGACCTCGAAGGATCTTCTAGTCCAACCCCCTGCCGGAGCAGGAACACCCAGATGAGGTTACACAGGAAGGTGTTCAGGCGGGTTTTGAATGTCTCCAGAGAAGGAGACTGCACAACCTCCCTGGGCAGCCTGTTCCAGTGCTCTGGCACCCTCACTGAGAAGAAGTTTCTTCTCAAATTTAAATGGAACCTCCTGTGTTCCGGTTTGCACCCATTGCCCCTTGTCCGATCATTGGCTGTCACCGAGAAGAGCCTGGCTCCATCCTCCTGACACTCACCCTTTATATATTTATGAACATTAATGAGGTCGCCCCTAAGTCTCCTCTTCTCCAAGCTAAAGAGACCCAGCTCCTTCAGCTTTTCATAAATATTCAGCTATTCATAAATAAAGTACACGTCTTGCATGACAGAGATTTTAAAAGGAGCTCTCCCGCGGCACCCCTCTGCAGCAGGGCTGCCGTGCCCGCACACCGGCCGCTGTGGAAGAGACGCGGGGGCGCCGGTACCTCGGGCCGCCTCTCCGCGGTCCCCCAGTGGAGACACACCACCCGCTGCCCGGGGGCCTCGCTCACCACTCCCTTTCGCTCCCCACCCTACCCAAGCGGCCCCACCGCTCCAGCTCCGGCCTGCAGAGCGCACCGGGGCGGGCAGAGCGGGAGGAGCCCCGACAGAGGCACCAGCCGCTATGAGAACCACCCCTCTCCACTCCGCTGGGCCGGATAAGACCCCTGACCCCGCGCCCGGAAGCGCCCACTCCCTCCGCCCGCGGGGGGAGCGCAGCCACCGCGAGAAGCGTCATCTCGCGAGAGCCTCCCGAGAGGATGGCGGGGGGGGGAAGGGGCCAGTTCTCGCGAGAGCGGGGCGGTGCTCCCGGCTCCGGGCATGCGGGCGAGGGCGCGGGCCCGCGCGCGATTGGCGGGGCGCGGCCCCCACCTCCGCCGCCGGCCCCGCGCATGCGCCGCCCGCCACCGGGCCGTGTCCCCGGTGCGTGTGTATGCGTGTGTCACCCGCGCGCAGCGCAGAGGCCGCGCCAGCGCTCCTGGCTGCCGGCGACTCGGGACCGGGCACCTGGGACCCACCGGGCAGGGTAAGCGGGCTCGGGGCCAGCGCAGGGCCGCGCGCCGCCTCGGACACCCCGCCCGGAGGTGGCCCGGCACGGCCTGACCCCGCCGCCCGGCCGGGGAGCGGGCGAGGGAGGAAGCGG